>CM041781.1:59137958-59654556 GCA_023374045.1 Limonium bicolor
TCGTCGATGAATACTACTACTGAAGTGTCCAGCTGATCACTGAATAACCGATTCATTAGGTCCATGAATTTGGCTGGTGCGTTAGACAAACCGAATGGCATCACCGTGAATTCGTAGTGGCCATATCTTGTTCGGAATGCTGTTTTCTCAATATCTTGCTCTTTGATAGCAATTTGGTGATATCCGGACCGGAGATCAATCTTAGAAAAGACCGAAGCTCCCTTTAACTGATCGAACAGGTCGTCGATGCGTGGCAATGGATATTTGTTCTTTACTGTGACCGCATTCAATTCGCGGTAGTCGATGCAGAGGCGGAGACTACCGTCCTTCTTCTTCACGAAGAGGACCGGTGCTCCCCAGGGTGATACGCTCGGGCGTATAAACCCTTTGTCGAGAAGATCACGTAGTTGCTCTTTGAGTTCTGTCATTTCTGCTGGTGCCATGCGGTATGGTGCCCTAGCAATGGGACCAGTACCCGGTACAAGGTCGATTTCAAACTCTACCGCTCTCTGTGGTGGCATACCAGGTAGCTCCTTCGGAAATACATCAGGGAATTCTGAGACTACTGCTACATCATCACTGAACTCTGGATCTCTCTCCAGGTCTTGCACGTGACATAAATACACTTCATGTCCTTTTCTGAGCTCCCGATACATTGCCATAGCGGAGATGACTGTAGTTGAAGGCTCTCTCGGTCTCTGGCGGTATGAACAGTGACCCCAGATGGACTCTTGAGCAGCAATCGGTGCTCGGCGCATAGGATTGTCCCTTGTGCCGCTCCAACCAGTTCATTCCAATTATCAAGTCGAATCCCAATCCGTTGAATTCATGAAGGAAATGGGAAACGCTTCACCTTTGATTTGAATGTGGCGGTGTGGTAATACTTAGTACACTTTACCCGCTCCTTCGACGGGAGAGTAACCAAGAAATTTGGTAGCTCATCTGCGTCTAGCCCCAACCTTGTAGCGAATGATGGCGATACAAAGGTGTGAGAGGCGCCGGAGTCGAATAATACTGAGGCTTCGATGCCGTTTACTGGGAATGTTCCCGTTAGAATGGTGCCGCTCTTGCCGGCTTGTTCTTCGGTGAGGATACTCAGGTTACCTTCGGTACCGAGTCCACAACCTATTGATTCATGAGATGATAAGTAAAGATGGTGGAACGCAAGTGGAATTTAATAACCAACACTGCTTTTATTGAATAACCAACCATCATACATACTGTGTCTCTAATACACGTTACTACTGAATTACATGCTACTACAAGATTAATACTTTCTAAAGGTAAGGTTCAGGCGTCCTGGTTTCATGTGTGTGGCATTGATTATTGCCGGTGGTGCCGTATTCAACTTGATCTTCTGGATCCCGTGATACAGCAACCTTGATTTTCCACCCATGATTAGAACATCTCCTGATCTCAATACCAATTTTCTGCGAGGTCCACACGCTTCTGCTCGCTATACAAAAATACGGCGTCATCACCAATGGACCAAGACACTACGGGCACTCCAGTTCAAGAGATTCCGCTGTCTCGTCCTTGTCTTGGTGTAAGCCAAGTCGTCCTTCTTTCTCATAGAAGTTGACATACATACATCTGCTTCAAGTGCAGGGATTGGTTCATCTTCATACTGTTGTGCATTTCTACAGCTTGTGTGACAAGCGTTTGGAATTCGGGGGTATTGATGGAGGTGTGGCTCCGTCTCCTGTCGCGTTGTTTGGTATGTCTTGGTATAAGGGTTCCAATCCTTTCCCAAGCACATCATTTTCAGCTTCATTGTAGCTCCACCGGGGAATTCGGGTGTATAAAATCCTCCTGGACCCATTCCTAACTCGTTGCATCGTCGGATGATTGAAACTTGTGCTTCGGGTGTCAGGTATCCTTTTAATAAATCATACCTGGGCGGATGACCTGACACTGATTGTTGTCGAAGTGTGAGTGGCGATGTCGGTCTCTTCATGAGGTGAGTTTGAAGGTATTGGGTAACAGATAAGGAATTTCCCTAAGGTGGTAAATTATCTAGTGTAGTTCTAGGCTTACTAATTCATTTCATGCTCAATACATACTTCCATGTTACTTACTCATGCTCAATTTCATACTTCAAGTACTTACGCATTCATGCTTCATCATACATACTTTACTTTAGTCATGCTCTTCAAGGATTAAAGGTTACAGTTATTACCTGGGCCGGACTTAGTCCCGGTCCCATCACGGTCTATGATGTGTAAGGCCGGCTGCCTCTGCGGTGCGCCCTTCTGCGGACCTCGGGATCCCTGTCCCTGTGAGGTATGCTGGGCATGAGCATCGCCAGATGCAACCTCCTTGCCTTCACGCTGCTTGTAGCCCTGGTAGTTGCCCTTGGGCTTAGAGTTTCTGGGCATGCATTAGCACGGTGCCCGGTTTCTGGCAAGTGTAGCAGCGGATCTCCCTTCCTTGGCAATCTGTGCCGGGATGATCCTTGTTGCAGTTTCGGCATATGTAGCTGCGGCCATCAGATTGGTTCTTGCCTTGGCCAAATCCAGAACCTATAGCTTCCAAGTTAGCGAGGTTCGGTATACTTACAATACTCCATATACATACAAATTCACAAGTGTACTAATTCGGTTTCGGGTTCTTACCCCTGTAGGGCTGAGACCTCAGTGGCTTCGCTGCCACTGGTGCGGTGTAGGCAAGCTGCAATGGCTCTGCCTTGCCCTTCTCAGTATGGGCACCGCCGTCTCCGGAAGTGTTCTTCTGATGGGAATGCTTCCCCTTCCTTTTCTTCCAAGGTTTGGATTGGTTTTGGTCGTCGGAGGTGTTACCCTTGCCGCTCACCTTGCGCTTCAGCGCTTGCTCCTCATCTCTTAGCTGGCAGGTGATCTCACTCGAGATGCAGCGTGGTAACACTCCTGAATTACTTAGGCATTAGGTTACACTTACATACGGGAATACTAATTCACATTACTCATGGCTTTTAAGGGTTCAACTTGTTTACCTGAAGGGAGGTAAACCGTGTGAAGCCCATGCCATACCGGAGTCGATGGCTCAATCCGCCGTAGAAGCGGTCGACCAAGACTTGGCCGGTATACCCAAGGTCGGGTAGAAGTCTGAGAAGAGAGGTGAAGGTGCGGTAATATTCATCAACCGTCATCTTCTCGGTCATTTTTAGGGCATCGAGCTCAAGCCTTTCTTGGTCTTGACATGCTCGGGATAGTACTTAGATCGGAGGAGAGAGGTGAATGCTTCCCAACCGAATGCAGGGTCGCTATGTGCTCGGCCTTAATGAGCTTCCACCAGTCCATAGCCGCGTCTTTGAGGTAGTACGCAGCTATCCTCACTCGAACTCCAGCGGGAGTCTCAAGTGTCTCGAAGCCGTCTCCATCTCGGAGAGATAGGCCTCGAGCTTGGCGGGGTCGCTCTCGCCTCTAAAGCATGGAGGTCGAAGGTCGGCGACGCCTTTACCCAATTCGTTTCTCGGGGTTGAGGCGGGTCGGCTGTTGCTGCTGTTGTTGCTGCTGCTGGTTTTGCTTGTTTGTTGTACAGCGGTATTACATCCGGTAGCATCTGTGCTACCGTGGCGGCGACGATTTCAGCTATCGTCTCGCGCTCGGTCCTCATTGTCCCTCCTCTGCGGCCTGGACCTCGTCCTGACATCTGAACAAGTGTGGATTACATTAGATGTTGTGATACTATGACCTCATGGTCTTGATTCAAACAATGGTATCGTCTTTGCAGACGTCAAGGGTATCCGTTGTTAACAACGGTAGTTCCTAGTTAGGTTTCTAAGTATCCGTCTTAAAACGGTTGAAATCCTAACTCGGTAATCACTACACTTAGGATTCTAATCATCAGAGCGAGACTTCGCTCTGATACCACTTTTTGTAACACCCCAACCGCTAATCCTTCATTATCCTCTAATCATTCCCATAATTACCTTACTCGCAGCGGAATACTTACTTACTCCCGGCGGGTGATACAACGCCGTTAACCATCCAAGGTTAACAAGGCTACTACTACTTACCGTATCGGTCTGATGATTAGAATAAATGCATACATACTACTTACTTTACAATACCAAATACTTACTTACATTTGATTACCGAGTATCCAAGTTATACGAATTACATTCCAATACTACTTCCCAAAAATTAAGAGTTATACAACTCTCCTTCTATCCAATCAAATTCATTATCCAAAAAGGTGTACCACATGGTACACCGGCTACACAAAAGGCCTTAGCCGTGTACAACTCGTACACCTTTCAATCCTACTAACTACCAAAAAGAATCACATCCGTCCTTACCCTTCCGTCACGCCTCGCGGGTACCTGTGGAGTAAAAACATTCCCCCTAGGGGGTCAGCTTACGCTGCATATGATAACCGCATACCCCGCGTGCTAGCGAGGGTACGCCAACTAATTGGTCGAGTACATGCGGTTCGTTTCATTCATACATACATACATGCTTTATACAATACAATTCAACACATTCATTCACAGCATACATACATACATACAACAAGGAAGACAATTCAAGTCAACCGTTCATACTTATACTCACCGCATTACGGAGATACAATTCTCCAATACATACAAAGGTCGTTAGCCTCATTACACACCCGGGTTAATCGGGTGTTCAATACTCTTTTACTCCGGTCAATGACTTACAATAGTCAAGACCAATACATACAATACTTACTTCTTACATACTTTACTTCCAGTTAAGTCGGTATGACCTCCGGGCAGGGATTACTACATCCCACCACCGGGCTTTAGGGTGGCCCACTAATCCAGGATGCTACCCATTCAAGGGGATTGGTCCATGGAAAAGATTATAGCCAGGATTCGGATCCAACCTCTTGTGTTTCCTTATCCTCACGCGTGGCCGAAACTATATCGGACTTCTACTCATTCCATTTTACTCATTACTCAAGTTAGGAGTTAGGTGTTAGGAATTAGTAGAAGTCATACTTCTTTCCATACATACATACAATACACAAGTACATCATACTTACACATACTCTCATTTCCATTCATTCATTTCATGAATTATACAAACTAATTGTTCAAGAGATACAACAAGAACAAATAGTTCAAACACAGTTAAGTGCAATATAAGTCCGATTCGTGCATTTATCTTATTGGTGATCACATAAGCACACAAATCGGGGTAACCAAGTTAGGATACAGGGCATGAAGAAATCATACCGTTCACCGTCGTATACGTACTACCGGTTCCTTTGGAGCTCAACTATTTGATTCCTATACATACATGAAGTTGTATGATCAATGATCTAACTTACTCTCATTATACTCAATGTATACTTACTACTCCTTTACATTCATACTTGGTTATAAAACCATTCTTTTCCTTACTACTCTTAAACTTGCTCCTTACTCATTTACTTACTTTCTTACCATTACTACTTCATTAATGGTGTATTACTACATATATGCATATATTGTATAGGCATATATATATATGATACTATAATCATATAATAACATTTTTTTTGTTTGACTCGACCGAACTTGCAAGTCCGGTCGCAAGTTCGGTCCAAGTCAGTAGGCTACATCGTGTGAAAATTCCAGGGCCGACCGACCTTGCAATTGCAAGTCCGGTCCCAAGGTCGGTCCATTCCAGTAAGTTTCCTTCGTGAGAATTTTAGCCCGACCGACCTTGCAAGTCCGGTCGCAAGGTCGGTCCATTCCAGTAGCTTGCATTACGGGAATTTTTCTGGCCGACCGAACTTGCAAGTCCGGTCGCAAGTTCGGTCCATTCCAGAAGGTTTCTGACGGGAAATTTTCTGGTCCGACCGAACTTGCAAGTCCGGTCGCAAGGTCGGTCGATTCCAGAAGGTTTCCCGTCTTTGTAAATCTGGGCTCGACCGAACTTGCAAGTCCGGTCCGGCCCAGTACTTCAGTTTTAAAATCTGTTTTTGGGTGTTTTCTTTACCCATTGCTTCCCCAATCTTTACCAATACTTCCCACATGATTTAGCACTAATTAAACCCTCTAAATCACCTTGGTTCATCCACCAAACTTACTACTCAATTCCTACATTCACTTACACAATCTTTCTTAACTCCTCCCCAACACTTGCATCAGTTTTCATTCTCCCTTTGCTACAGATTTTGCTTTCCCCTCTTATGCTACAGATTTTCATTCAAACTTCTATCCTTCATTACTCTCTCAACTAATGCTACTCTTAGCATCTTAAATACATTACTCACATCCTAGTTCCATTCCCTTAACAACTCCTTTCCAAATCTGTTTCAAACTACAAAACCACTCATTTTAAACTCTCCAAAATCTGTTCCAAATGTACCTAAGTCCTCAGATTCCTAGATAGAATTTGACATAGTCTCCCCTATATTTTTAACATTCTCCACACATTATTTCAGCTCACAAATTGCTCATTCACATACCTGTTTATTCAATACACTATACACAATTCAACTCCACACACATTAAAATTCCTGCACATACACATTCACTACCCAATGTTTTCCCAAGTTTTTAAACTCCATTTAAAAACTTCAAAACTGTTTCAATATCATTACTCATTATACTACCACATACTTACTACTCATTACTCAATACATTACTCATTTTTGATACTCAAAAACTGTTACAACACAATATACCAAACTAACTCAAGGTAAGGGTATTTACCTTGTCTTGTTAGTTTTTCTTTCTTTCCTTTCCTCTTCTCCTTTTCCTCTTTCTTTCTCCTTGTTCTCGGTTTCAATGAGGTTCACACACCAAATGCTACAGCCCATATCAACATACACAAACACTTAGAGAACTATCTTTACCAACCTAGGGTTTATGCTTGTTTTAGGTTTAGAATGAAGCATTACCTCCCAATGAATGGATGGAGTGGTGGACAGCAACCAAAGCAAGATTCCAACACCCAAAAATGGAGCCAAAATCGGCTAGAGCAAAAGACACCAAACAAGGTTTTAGTTGAATTTTCGTTTTGCCCACAAGGCCTAGAAAAAGATAGGTTTTCAAGAATGTTTTTACCTCAAAATGACAAGGAGGTGAAGGTGCTTCTAATGGTGGTACCCAAGCTTCAAGTGCAGCACACCCATGGAGATGAAGTTGGTTGTTTTCAATTTTTGAAAGGAGGAAGATGTTCTCCTTGGTGAGGGGTTTCAATGGTACAATTTTTGTTGGATTTGGACAAGGATTGAGCTTGGACAAGAGGAGAGAAGGAGAGAGTTGAGTGAGGGTCTTCAAATCCCCATTGCCATCGCCCAAGGAAGAAGAAGAAGAGAGAATAGAGAGGTGAGAGAAATCGTGAGAGAGGAGTAGGGATAGGAGAGAGAGGGTTATTTTTTTGCTTTTACTTATTTGTTTGTCTTTTAGTAAATAAGAGAGGAATTAAGAGGGTGTGAGAGAGTGAGCTGGCCGCCTCCCTTACACACACACAATCAAATTTTGCTTTTTATTTGCAAAAGTGGACACATTAATTTTTCTTATTTACCTTCTCACCCCACAACTTCCCGGTTGTTACAGTTTTCACTAACCGGTACCCGTTTTCCGGAATTTTCTCGTTTAATTAATTTTATTGGTTATAAAGCTTCACTAATATTTATTAGTGACTATTTGGTTGACCAAAACTGTTACGAGTCTATTTGACCCGCTTAAAGTCACGTTTTCCCGGTTTCCTCGAAAAACGCGCTTTAAGGTTCGTTTATGCTTTTAACCCATTTTAAAGGTCCGTTTTCTTCGGGATTTATTCCCTCGTATTTATTTAAGTGTAATTAAGCCTTTAAAAATATAATTAGCCTAATTAATCACTGTTTTAATTACGGGGTATTTCAGTGGGCATTGTAAATTTCCCGAAACATTATGATGAATCTTAGGATGGTGTCTAATCCGGGTAGGGCTGGCATTGGGTTAGGTGAAGCTTCATGCACTAGGGGTGGCAATTTTTACCCAATCCGATAACCCGACCCAAACCCAACCCGTAAATAGCGGGTATGGGTTAAGAATATTGACCCATTTAATTTTTGGATCGGGTATAGGTTACCTATTAAATATATGGGCTGGTATGGGTTAAGGTCCTAACCTGAATTCAACCCGACTCATTTACTTAATTTAATTGAAAATAAATAAATATGTATATATTTTACTTGGATATGTAATAATTCTATAACCATTAGTATAATAGCAAACAAAAATACTATCACTTCTTTAGGCCCACACAAATAATTATTTTATAAATCCAAATACATTATCTAGGCCATTTATATCCACCATTCATTGTTTGTTTGAAAACCTAAATACTATGTCAATCATAGTCGCACAAACTCCACCGTTCACACTATTTCATCCGCACAAATAACGGCTATGAGTTAAGATTATTGACCCATTTAACAAAATGTTGACAGTTGGAAAAACGGCACACAATTATTCAAAATAAATGACTGTCATGTGCACGCTTTTATGAACGACTGATCATTCTACAGAAAAACAAGAGTATTTGTATTTAAATGGGTTAAAAGGGTCGGGTATGGGTTCAATGATTTTATATAGGTTGGGTATGGGTTGAAAGTTTGTAACCCGGTTATTTTTTGGTCAGGTATGGGTCAATACAATTTTAATTGGGTTGGGTATGGGTGAGCTTCAACCCGACACATCAACCCGAATTGCCACCCCTAAGCCACACTCGTCATCTGAATCCACCTACTTCACTTGAACCCAACTTGTCATATGTTAAGGACCACCTGAATCTGATCCGAATCCGCGGGTGAAATGGGTGGTTCGGGTGATAAATAGGAGATTTTTATTGTGTGTTTTTGTATTTTTTTTATAAAATGTTAGGGTTGATTGTAAATTTATAGTTACTTGCGGATCAAAATGTAATTTATAAAAAAATTGTGAGTTTTGTAATTTTTAGTAAAATTTGAAGGGTCTCATCATAATTTTTGAAAAATATTTGGTCAAACTGTAAATGGGTGATGGATCGGGTGAGAACCGGGTGATAGGTTGGATGATGGGTGAAAAAATTCTCACCCGCATCCGACCCGACCCATCACCCGTTTCCCCCTTCACGCATTAATTTCTGGTTTTCAGTCATTTGTATGGATCGGGTACCCAATGGGTATTGTCATCCCTAAACCTGAACATCTGAGTTGGTAGAACTCGAATTTGAATCTTCCAACCTTCACTTTCTCATTTAGTTTATCACACAAGGTTTGTCTTGTGTAATTTACCCGATCAAGGATTTACCCATAGCGCACCTTACTAATAGCGGTTACGGGTACATCCGAGTTGGTGAAGGAAAGAGGATGGGATCAGTTGAACTCGAGTTCGAGTCCTCCAACCTCCACTTTCTCATTAAAAATAACTAAAAAGATATAAAATTAATAATTCTCAAATGTTAAACATACATAAAACTTCAAACATATTTATTAAAGATAATTACATCTCCATCCCATGCGGTTTGTGAATTTAAATTGCCCACCCCTGAAATTCTTACCATTTTACATTTGTCACCCAAACAAGGATTGTTGTTAGTTGTGTCCATGTGGCAGCCACGTGGCAAATTTTAATTTGCCTCTACATTGATGACGTGTCAAACCGGTTGCCTCTATTCACTACCCCATTTTTTATTTCTCTTAATTCATTCTCGCTCTCCTCTTATCCATTCATGATGCTTCTACATCTATAACCCTAACCTCACTTCACTCTTTGATTTCACTCACTACTCTTGTGTGATAGACTAGGATGAGAAAGTGGAGGTAGGATGACTCAAAGTCGAGTTCAACTGATCCCCTCCTCTTTCCTTCACTAATTCGAATGTACCCGCAGCCGCTATTGGTAAGGTGCGCTCTGGGTAAATCCTTGACCGTGTAAATTACACAAGACAAACCATATTTGATAAACTAAATGAGAAAGTGGAGGTTGGACTAAATTTCATTTTCATTTCATTAAAATATTAATAATTAAGTTAGATAATGATTAAATATTATTAATAAAAATATATATTTCAATTTATAAACAAAATTAATCCAATATAAGATAAGATTGTTGTATATAATTATATTATAGAATATAAAATATGATAATTAGTCTAAGTAAGAAAACAATTTTTTAAATAAAAAAAATAATAAAATGTCCTCAAATAAAAAATGACATATTATGAACTCGAAACATGATCTGCAATGTCAGGGATAAAATAGCTATTATTCAATATTATGTCATGAAATAAGGGGATATTGTGAATTATGAAAAAATCCCATGGCATGTAACACCCCGATTTCCTACCGATCCTAACCCCAACACAGTCGCAGCGGAAGTAAATAAAACCTAACGGGGTATTACCACCACACCCATAAGAGTGAGTGCTAAGGCTAAACTTTCCAATAAAACCTACCATTAACCAAACAAAAACATCTTTAAATACCAAAGTTGTTACAAACTAGAATCGTTGAGTCACATTTCAGTCGGTGTCCTCTATAATCCATCATACCGGAACAAGCGTCCAGAAAAAGCTTCCGGAACTAATGCTCAGAAACAGATTTCCAGAACAATTACACCTAAAGATAGATTTGATACTACTAGCTACTTCTAGGTTGTTTCACGATCCCCATCAACCCAAGTTCGATACCTTAGCTATCAACCTGTAACCAGAAATCACAAACAACAGAGAAAGGGGTTGCACAAACTAGTGAAACTGAGTAAGTTATTGTTACACCTTGTAAATTTCGTTTTGTTTGGAAATCTGTTATGTAGAATATATCACCCAAGGTAACCAACTCAAACCGTCCATAATTAAGATCAAAGTATAAAGCATATAAGTTTGCTAACTCCAACACACAACATTGATGATTGATAAGAGAGAAAATCCACCACCCCAAATGATCACACCGGTCATAAGACAAAGAAAACTAAGTCCACGGCCCTTTGGGTACATTAATCCAAAACCTCAAGGGTTCACGTTGGTCATAAGACAAAGGACAGAAAGTCCACGGTCCCTTGAGTAACCATTTCACCTCACCCTATGTCCTTATGTGTGCACACCCCCCTTAACGGTACTTTTGACCAGTAGAAGTATATCATAGTGGCTTAAACCGCAATTCATTAGTAGCAGCGCATAATCAGTGTATCCATTTTGTATATATATATCCAAGAAAATCTCCCCTTATCAATACCAATTAATAAACAATCAATAACACCCAAGTCCACAATATCCCCTCAAAAATCTCTAAATTATTCACCCATGTCCAAATCAAGTATAAATTTCACTAAGGTAAAACAATGGTAGTACATAACAACTTACATGAACCTTGCTCTAGTTGTTATGCCCCAGATTTTTTTTCCTTCGTTTCTAATTCGCATAGGGAGTTTTCTAACGTATTGATCTTATGTTAGTTCTTTTATTATATTCTTTGGTCTTTTGTATTCACTTTGAGGAAGGGGGATTAGATTGTCTTTTTTTTCCCTTTGCTGTTTATTTATTAGTAAGAGAGGGATCACTATTATTAATGCATTCTATTTGTTATTTATTCGTTAGTTAGTAAAAGGATTACTAATTTCCCTTTTCCTTCTTTTCTTGTGATGTTTTTATTAATAAAGGAAGGAGCTTCTAATTTAATTTAGTTTTCCTTTCCCTCTCCTTCCTGACAATATTTCTTATCAGTTCTCTCTCTTTCACAAACCTCCGCTCTACAAAGTCTCCAACCCCCCTTTGCTCTCTTCTTCAAATTCTTCCTCTCAGGATGGTGATGTTTTTGGTTGATTTTGATGTGCATTTGATGCGTTAAAACCCCGTGGATGTATATTTTCAATTGGCTATTTTGATACTACAAGTTATGTATGTTTTGTGGAGGATTTGTGGCTTGGTTTTGGCTGATTTCCGCAGTTGATTTTGCAGTTTTCGTTGTGTCCGAACATGTGGCCGAACATTGAAGTTCGGACATCATGTGCGGGCAGATTTTATGACTCTCGGCTAACGTCCGAACATGCAAGGTCAGACGTATGTTCGGACCGGCCTTTGTTTTTGCATAACTTCTTCGTCTGAGCTCCGTTTTGAGTGTCGTTTATGGCGTTGGATTCCTCTTTTAGAGTACTATCGGTTTTGATATGTTTTAGCACATGTATAAGTGTATTTTGATTTGAAAGTCTTCGATAAGCCTTTGACCTCTAATTTGCTCTGAAAGTGAGTTTCAGCCTCTGACTTTGGTTTTAACTTTCGTATTTCATTGGTCTTGGCTTAAGACTTCTGTTTCAGCTTATGAATTCTGTTTTTGGTTGTGTTAAGCCTTGGGCTTGGATGTTAGCGCTCTACAATGCCCTCTGTTCTGTTTTGATTAAGCTTCTGCTTTCTACTCTGATCTGATAAGGAGTTTCGTTCTATTCTGTATAAAGCTTTGATTTGTTCTGAAAGCTTCTAATTTGGGACCTAGTCTTCTCTGTGTCTGAGTCGTGGATGGCTGAGTCTATCTATCCCGTAGCATGCTGCATAGGACGTCCTTCTGTTATCTCACGGGTGTCTCCCCCGTTCTGTTCACAGGTGTCTCACCTGTTCTGTTCACGAGTGATGTTTCCTCGTTCTGTTCATGGACTCGTTCCGTTCTGTTTGTATGCTTTGAATGCTAGTGTCCCACTTCTGTTCGTGTTCTGTTCGGCTTCTGTCTGTTCTCTCTGCTTTTGTATTTGACAGACTGTTGTGTGCTTTTTGTCCTTTGAACACCTCTGTTTGTTTGTACTGCTTCCGCCAGCTCTGTTTGTTTGTACTGCTTCCGCCGGCTCTATTTGTTTTCAAACTCAGATAGGCTGCTGGTTGCTTCATGTCTGTTGAGGATTTCTGATTTGTAAAGTGCTCTACTTCGTCTGCTCTATCTGTATTTGATTTGAGATGGTCTGGTGTGTGCTTACCGTCTTCTGCTAAGTTCCGGATTTTGCCAAGCTAATACTAAGCTTCTGATTGTGTTTAAGCTTTTGAGTTTGTTAAGCTTTTGATTTCTTCAAGCTTTCAGCTTCACTTTACCTTCTGCTATTAAGTGTTTATTTTGACCACCGCTTAGCTTCTTGTGTTTTAGACTTCAGTCTATTTGAAAGACTTCTGATTTGTCTCTGATTTTGCTCTGGCTAAGCGCTTTCGTATATGTATATATATATGTATGTTCAGTATTTGTTTTGAGCATGCTCAGCTGATGAAGTTTATCACCTGCTGAGCTCTAGTTTGGCTCACCCCTATCTCCGTCTGATTTGCAGGTTTTAGTTCGTGCTTGGAGATTCAGCTTTCCCTTTTCATTTTGGCATTTGAGTTTTGTATTTAGTTTGTTTGGCCTTGGGGCCCAGTTGTATTTAAATCATGCTTTGTATTTCAATTTGGCTTCCGCCTATGTATTGTAAAGACATGTTGTAACCGTTTAACTGGTAATATATGAGCATTAGTTTTTGTTTTTGGGTTTCGATAGTGTAGTCTTGCGTGTCTTAGGTAATAAGCGTGTGGCGTGTAACGGTCTCCCAACCAGGGTGGTTTTGGGGTCGTTACACTAGTCACTGCTAGAAACCACCTCCAAAATATTAAAAACCTATTCATAACCATTACACACCAATCAGTCACTTTAACCATATATCCCCACTTTCTGGAAATTCTACCGGAACAACAAAAATGAACATTCTTCCGGAAGAGACTTCCGGAAGGAGAGACACACCAGAAAACCTACCCTTGTCAAACGACTCCAGAATTTGGAAAAGAATATGAAATCAATAAGAGAAAGTCCTTCCACTCCAAAAGAGAGTCTTGGCCATATTTAACAAGATGACACTAGAAAGAAAGTATTTTTTGTGGAGTTTACAGAACCGGCGGTTCGCTCCTATAAACAAGGTATATTATCGATCGGCAATTGTGGTGCTAGGTGAGTCAATATTAATCTGGGTAGAACTTGAGAATAACTTGAGGAGTCTGATAGAGAAATCTCAAAGTTGTGATAAGAGAGATATCGACTCGACAAAACTTCAACACAAAATTATTAAAGCATTGACCTTTCGATTAGAGGGTAATTTGAAAGACTTAGATTCATGCACTTACCTTTGTAAAATAGATGAGAAGGACTATGAGTTGCTCTGAATCCAAATTCGCCTTAACAACAAAAGAACTATTCATGCTATAGGTTTTGGATAATAGAAGAAAAGATGGTGAAGACGTCTATTTAAGTTTGAACGACAAGGAGGCTACGACTCTCAGGAGTATTTAGGGTAACTAACAGACCAAAGGAGTATTTATATGCATGAGAGTTACAAAAGATAAGGCCAGCCAGTAACTCCATGGGTAATTAAGAATGTGGTATAAATATAGGAAACTGTTACCGACCGCCCCAACTCCTTTCTATCAGAACTTAGCCACTTATGGAAAACCTACCAGACACCCATTTCCAGAAGTAATTACCGGAAGCTTCCTTCCAGAGTAGACACCCTTAACCGAGAAAAAGTGAGCACCCTAGTGCTAAGAATTTCTGGGGTATTTCACAGGGTATATCGTGAATTATGAAACTTTTTCATGGCATATTATGGATTTTCTAAAATATTCTATTGATTTTTTTTTACGGAAAACATGGATATCATTTATTGGATTATTTTTGCATCGTAGGATTAATGCTTATTTAGATTGATGATTAATTACTTATATCCTATGATGATCAATGATTTTAATAGTGTTAGTAAATCGAAGTGATATTCAAAATTAGTTTGACTATTTTACAACGTTAAAGTTGTATTTTATTTTTATAAGTTTGGCATATTTGATCAATATTCATATTTGTGGTATCTACGGTCTTGTTCGCGTTGGCATTTTTATGGTATATTCAATGACATATTTAGAGCATAAGTAAGTGGTCTCTATATAACTTTGTTCCTCTTCAATAACATACTGTCACATATAAAATAGTCAGTACAAAAACAACCACTAATATGTTAAGGGTGTACGGAACCGTTAAGGGCTATTTCATTAAACAAGTATTACTCATTATAAACATATCATTTATTTAGAATGTTTTTTTAGACCATCCATTAAAATAGATTACATACCTTGTAACAACCTAAACAAAAGACTAAATAGATCTGAATGAAACACATCAAACATAAGAGGCATAACCTACTCATCACCGTATGCACCCTAATTAGAGAACTACTTCTAAGAAAATTCAAACGTGGAAAGCAAAAGTGATTATCTGTCCCACACAATCACCCAAGGAATATGTTGAACAGGGTCAAGCCTAGTACATCTTTGGATAAAACTACAACAAATGTCGTAATTGCTATCAACGCGATAAACTGAACACCGGTAAATCCCGTATGTTGATAATTTACTACACGCCTCTTCCTACTGATCACATCAACTCTAAGAGTGTGTTTGCCCACGGGATTAATCTCCCTGCAATTCAAATGCAGCAAAATGAAGCTTTAAGATAAACATTCTTTGTGAAAGAGATGGTGAGCTCCAGTTAAATAAATAACAAATCAGCTAGTGACATGTGGCTATGTGAGGCAGATTAATCTATTAACAAATAATAGAGCTCAACATTGAACACACTCTAATCCAACTTAACCGGTTCTACAGACGTAGAAACAATTGCTGCTCATCTGCTTCTTTCTAACAACTTACCGAAAAAACAATAACTTCTAATAGGGAAAACATAACCTCAACATTTTTACCTGCAGAACCAGGTTGTCAAAACCAAACTGAAAGACTATCCAAAGACACTTTAGGTGAACATGGACTGCTAAGACGCCTTCATAATTTCTTGCACTCCCACCACACAGGAGTCATTTTTTTGGCAACCATGGGCAGGGGCGGAGCCAGAAATAGAAGTTGAGGGGGCGAAGACAGAATTATAAAAAGTTAGGGGGTCTTTTATTAATTTTTCTAAAAAAAAAAATTTTACCCTATAATTTCTGTAATTTAACAAAATAGGGGGTGTTTTGCTCCCTCTAGACCACCCCTGTCACCATGAGTATCCACCAAGGGTGCCACATCCATTAATAAAGTGTCCTACTGCTCCTCCTCCTTCTCACGGACGGACAGCATTCTGTTCCGACAAGTTTTTCAGGCGATGCTTATCATCTATCTCATTAAAGGATTCAGACATGGAAGGAGGAGAACCACTCCCAACTTCTGTTGAGCATTCGCGTCCCTTTTTTTTTTTGAAAACTCCATATTGTATTGGTTAAGTGCAAAAGTTGAGTACAAAGTCTGGAAAGTCAGACGCTTTCCAACAGCAACGCGAATGCTGAGATTTTCTAGCATAAGAAGCTAGATTATGAGCCACTAGATTTTCGGTACGTGGAATGTAAAACCAAGCAATATCCCGAAAACCATGAAGATTAGCTAGAATATCATCTAGTAGTCTTGTGGATTCGCCATGCAGAGACGTTGACGTAGAACCGGTGATATATCGTATCATCTGTTGGCAGTCTGAAAGCACACGTACCATTGTGTTGCCCTCTGCACGTGCATACTCAAGTGCGAACTGCAACGCAAAACACTCGACGGATGAAGGAAGGCAATGAGCAGTGTAACCATGTATTCCCACCGAGAGGGGGGCAGAGGCTGAAAATATCGCAAAACCCAAGCCCAGACAATGGAAAGGATCAAGACTTGCATCCACATAGACGTCCAGATACCCAGAATGCAAGCCCCTATGCCGCTGTAAAAGAGATGCATCAGAAAAATGCCCCTGGGAAGAGGCCAGGAAGCTCTGGCCTTGACACCAAGCCCAGTCAAAAGGAAGCAACCGCGAATGAGTCGACTGACAGTGTGCAAACCAGAGCTGCCAAAGGAAAACAAGAAGCCGAGAGAGAGATGCGGAAGGCAGGTGCGTGCATTGCGCAAGAAACCAAAATGAAAAGGCCGTGTCAGAGTCCAACCGAAAAGGAGGGGCAGAGTCAAAAGAAACCCAGTAAGGCCTGACAAATTTGCACGTGAGCAAACTGAAATACCCCAAATCTAATTAATACCTTAAACTATTAAATAATGGAGAATTAATCTAGAAACAGATCATTTTAGTTAAGCATGCTAAGCTATGCATGCAAACAATACGTAAATTAATAGTACTACGCGTGCACATGCAAACTCACGCATGCAAACGTCACGTAAAAATAGTCGTTTTACCATAAACGCTAACTGGCGTAATTTTACTAAACGTATTCGTACAAACGTTCATGTACGATTATTAACAAGGACTAAACTTCTTGCATAACTAGCTCGATAGAAAGAGCGTCAACAAGGAAAGAACAATACCAACGTGTATACCAACGAGCAACGTAAATATTTACGAATGCCTAAGCATCTATAAATGACAATAAATTGAAATACACATTTAGATAAATGTAACAACTTATGTTACACTATTGTGTATATTATGAAGATATAATAACTCATCAAAGGTCAAAGATGCGCACTAAACATCTTGACAAGAAGAACGTTCGTAAAACGCCTTAGAAACATGCGATTAAGCATGACCTTGTATGACCTTCTAAAACTCAAACCAAATGGTCATACCCTCATTATATGACTATACAAACATAGTCCCTAGGCTATATCTAGTCAAAAACACAAAACGCTCGGGAGTGCTCACGCACGCCCCTTAAAGCACGAAAAGCCCGGAGAGGTGCCGAGGCGGCACGAACTCCTATAAAATTCATTCCTAGAGTTCCTAACATCATTAAAATAATTCTAAAGAGAACCCACGAGCTAGTTTCTCAAAATTCAACAAAATCCACGGGGAGTTTCCTTAACGCTCCTTTTTGCCCCGGAAGTGTCCCGATAGCCCGGGAATTATGTCATGAGTTGATGTAACTTCATATAACTCAATGTAACACCTTAATATATCATTATTTACTATAATAAATGGTTTAAACACTTGGAACTCATAAAGACAACTTATTTCCCAAAATATCCTTAGAGCACAAAAACGCACCTTCGGGTGTCACTAAAACACGTTTTACGCAATTACCTTGTAGTTTTTGACATGCCACGAAATGAATCTTAAATGGGGATGAATTGAACTCTAAATCAATTAAAGGCAGTGTCAAACAAGGAGCTCTATAGGGGCCGATTTCTACCTAAAAACTAGTATAAAATTTACATTTAAAACTTATAAAAGGCATAAGACATGGTGACTCACCTTCCCATGTGCTATAATAATTAATGGAAAAAGAATGTAGGTCTCATTTGACTTCCATTCTGTCGAAATTCTGCAAGGAAACAAGGCCATGTTATCTAGACAAAAACAAAAATGATTAAAGCAAAAAGTAGATCTAGATTCTATTTTTTGATTTCTTAATGTCAAGTGACAACTCCATGCTGTCTAAGCCATTTTAGAGCCGATTGAAGAGGCCTAAAAACAGCCCCAATTCGTGGGTCATCAAGGGAAGAAGAAGACAAGTTGCAAACATTGAAAAATCAAAGGAATAAAGCCTTACCTAACTTACCTTGTCATTTAGCTTCAATAATTTCTTCCACCTTACATTGCCTTGTAACATGGCCGATTGAGTACCTTAATTTAGGGACTTTGGAGCCTAATAAACTAAAGAAAAACATTAAACAAAGACATGACCTAACATGCCAATTATGGGTCCAAAATAAACAAAACAAAAAATTCCTTCCAAACTAGCCTAAGTCTTACGGTTGCACCTCCATCTCTTTCACACATTGCAACCGGTTGGGTAAGCTCCTCTCTTCTTCTTTCATCTTCTTCCTTTGAAGCTCTTAAGTCCATTAATGGAGATTTAACTTCTATCTTCATTTCTAAGGTAATTTCCTAGCATTTCTCATCAAGTCTTGAAGCAAAATTCTTCCTAGCATATCCACAAGGTTTCGGCATCAAATAACACTCCAAGGAAGTTTTCTAAATCAACATTAATCCAAGGAGCATCTCAAGGTTACCTTAAGGTATTTTTCATGCTTGAAAATCCTTAAAACACATTTTTATGTGTAACCGAATTCTACATCTTCTAAGGTTCTTTTCTTCTTCATTTTCATGAAGGAAAATTTGTTCTTCATTCACCTTAGGTGTGCCGAAATTCTAAGGAGAAAAGCTTAAGGTAAATCCTTGGAAAACTACTTATAAATCTACTAAAGATCCTTGTTAAGATCTAACTTCTAAACTCCTTCACCTCTTGCATTAAAACCGAAGTGGAACATCTATTTCCTTTGGAGAAAGCTTGGAGATTCAAGAAGAGTTCAAGCACTTAACCATCCCTTATTAAGAAGTAAGTTTACTAAGCCAATCTTTATGTTTTAAGCTTGGTTAAGCTTCTAAAAATTATACAAAAATTATGTACACCTTCCAAGGAGTCTAAAACCGAAACTACATGGTAACATGTACCAAAAATATAATCTATAACATATATGGAAAATATTTACCTTAAGACACATTTTTGTGTCACAAAATTTATCAATGATAAATACAAATTCAAGCCGATTTGTCAAGGGCAAATATGCTCTATTTTAGCTAAAAATCAATCTAAGACATTACAATAATTTTTACATGAGTTATATGACTCATATGTATTTATGTATAATTATTATGACTTATAAATCAACTTTTGTATACTATAAAGTATCTTAAAAATTATGGCCGAATACTTTTGGTAAAGAATAGGTTTTAATGAGCTACTTATGCATATAAACTTATATTATAAAGTTTGGTGAGTTAAAAATATTTTATTAGTGCTTAAATGGCTAATTAATTAAGTTATGTGGCTAAAATGTAATTTTTACAAAGTTTGGTGTATATATTATGAAAGCCGAGAGTTAAGGGTGTCCTTGGAGTAATTATGGTATAATATAAGGTTAGGAATTAAGTTTATGAATTTTAGATAATTTAAACAAGTGTTAAATGACAATTTATAAAGTTTTTGGGCTATTATGTAATTTATAAAACTTATTATGAAAGTTTGGAGTTGAATATGGGCGAATTCATAATTATGAGAATTATAAAGTTCACTTCCGAAATTTTGAGGAATTAAATATTTAAACTATAGTTTATAAGTTATTAAGTAACTATTATAAAGTTTTGGGACTATTTTGTAATTTATGGAAAGATTGGTGTAAAGCCGAGATTCATATAAGTTTATGAGTATATTAATGTATTAAGTATAAAATTTAACCTTGGTCAAAATGTTGACCGAAAACTTTGGGATAAAATGATTTATGACATGAAATATTAAGTTTATAAAAGTTTTGGGGTGATTATGTAATTTATAAGAGTTTAACTATAAAACGGATCTTATATGGGGCGAAAGCATAATTTGTAGAAATATAAATGTCCACTTGGTAATTAAGGAAATTAAATATTAAAACTATAGTTTATAAGTTAATATGTAACTTATATAAAGTTTTTGAGGTAAAAATGTAATTATAAGAAATTACATGGCAAAGCCGAAAATGAATGTGGCTAATTGGTGAATTATTAAAGTTATGATGTTCAAATAATAATTACCAAATTTATAGTGGTAGTTTAGTGAATTAATTAATTAAGGAAATGAAACCATGTATTATAATGTATTTTGGAGTATAAAGTAAAGTTATGAAATAAATGAGGTTATAATATAATAACCGAAAAGTATGATGTATTTATGGGATTAAAAATATTTGTAGGTCCTATATGGATATTTAAGAAATTTAGAAAAAGAAAATTATGATTCAAGGATTTACGAAATTAAAACTATATGATATACAAGTACAAGTAATTTACTTATAAAAGAAATAATATTAGTTTGTAATTAAAAAAAAAGTATGGGAAAAATATACCCATGCGTGACATGTAAATATAATTTGAGGATTTATTAAGTGGTTATGTCATTTAGACAATTATATATATGTATCATAAATAATACATGTGTATGAAATATATATATTTAGATTTTTAAGTAAATCAAAAGGAAATGAATATAAGGAATTTAATGTGGAAACACAAAATAATATTTGAAGCTATAGTATATTTTAAAATAAAGTTAAGAGGAGGATTAACTAACATGTGACCAATAAATGTCATTGATAAAATTATAAATTACTATGTCATTTGGACAATGGTAAAACATGTAACATAAATGGTACATGAATATATAGTTATGTACGTTAAAGGATTTAAAGATAAGTCAAAAGAAATAACAAATAAGTTATACATCCAATCGTGAGGTAATTAAAAGAAATTACCACACAATATAAGTCTTATAAATTAGGACTACATGTTTTGGAAATATATAAGTACCTTAAATAATAATAAGGAAAAGAGGTTAAAGAAACTACCTAAGTATAAAGAAATAAACCTCACATGAAATAACGAATATGAAATCGTTTCATGAATCAATAAAATTATTATACGAGAGTTACATAAATTAACACTCTCAGATTAATCCTATTCTAGGACATTGTTTGTCCAGACGTTGACCGGGAACTAAACAAGTATAGTCTACGGTGAACGGTATGGGATTCTTGCAACCTGTTTGCTACCGGATTACACCGGCTTGTGTGCTATCTGTTGTTTGAATTAACGACCAAGATAATTGTATGTAAAATGTTGCATTACTCTTGTGCACTGTTGTGTTGCTTTATGTGCGAGAATGATACTAACTATAACGTGTATGTCCCACGCATACAACACTACACTACCAGTGGATTAAATACGTGCGTTTTATGATACCGAGAACTTGTACTCAAGCTTCTCACTAACTTCACTTTATAACAAACGTCGTTGTCCTAAACGTGATAACCGACAGTACACATTGTGTTCTTGTTTAACGTCCTTGAGTGACACCTAACAATTCTATACTACGAGAACGAGGAGCCCAGTTGGATCTGGCCATGCATGCTACATGAGCTGTACCTGTCACAGGTCATCTCTTATTCAATTTACGTCGCGACGGGAGTTTGTGAAATACCCCCGAACTTAAAAATGGTGATTAAATTATTTTTATATTGTATTTAAGGGCCTAACAGTGCCTAAGTAATTTTGGTAAAGAAAATAAATCCAAAAGAAATGAGAAAACGCTTAGAAAGCGGAAAACGCTAAAATAAGCGTTAAATAACCATAGGAGATACGAGACCTCGGTTAGCGTATTATGTGGATTCCTAGGGCTTAATAAGACCCAAATAATATACGGGAATGATTCCCGAAGAAGACGGATCCAAAGAAGGTATTAAAACGCTAATAGAGCTTTAGCACGTTTTTCGAGAAAACCCGAAAACGTGATTTTAAGTGGTCAAACGAACCCGTAAAAATTATAAATAATTAAACAACTATTATTAAGCATTAACGGAAGCTTAATAACCAATAAAAATAAAGAAACAAGAAAATTCTGGAAAACGGGCCCGGTTAGGGAATAGTATCAAAACCGGGTAAAACAACGAGCGTTTTCGGTAAAAGACGAAAAACGCTCCAGCTAGTATAACAGTAGGGGCCGGTCCTTACTGGTGTAAACAGCCCTCTCTCTCACACACACACACAAGTAACAAATAAGTAAATCAAAAAGCAAAAGGTAAAAGTAACAAAAAGTAAAAAGTAGTCCTCTCTCTCTTCTTAATTCCTTAATTCCCTCATCTCTCTCTCCAATTCCTTTCCCTCTCTCACGGTGGAGTCCCCCTCTCTGCAGAACCCTCTTCTTCTTCTTCCCTTGCAGCCGATTTTTGAGAGCTCAAGAATGCTCCCATGGCAACTCCACCTTCTACCTCATGCTCTAGCTCCATTTGAGCTCCAAATGTAAAATAAAATACATATTTGAACTCCCCTCTTCAAGCTCTACATTTCTATCTTTTCAAAATCTGAAAATGAGCAACTTCATCTCCATGGGTTTTGCCCATTTGAAGAGGAAATGGTACCAAATCGAAGCTTGGAGTCTCCTCTTCCTCCCAAGGTAAAAAGTTTCAAGAAAAATCCATTTTTTCTTCATTCTCTAGAGTGGCCGATTTTGCCCCTTCTTGTAATGCCTTGTTTCCTTCTTTGTTTGAGCTTGGTTCAACTCTCCAATGGTGGAGGAACTCTCCTTTGTATTCAAGGCTTGAAAACCTCTCAAAAGCTCCAAGGTAAAAACCCTAACTAATGGTAATTTAAACCCTTCATTGAATTAGTGAAGTTTTAAGAGGTTAGAAGTTTAATTATATCCTCTTTATGTAATTTGGGTGTTGGGATGGAGTTTGGCAACTCCATCCCCCACATGGCCGATTTTTGCAAGAAAAAGAGAAGGAGAAGAATTGGAAAAGAAATGAAGGGAATATAAGCTCAAGGTAAGAGCTCTTCCTTAATGCTAAGTTTTAATGCATTAGAATAATGGGAATGGGTAAACCAATTTAAAGAAACCAAAATGATGTATTAGAATTGTAATTGTGAAAGTTTGGGTATTTGTGGACAAGTATGTGGATCGTAGGCCTTAGAGCCAAAGAATTGTGTATGTGTATTGATATGGTGTTTTGAGGAAGTAATGATGTTTTAAGATTGCTTTGTATTGCTGGTAGGACCCTTGTATGGGTGTGGCTAGAATAAGAATGATTTTGGTGATAATGGGTATGTGTGGACAAGTGAGAATTGTAGGTGGACTATGGCGAAATTTTAGTAGGAATTGTGTATTAAGAATGACTTGGTGAATGGGAGAACCAAGGTGTGTATTGGAGTTAGTAAGAGTGCTTAGTAACCATGGATTGGTACTTGTAGCATAGGGGGTGTAGGAGTGTAAAACCTGTAGCAAACAACTTATGGAATGCATTGGAGGAACTAGGAAAAAATTAGAGTATAAGACTTAGTAAAATGAATGTGGACTGCTGGTGTCTAGATACAGAGTTGTTTGCGCGGAAGCGACGCTTGTTTCGGGATGCTAGTATTGGTGTTGGTAGTAGGAGTATTGGATGGTAGAAGTTGATTTAAAAATCTGTAGCATAAGTAAAACAAAACTGTTACATGTGTTGGAAAAGGAGTGAGGAGAATTGTGCAAGTGGTTGATGGATTTAGGAATGGAGTTGGTGAATGAATTAAGGTATTTTAGGAAGCCTAAATGGCACTAAATCATGTTAGGATGTATGTAGGAAGATTGGGGAAGCAATGGGTAAAGAAGGGAACTGAAAACATATTTTAAAACTGAAATACTGGGCCGGGCCGACCTTGGGACCGGACCTGCAAGGTCGGTCGAGCCCAGAATCATAAAGACAGAAACCTTCTGGAATGGACCGGACTTGCAAGTTTGGTCAAACCAGAAAATTTTCCCGTCTGAAACCTTCTGGAATGGACCGGACTTGCGACCGGACATGCAAGTTCGGTCGGACCAGAAAATTTCCCGTAATGATAGCTCCTGGAATGGACCGGACTTGCGACCGGACTTGCAAGTTCGGTCGAAACAAAAAAAATGTTTTATTATATGGTTATAGTAATCATATGTATATATATATATGCTTATATACATATATGCATATATATGTAGTAGTACGCTATAAATGAAGTAGTAAAGGTAAGAAAGTAAGTATATGAGTAGGAAAACAAGTATGAAAAGTAACCAAGTAAGTTGAGAGTATGAGAACATTAGGTACACCGGGATAACGGGGTAAGTACGGGAGTAGTAATTATTTGTGTATCGTAAGAGTATAGTATTAATAACAATGTTGGAACATTATCAGTGGAACAAGTGTGAACCAAGGAACGAGGGAACACATGGTAGAGCTAACCCCGGTGAAAGGTATGATTTTCTCATGCCCTGTATGCTAACCGAGTTACGTTGATTTGTGTGCTGTATGCCGGCTAATCAAGACTAAAGCATGAAAACGGTTTATTGCCTTTCATTGTATGTGCTGTATGTTTTGTGAGCTAACCCTTCTTGATTGATTGTGTGGCTTCACTTAGTGCGTAGATGCGATCGATCATAGATGAGTCTTGTTGTGTAGTGACTCGTAGTAAGAGTCATGTTGTGAATTGATGGAACCGTAGCCACGCACTAAACTAACGAATCAATAAACGATAACGCAAGCCAACGAACTCACTAGAATGTGAGAGAGTGTACGGGAGTAGTAACCTTCCGATAACGGCAAGAGAACCGAAATGAATAATCCACAAACAATAAGTAGTGGAAGTGTATAAGTAACCTCTATTAGAGGAATTAATCTTGGTGCAAGACATGAACCATGAGAGTAGTAATGAACGACGAGGGATCTCCAAATCCCTTAGCAATTAGTCGACCCATAATGAGAGGACCCGACTGATGTAAGTATGTCCCGAACATGAGAGTATTCGATACGTTGGGGAAACCCTTAAATCTGAGGATACTAGTCGGTTGCAATTCCCTAAGCTAGTGGAGGTTATCAAGAGAGATACTTCTAGGTTAATCCATGACATTGTATTGTACTCTGAGAGAAGAGTGTTGGGAATTTGAGTAGTCCGGTAAAAATGGGCATTTGAGTATTTGAGGAGCTAAGCGTATAGCCCTCGTATTGTAGGTCCGGTGGCGAGTCTTGTGTATGACTCCGCCCAGAGGCCAAGTAATGAGTATCGCGTATGTATGAGTAAAGTATTGAGTACTGAGTAAGAAGTGAGTATGAGTATGTAATGAGTACCGAGTATTGAGCATGTATGAGTAGGTATCGAGTATTGAGTACGTATGGAGTATTGAGTAGTGAGTATGCACAAGTATAGTAACAAGTACAGAGTAAGGATCGTGTGCGAGTAAGGTAATGAACATGGAGTGATGAGTATGCAAGAGTAAGGAGTGAGTATGAGTAGAGTAGCGAATATTGAACACAGTACGAACAGAGTAGTGAGTAACGAAGAAAGAGTAGTGAATCAATAACTAATACGAACGGTCGACTATCGAATTGTCTTCCTTAGTAAGTAATGAACCTTGTATGTGTATGTAGGTACTGTTGATTGTATTGTTGTAGCATGAGTATGTATGTATGCATGTAAAATGAACTCCATGTATATCCGACCCCAAGTAGTCGGCGTACCGCGGTTAGCACGCGGTATATGCGAAATTCATATTCAGCGTAAGCTGACCCCCTAGGGGGAACGTTTTTAGTGTGCAGGTACTCGAAGCTGACCACCGTTCGAGAGAGTAGGACGGGGACTGCTATGTAAGCATGGGTAGTTGTACAAAAGGGATTGTATTTGTAATGTGTTGTGAAATTGGAAGTCCAAACTGTATCGGTAAATTAAGGATTGTAGTAGACTCGGTATGGTATTGTATTGGAGTTGTATTCGAATTATGGTTGAGTATGCAAGGGAAAGTAATGTATTGTGTAGAGTACTCGGTATGTTCAAATTCATCAGACCGATAGTATGTAGTATTGTAACTCGCCTTGTTAGTCACGTGGGTGACTAACGGCATTGTACACCGCCGTTGTGTATGGAGTATCCGCTGCAAAGGTAAGTATTTGTACAGTAATGACGGTATTAGCGGTAGGGGTGTTAAAAAAAGTGGTATCAGAGCGATTGGATGGAATACCGAGTTTAGGAAAATACCAAGTTAGGAATTATAGACCTAGGGCTAAGGGTTGAGTGTTAGCGTGTGAGATACGCTAGTTAGGAACTTCTGGGTGAACCGGAAACCTACAACAACCATACCCCGCCCTCCGCAACCCACGGTATTAAGTTGGGAGAAGAACGCCAGAGAGATGGAAAGACCTCTCACACTCGGGTAAAACCCGATCTGGCAGTTGCAAAACGAACCTTATTAGAAAAAGAACCTGTCATACGGTAGAGCCCAAGCACTGGAAGTCCCGAAGACGGTTCCTGTTAAATGACAAGGACCGCACTTAATGGCGGAGGATTAAAGATCCAAAACACATGGATAATGGAATTTATGACACCATGGGGCGACATGCTTCGCAGTCGCGAGAACCATGAGTAGCCAGCAAGAAGAGAAACACAATCGCGCAATGAAGCAAGGAAGATAAAGTAACGGACCCGAGACAAGAGAGTTTACGGACTGTAATATTTGATAATACCAACAACGGTATACAAACCGACTAAGGAACTAGTCAAGGTTGGATTAATACCAAACCTACACGCCAAGAGGCAATAATAACCAAACAACATGGTTCAGATAACTATGAAAGTATTCATAGAGCATACACCTATAGGACTACAACGTGGTTCCTAAAGATAAGTCAAGCCTCGATAACCACAGTGAAGGTGTGAGACACCTGAATTGACAACCACCATGTCAAGAACACTGAGAAACGACTCAGGAGATTGATCACCAAGATCAAAAGATCAAAGGAAGATCTAATAGAAACCACTAAATATGGATGGAAACGATACCATAACCGGTATACGTTAACCGAAAAACGACCTACCCGCGCACTTGCCTAGGGCAAGTGCAGCAACTACAAGACGGTTAGAAGACTTTTAACAGCCCGCAAATACTTGCTAAAGTACCGTTATGACGAATGGAGCAAATATAGGATTACTAATCCTAAGAAATTGGAACAACAAAACCTTGCAAAAGGCCTAACGGCCCGACCATTGTACTTAGAACATACCAATCATCGAGAAGCTGAAAATGGTCAAGACCTCAGACATGGCAACGCCATGAAGAATTCTTTTCACACTGAACTGTTATTTCAAAAACCCGAATTTTTTTTCTTTCAAAACCACAAACCCTTCTTTTAAACCTTGGATTTTTAAAACCAAACCAACGGAATTACGGTGAGTATCATAGAATGATACAAGAGGAGTTGACAATAGAATACTTCACCTAGGCGTGTGACGAACACTACGAGTGTACCCAAATACGGGATGTGGGACGACCACACTCCGAAGGAGCTTGCGGGCCTGACATGTAGTTAGGTAAGTGGTAATGTGCCAAGATGGTACCCCACGTATGTATACATGTAGTGTATGAAACACGGGAAGTAGTCAACTCCGTTCTACGGACCATAAGTAAATTCAAAACAGAACAGTTGGACACCCCAAACGAGTAAAGGAAACTCAGATAAGCTTACAAGCTAAGGAGTCAAGAACTCACTCTAGGAGGACGATTAAGAGTTGAAAGTGCGAGAAGCACTAACAACCGGATAAAGACATGGGAGATGTCTCGAAGGTATTAAGGTAAAGCTTGATAACTGGAAGGAATACCCAGTCTAAATACAAGGAGGCAAATGCCTAACATTAACACACCAGTGTTTAATGAACGGGATAGAATTCCCAAAACAACTACCAAACACACAGGGTGATGTTATAAGGTACCAGAAAGTACCATTCATCACGAAGAGAATATCAAATCCGTTATAACATAAGGAAAAACACCAATGGTCTACCCTAAGAACGGAGACGTTATAACCCTCAACGGTAATTCATATCCAGAACCGCAAGGTAGGATAACAAACTGGACATACCCATAAATGGCGGCCAGATGTAATGGCATAATCAGCACTACCCAGGAGCAATCCATAAAGGGTATCAAGTCAACACATTTGAACGAGATGTCGTGGTAAGAACACTACGATTGGAACGAACATCCGGTTAAAACACCGAAGGGATCCCACCTGATAGGGATACCCCCAAATTAATAAATGGTATCGATCTATACCAAGATACAAAAGGGTCTCCAACAAACGGAAGCGTGATGCGACGATCTTATCTTGGAGCCCGGCATCACCTCCAAACTAAGCGATGGCTTACGGAGAAGTAACCACTTGGGAACAGCCTAGGACGAGCAGAGCTCTAGGCAATATGGCTAGTGTGCCATGAAACTATTACAATACATAATTTGACGGTTGCAAAACCCATTACGAACCATATGGAAAATGGTCAAGGACGATACCGATAAAAGAGTAACAACCAATGAATGAGGATGTCCCTCATAAATGTGAGACCGCAAAAGCGGCGAACACATGGATCCCAAGAAGGGGATACCATCAGTGACTGTCTGAAATATATCCCTTTCAGAACTACTAACGTAGTGAAGCTTGAGCATACAAATATTGCCATGCAATGCAAACTAAGCATTAACAACAATGGTTAACAACCAAGGAGTAATCGGTTCAGAAGGAACATAATCATGGTATAAATGGTGGAAATGCATGAGCTGAAGCTAGCAATAGTGGATGCCACAAACCAATATTGTAGAATCAGTAAGAACATGGTGCGCAACAGGCGACCAAGGTATGCGAATAATCACCCAATGCTATGGAGTTGTTAACACGGGATGGTGGACAGACCGGGCAACAAGCCAGGAGTTCACACCAAATGATGAGACACCTCACAAAGGAAGTAATGTTCATTCCTATTGGGATCACATAAGAGATTTACTGCCAAGAGTTTACGCCTCTGCACTCTGTAGGACTGAGTGTTTTGGTATTGCACTTGTGCAGTTAATGATCGAGTGGGATAGCTAGGAATATGAGGAAATGTAAATCATGGTAATTCTTCCTTTCACCAGTGAACATGGCATAAGCCAGTTAAGCAAAAGCTTAGAAAAACCGTGCGGCCTAAGGCCAAAGGAGCACGAGGAGTGTGAAGCACCAACAATCACAAGATGTGAATTCCATTGGAATAAAGGTGAAAGGAGACTTAAGAAAGTCACATGGACCGACGCATAGAAAATGCAAGGTCACACAAGTAAAGAACACTTGTACCGAACCAGAGAAACTGGCATAATTCAGAATCCACTGATAACTGAGGAAGCACTACAATTAAGTGGTGGCTCAACCTCAACCGACAATAAGTCGGAGGAACCAAGTGAATGATCATTATTATACACAACAGTATGAATATAGATTCCCAAAAAGCTGGTTAGGATCTAAAACTCATTGAGTTTGTGCACGGTAAAAGAACACCACACTTGGTCAATAAACCTTATTCCCACAATAAGAGGGATAAAAGGGTGATGTGTAACACATTAAGATAACAAAAAGGGCGAATAACCCAAGCTATCAGGGTCGCGCAGCAGAAGCTAGTGGGCCCAGAACTTCAAGTAAATAAAAGGTTAGTCATCAATGCCTTAAATCCATTTAGGCTAGAACCGAACCGGTTAAGAGTTAAATAAACTCCGATGAAAATTCTTGATGCAGGGACTAACGGTGATACGGTTAAAGACCCATTGATCAAGGAACATTGTATACTAGACCGCATGGAAGCTGAACCACTCCATGACGGCTGAATGCCTTCGACCAATGTTCAATACTGACACATGGTAGATTACGTGGGTGTAATCCCTTTTAAGGGGGGTAGAGCGAAAACCGCGAAATGTATGTCTTACGTGATAGGTGCGTAAACTACAATGTGCATAGCGCAAAAGGATTTGTTTTGATGATTGATACTTATGTTATATAAACATTTGTATTCACTCATTGTATAATTGTAGTAATTTGAGAAGTAAGTATAGGAAAAAGGAGTAGAGAAACTCTAGGGGAATGAGAACCCCATTGGTAATAGTATGAGGAATGAGTATGTATGGGAGACTTGAGGAGTATAAATCGGTACGGAACCAATGTATGTAATGAGTATAAATCGGCATAAAACCGATGTATTTTATGAGTATAAATTGGAGTATAGTAAATTAATGGGATATTATACCCATGAATTTCTTAAGTATAGTAGTAGGAGAATGTAGTAGTAATTGATGTGATGAGTAGTAAGTAAGTAAGTGGGTTATATAAATTGGAAAATGTATGTGTGTGATTATGAGAAGCAAGATTAAAAAGATAGAAAATGAAATAATGTTTGACGATTTGTCTGTTTGGAATGGAGGTGGGAGGTGGAACTTGATTTGCTAGCGATCAAGGGAAGCCGAACACAAATTGGGGTGGAAGGATAATTCAACACCAATGCTGATCACATTGGGGTTGAAGGACTCTGGAAGCTCCCTTAAGTGGCCACAGGAATAACACTAGTAATAGGTATAATCATCATAAATGGAATTTGGGAGACGTATGCAAGTTTTCAAAATGAATTTCCAAAACTAATTTGGTACAATGCCTTCTTCAAACTTGAGAATGAGGATCGGTTTTGAAACCACTCCCACGGGCGCTAGTGGATCTTCCATGCCTAGGCACGGGTATCCGGTCGAAACCATAGGAGGTGAAGCTAGTTTTGAGTCTGTGGAAGTGTAGAGTAGTTTGAAACCACTACACCGTTCGTGCAGTGATAGTGTGTGTTTTGTATTTTTCCAAAGGCACTGGGGCAGCGTAGTCCAGAGTAAGTATGAGTAAAGTATGAGTAAGTAAGTATGAGTAATGCCTGAGGATCTCTATATGTGCAAATGAATTTGATCAGAACCAAAGGAACCAAAGGACCGTAGAGCCAGAAAGTGTAAGTGCTCAAGTCATGACGGCCGTGAACCAGAAAGCGTAAGTGTTCAAACGTGACCGGTACCTGAGGGATCACTCGCCATTGGGGGAGGATGGTACCTAATTGTCTGCGGATGGACCCCCTTGGAGAGAAGTAAAACGGATATTTTTGATTGCTATGCATGCAGTGACATGCTGTTTGGATGTGTAGTATACATCATGTCAGACATTTGGATTTTGACAAGTTATATGTAGAGGTTATAACCTTAGCATAGAGTATTTATACAAGTAACAATATTGGATTCACCAACTTTGAGGGCAAAGTTCTTTAAGGGGGGTAGATTGAAATACCCCAACTTAAAAATGGTGATTAAATTATTTTTATATCGTATTTAAGGGCCTAACAGTGCCTAAGTAATTTTGGTCAAGAAAATAAATCCAAAAGAAATGAGAAAACGCTTAGAAAGCGGAAAACGCTAAAATAAGTGTTAAATAACCATAGGAGGTACGAGACCTCGGTTAGCGAATTATGTGGATTCCTAGGGCTTAATAAGACCCAAATAATATACGGGAATGATTCCCAAAGAAGACGGATCCAAAGAAGGTATTAAAACGCTAATAGAGCTTTAGCGCACGTTTTTCGAGAAAACCCGAAAACGTGATTTTAAGTGGTCAAAAGAACCCGTAAAAATTATAAATCATTAAACAACTATTATTAAGCATTAACGGAAGCTTAATAACCAATAAAAATAAAGAAACGAGAAAATTCCGGAAAACAGGCCCGGTTAGGGAATAGTATCAAAACCGGGTAAAACAACGAGCGTTTTCTGTAAAAGACGAAAAACACTCCAGCTAGTATAACAGTGGGGGCCGGTCTTTACTGGTGTAAACAGCCCTCTCTCTCTCACACACACAAGTAAACAATAAGTAAATCAAAAGCAAAAGGTAAAAGTAACAAAAAGTAAAAAGTAGTCCTCTCTCTCTTCTTAATTCCTTAATTCCCTCATCTCTCTCTCCAATTCCTTTCCCTCTCTCACGGTGGAGTCCCCCTCTCTGCAGAACCCTCTTCTTCTTCTTCTCCTTGCAGCCGATTTTTGAGAGCTCAAGAATGCTCCCATGGCAACTCCACCTTCTACCTCATGCTCTAGCTCCATTTGAGCTCCAATGTAAAATAAAATACATATTTGAACTCCCCTCTTCAAGCTCTACATTTCTATCTTTTCAAAATCCGAAAATGAGCAACTTCATCTCCATGGGTTTTGCCCATTTGAAGAGGAAATGGTACCAAATCGAAGCTTGGAGTCTCCTCTTCCTCCCAAGGTAAAAAGTTTCAAGAAAAATCCATTTTTTCTTCATTCTAGAGTGGCCGATTTTGCCCCTTCTTGTAATGCCTTGTTTCCTTCTTGTTTGAGCTTGGTTTAACTCTCCAATGGTGGAGGAACTCTCCTTTGTATTCAAGGCTTGAAAATCTCTTAAAAGCTCCAAGGTAAAAACCCTAACTAATGGTAATTTAAACCTTCATTTTAGTGAAGTTTTAAGAGGTTAGAAGTTTAATTATATCCTCTTTATGTAATTTGGGTGTTGGGATGGAGTTTGGCAACTCCATCCCCCACATGGCCGATTTTTGCAAGAAAAAGAGAAGGAGAAGAATTGGAAAAGAAATGAAGGGAATATAAGCTCAAGGTAAGAGCTCTTCCTCAATGCTAAGTTTTAATGCATTAGAATAATGGGAATGGGTAAACCAATTTAAAGAAACCAAAATGATGTATTAGAATTGTAGTTGTGAAAGTTTGGGTATTTGTGGACAAGTATGTGGATCGTAGGCTTAGAGCCAAAGAATTGTGTATGTGTATTGATATTGTGTTTTGAGGAAGTAATGATGTATTAAGATTGCTTTGTATTGCTGGTAGGACCCTTGTATGGGTGTGGCTAGAATAGGAATGATTTTGGTGATAATGGGTATGTGTGGACAAGTGAGAATTGTAGGTGAACTATGGCGAAATTTTAGTAGGAATTGTGTATTAAGAATGACTTGGTGAATGGGAGAACCAAGGTGTGTATTGGAGTTAGTAAGGGTGCTTAGTAACCATGGATTGGTACTTGTAGCATAGGGGTGTAGGAGTGTAAAACCTGTAGCAAACAACTTATGGAATGCATTGGAGGAACTAGGAAAAAATTAGAGTATAAGACTTAGTAAAATGAATGTTGGACTTGGGTATAGATGTTGTAATTGCTTGGAATTGTATTCGGGATGCTAGTATTGGTGTTGGTAGTAGGAGTATTGGATGGTAGAAGTTGATTTAAAAATCTGTAGCATAAGTAAAACAAAACTGTTACATGTGTTGGAAAAGGAGTGAGGAGAATTGTGCAAGTGGTTGATGGATTTAGGAATGGAGTTGGTGAATGAATTAAGGTATTTTAGGAAGCCTAAATGGCACTAAATCATGTTAGGATGTATGTAGGAAGATTGGGGAAGCAATGGGTAAAGAAGGGAACTGAAAACATATTTTAAAACTGAAATACTGGGCCGGACCGACCTTGGGACCGGACCTGCAAGGTCGGTCGAGCCCAGAATCACAAAGACAGAAACCTTCTGGAATGGACCGGACTTGCAAGTTCGGTCGAACTAGAAAATTTTCCTGTCTGAAACCTTCTGGAATGGACCGGACTTGCGACCGGACATGCAAGTTCGGTCGGACCAGAAAATTCTCTTGTAATGATAGCTACTGGAATGGACCGGACTTGCAAGTTCGGTCGAAACAAAAAAAAAATGTTTTATTATATGGTTATAGTAATCATATGTGTATATATATGCTTATATACATATATGCATATATACGTAGTAGTACGCTATAAATAAGTAGTAAAGGTAAGAAAGTAAGTATATGAGTAGGAAAACAAGTATGAAAAGTAACCAAGTAAGTTGAGAGTATGAGAACATTAGGTACACCGGGATAACGGGGTAAGTACGGGAATAGTAATTATTTGTGTATCGTAAGAGTATAGTATTAATAACAATGTTGGAACATTATCAGTGGAACAAGTGTGAACCAAGGAACGAGGGAACACATGGTAGAGCTAACCCCGGTGAAAGGTATGATTTTCTCATGTCCCGTATGCTAACCGAGTTACGTTGATTTGTGTGCTGTATGCCGGCTAATCAAGACTAAAGCATGAAAACGGTTTATTGCCTTTCATTGTATGTCTTGCTGCATGTTTTGTGAGCTAACCCTTCTTGATTGATTGTGGGCTTCACTTAGTGCGTAGATCGACTCATAGATGAGTCTTGTTGTGTAGTGACTCGTAGTAAGAGTCATGTTGTGAATTGATGGAACCGTAGCCACGCACTAAACTAACGAATCAATAAACGATAACGCAAGCCAACGAACTCACTAGAATGTGAGAGAGTGTACGGGAGTAGTAACCTTCCGATAACGGCAAGAGAACCGAAATGAATAATCCACAAACAATAAGTAGTGGAAGTGTATAAGTAACCTCTATTAGAGGAATTAATCTTGGTGCAAGACATGAACCATGAGAGTAGTAATGAACGACGAGGGATCTCCAAATCCCTTAGCAATTAGTCGACCCATAATGAGAGGACCCGACTGATGTAAGTATGTCCCGAACATGAGAGTATTCAATACGTTGGGGAAACCCTTAAATCTGAGGATACTAGTCGGTTGCAATTCCCTAAGCTAGTGGAGGTTATCAAGAGAGATACTTCTAGGCTAATCCATGAGATTGTATTGTACTCTGAGAGAAGAGTGTTGGGAATTTGAGTAGTCCGGTAAAAACGGGCATTTGAGTATTTGAGGAGCTAAGCGTATAGCCCTCGTATTGTAGGTCCGGTGGCGAGTCTTGTGTATGACTCCGCCCAGAGGCCAAGTAATGAGTAATGAGTATCGCGTATGTATGAGTAAAGTATTGAGTACTGAGTAAGAAGTGAGTATGAGTATGTAATGAGTACCGAGTATTGAGCATGTATGAGTAGGTATCGAGTATTGAGTACGTATGAGTAAGTATGGAGTATTGAGTAGTGAGTATGCACAAGTATAGTAACGAGTACAGAGTAAGGATCGTGTGCGAGTAAGGTAATGAACATGGAGTGATGAGTATGCAAGAGTAAGGAGTGAGTATGAGTAGAGTAGCGAATATTGAACACAGTACGAACAGAGTAGTGAGTAACGCAACGAAAGAGTAGTGAATCAATAACTAATACGAACGGTCGACTATCGAATTGTCTTCCTTAGTAAGTAATGAACCTTGTATGTGTATGTAGGTACTGTTGATTGTATTGTTATAGCATGAGTATGTATGTATGTATGCATGTAAAATGAACTCCATGTATATCCGACCCAAAGTAGTCGGCGTACCGCGGTTAGCACGCGGTATATGCGAAATTCATATTCAGCGTAAGCTGACCCCCTAGGGGGAACGTTTTTAGTGTGCAGGTACTCGAAGCTGACCACCGTTCGAGAGAGTAGGACGGGGACTGCTATGTAAGCATGGGTAGTTGTACAAAAGGGATTGTATTTGTAATGTGTTGTGAAATTGGAAGTCCAAACTGTATCGGTAAATTAAGGATTGTAGTAGACTCGGTATGGTATTGTATTGGAGTTGTATTCGAATTATGGTTGAGTATGCAAGGGAAAGTAATGTATTGTGTAGAGTACTCGGTATGTTCAAATTCATCAGACCGATAGTATGTAGTATTGTAACTCGCCTTGTTAGTCACGTGGGTGACTAACGGCATTGTACACCCGCCGTTGTGTATGGAGTATCCGCTGTGAAGGTAAGTATTTGTACAGTAATGACGGTATTAGCGGTAGGGGTGTTACAGTTTGGGTGCACTATGTCACTCACCGGCTGCGTACCGGAACAGTTCAAGTTGGGAGGAAGACTTTATTCCTCTCGAGGGTTCGATTCCCACCTCTTTTAAGTACAGGAGTTAACTACGTTATCTTCTGAGGGACTAATTACCCACCTATTTGTACGAGAGTCCCATCTCGTCTAAGGGTTTATCATACCCGACCATCTTACTCCATGAAGGAGTTTAACGAGGTCACTACACCTCCACTGTTGTGAGGTGCTCTTATATACAGGTTAGTCCCATTGTGAGGATCTGACTACTGGTGAATAATTACAGGACATCTAACTTGACCTTCTGCAGTCTTGTTCTGTGTGACATTGTTATCCTTGTATGGATGCTTGTTATGATTATGCTATGATGCTTATTTACAGCTTTATAAAAATGACTTGCATGTATTCGACAAAATAGTTGGTGTGGCCCAGTAGCTTGTGGGCTGCACGTTTTTCATACCGGCAAATTATTTTGCTGAGCCATTTCATGGCTAAACAATTCCAGGTACCTGAAGAATGAAGACATAACCCGACCGAGTGTAGACGGGGTAGAATTAAGACAGGGGACTGTTATCAACATCAATCTACAGTACTGTATTTTTACTATTGTCTTTTGTTATTTATGGAGGTTTGTATTCAGTGCTCAGACCGCATCATTTGTAATTTATGTTGGAGTTAGCCTTGTTAGTCACATGGGTGACTAGCGGCGTTGTAGCACCACCCGTTGTTATGTATATATTTTCCGCTGCATTTCTAGTTATTTTTGGGAGCTATCATCGTTCAAGTTATTGGATTTCGGGTTGGGGTGTTACAAAAAGTGGTATCATAGCGTAGTTGCGCTCTGAGATCTGAATATAACCTAAATTAACCTTGGGATACAGGGTGTGTGATAGAACAGTGAGGAATAGTAAGTTAGTTCTTACTTGGTCCGCCGAAGGGCGTTAATAACTGTTCAAAACTTACAGTAACTACCACTATGACCTGCCTAAATAACGTGCAGATGTCATAAAAAGGAATACATTAATTAACGTGAGTACTTAAGACTACCTGAGTTATTGAAAGGGTGTGTTGAAGACCGTACGACGCCAACAGTCATCCACACGGGAAGCTGACGACGAATAATCGTGACGCCATACTGATGATAACCAGAAGGGCTGACAATACCGCCAAGTATACAGTGATGATGGAGTAAAAAATATATCTCAATGGACATACACTGCGTGATGATCCAACCTGCATGGCGCACTTGCTACAACAAGTGCTGCCCTAGTAAACCAAATAAAGGCGAATGAAGACCTACTTGAAAAGAGCAAACACTAAATTTTACGGGATACCCAGGCACTGAGCTTGCCGCCCAGTGCGGGACGGGAAAATCTTACAATACCTTATTAACTTCGCGAAAAGATCGTGCGAAAGCTTGAAATATGACTATCAGTATAGTCCTACAAAAATAACCAATGATTATATCAAGGAAATCATAATAAAATCTCACTACATGTAACTAAACATCCAACGTAAATAAACACAGGATGTAATACCTTCTCAAATACCTAGGGTCTCAGCTAGTATCATTACAGTGACAATGCTGGACTCCAAATAAACAGTGAGAAGAGAACAAACTTTGAATCAAATATTTTGAAGTCAAGAAAACTACCAAAATAGCAATATTAAATGCTATATATAAATATATATGATCGGGAGATTATAAATCTGAAACTTTTTGAGGAGTATTGATATATTTCAGAGGGATAAGTATCATAAAATATACCTACCCTATTTTGAGGCACATGTCCTACACTATCCTTATGGATTTATATGAGCATATGTCTTTTATGACAGCTCAATTTGTGGATACCAGTAAAGAGCTCAGAAAATCAAAGGAAGCTAACACCAACGTAAGATAAATTTTCATATATACATGGTAACGAATAACACTCCTTGACACTAGCAATGGAGGCAGTGTAAGTTATATTGAGGCATTAGATTAATATATACCCTAAAGATAAGTGAAAGTTAAACATAACAATGGGCAAATATACCCCTTGATTTGTAACAAGTGTTTTACACCTGAACTTTCCTAACGTTATATACCAATCACTATGACTTTAAAACCTCTAATTAATACACCTAATCGGCCTATTTTCTTTTGAAGCCAAAGAGTGTGTAAAATAACCGCGTTTCTAAAAGGTAGGAACAAACAATAACCTTTGGTCGTCTTGTCACCAAACCGTAGGATTCAAACTGGGAACCCTTCGTAGAAATGATTCCAATGTTAAAAGGTACTTGACCTAGGTTGAACATATAGTCCACCTGACACATGGAATTTAAATGGAGTGAGAAAAAGCCAAGCTTTATGGAACAAAAATAATACTTTATGAAACCGTAATTGATCAAATTTATAAGAACTTTTCCTTGGAGTCTTATCCCAATTAGTAATAACTATGACTGTCTTTGTTCCAAGTGATGATAACCAAGGTGTAGATGATCAAGCCCTGATAAGTTAAATACTAGATAAAGCCTTTTAAAGAAAAGAGCATATTTCAAGGTATCCAAGTCCATAACTGAATTTATTGCTTGCATGATATGTTTAAGAGTCAAATGACTGATGAAATAATTATTAGACAGTAAGTGTCTAGGTGTTTAATAAGAATTTATCTTTGATGCCAAGAAAGAAAAACTAAATTCCACGCTAAATGATTGATCAAAGGAACTTAGTTCCGGAAATTAAGGAGTACCCTAGTTTCAAGTCTAGGTTACAACAGTTATTAGATTAGTTGCATAACAGTTAAGAAAGAATGTCGTAATCACCACGTCACAAAGTCTTGATAAGATAAAATTTGGAAACTTGCAATTATGTGGTTGTTTGATATTTGACGTGGGAGGTCGAACTTGATCCTGGTCAGATCAAGGGAAAACCAATCACAAAATGGAGTGGAGGGATAGTTCAACACTGACGCTGACCCCGTCAGGGTTGGATGATTCCTGAGACTCCCTACAAGTGGTCACCAATATCTCTGTGATAAGTCAAAATTTGTTCCTATTTCTAATAAAGAGTCTACCTAATAAAATATATTAGATGTTGAGGATGTAAGTTAAAGGTTAAATTAACCAAGCTACCCTGAGAGAATTAAATAGCTAAAATGACTCCGCGTATGTCGGGAAGAAAATTGTCTGTAAAGGAAATACTAATCGTTATACCAGGAGTCATGATAATAAATTAAATAGGAAACCAAGAGACATTTATATATAATGACAGTATTTGGAAGCTACTTTCTAAGTTATGGCCTTATTGCCATCTGAAGGGAAAGATCAACTTTAAGTCTTTCTTTATGAATGCAAACCCAATATATTAAACGGGAACCTACCTGTAAGTGAGGTAGAATATAAAGAGTAGAAACATTATACTAATACTCACACGAGTTGATTCATAAACCGCAAGAACATGTGAAATTATGGGAAAACTGTACCTTGTTAGAAACCTTAACGGAAACCCTACTGTGGTATACTTAATGAACAGACAATAGAGGATCGGGTATGTACTACCGACAAATGGTGAATCGATAATAACAGGAAATATTCTATACTATAAACAAGATGCACGGCTCGACCGTAGCTCATACTCTACATGGAGATTGAAAACCAAATATGGTGACAGTAAACTAAAATACCAGAATCACAAAATGATGACCTGAAGGTCAAAGAGAAGAATTTTAATATGCCCCAGTATTATACAAAACCCGAACGCCGACGATTACATTTACAGAAGGCGATGAATAAAAGACACATTTGAGACCAACAAGATTACTGCAACCTTACAGCTACAACAACTGAACCACTGGATGCAACAGCAACACCGACAAGATGATGAACCTCACTATCTGGACGCTACCACCATCGATGGAGAATATGTATAGCAAACCAATCGGGTAAGGACCATGGATGGAAGAATGCTTCTACCAAACGTGCGAGAGCTTATGGACTTGACAAGGAATAATCCAAAGTTGGACAGGTAAGTAGTAATACATATCAAGAAGATACCCCATATGCGAAAGCAACTAGCGGGAGGAACACAGGAAAGAATCAACTCTGATAAAGTGCAAGACGCCTCAGTAATATTGACGAGAAGAATCTTAGTGATATCACCGTCATGAGCAGCTATCAGAAATAAGCACAAACAACCAAGTGAAACTCGTGAAGAACTCAGTGATGAAAAATCAAATGGAAGGCGAACTGTATTACAGTATATGCCACGTAGAGGAAGAACCTCGTAGTAGATTTGCTCAAAAAGGATAATGGAAGATACATGACATGCACTTGAGCATCACAGGATGGGTAAACTTTACAATATTATTGGAAGCTGACGTACAGTAATAAGATATACAATGAAGAATACCAAGCAAGGCTACAACCAACAGTTACTTAGAGACAAGATAAGCAGGAGCGGTAACATACCGCGGGACATCGATCCGACAGTCTAAACAAGACATGGAATAATATTGGCAACAAACAGAATGGAAGATCACCTTCACCCATACATACGGGATTCAAAAATAAAAGCACAATAATGCAAATAGAGCATGTCAGAGAATACAAGATTTTTAGGGGCAATACCCCGTAAACGGACAAAAGTCCAGACGGATCAACAATGATAACCAAACGAAGGAAATGATGAACAAAACTCATCAACCATACATATGTACATAAACAAACTTTAACGTACCACCTACGAGCGCATTTAAAACTATTCCAAATTGATTAGGAATTATTTAATCAGAGTTGCGCAGCAGAAGCGTGGTGGTCCCATCAGTTAGAATTATCTACTGAGTCCAAGGAGAATGCACAACGTATTTCACGTATCTTAACCAAAAATAAAAGTCTTGCAGCCGAGAGGCTATCTTTTAAACAAATCATAAGTTCAAAATAAGAGGGAATATTCCTTCACTATTTACCGACTAGCTATACTAGTCTAGGGTACGTGGGCGTACCCCTCTTTTAGGGGGAGGGGGGAGAGCCTACTACGTGTTAGCAATTTTTAGCATGAAAGTACACTTCCGTTGTGCTGTTGCACTGTGATTTGTATGTTTACAGGTATGACTTTGTGATTCTATGAACTCTTACTTGATGATGTGTACTACGTTACACTGACATGAATGGTTTATGTGTACTACGATACACTATATTGGAGCTACCTTGTTACTACGTGATTATGTGTACTACGTTACACCATATTGGAATGACTCCGTGTTTGCATGATCTGTACTATGCTACACTACTATGAATGAATTACGTGCACTACGTTGCACTGCACTAAAGTTAGTTTTGGTGATGACCTTTCATGCTCATTACACTGTATGTTATGATTAAATATATACTACGAACTTAAAAGTAGTGAAACTTGGGACTTGATCCCTAAAATAGAATTGAGTTGTGGATGCTTAGTGGAACTTGATCCCCCACAACCATTTGAACTTAGATACGAGACTTCGGGGCGAAGTCCTTTTTAAGGGGGGTAGATTGAAATACCCCAAATCTAATTAATACCTTAAACTATTAAATAATGGAGAATTGATCTAGAAACAGATCATTTTAGTTAAGCATGCTAAGCTATGCATGCAAACGATACGTAAATTAATAGTACTACGCGTGCACATGCAAACTCACGCATGCAAACGTCACGTAAAAATAGTCATTTTACCATAAACGCTAACTGGCGTAATTTTACTAAACGTATTCGTATAAACGTTCATGTACGATTATTAACAAGGACTAAACTTCTTGCATAACTAGCTCGATAGAAAGAGCGTCAACAAGGAAAGAACAATACCAACGTGTATACAAACGAGCAACGTAAAATTTTACGAATGCCTAAGCATCTATAAATGCTACAATAAATTGAAATACACATTTAGATAAATGTAACAACTTATGTTACACATATTGTGTATATTATGAAGATATAATAACTCATCAAAGGTCAAAGATGCGCACTAAACATCTTGACAAGAAGAACGTTCGTAAAACGCCTTAGAAACATGCGATTAAGCATGACCTTGTATGACCTTCTAAAACTCAAACCAAATGGTCATACCCTCATTATATGACTATACAAACATAGTCCCTAGGCTATATCTAGTCAAAAACGCAAAATGCTCGGGAGTGCTCACGCACGCCCCTTAAAGCACGAAAAGCCCGGAGAGGTGCCAAGGCGGCACGAACTCCTATAAAATTCATTCCTAGAGTTCCTAACATCATTAATAATCATTATAAAGAGAACCCACGAGCTAGTTTCTCAAAATTCAACAAAATCCACGGGGAGTTTCCTTAACGCTCCTTTTTGCCCCGGGAGTGTCCCGATAGCCCGGGAATTATGTCATGAGTTGATGTAACTTCATATAACTCAATGTAACACCTTAATATATCATTATTTACTATAATAAATGGTTATAAACACTTGGAACTCATAAAGACAACTTATTTCCCAAAATATCCTTAGAGCACAAAAACGCACCTTCGGGTGTCACTAAAACACGTTTTACGCAATTACCTTGTAGTTTTTGACATGCCACGAATTAGGAATCTTAAATGGGGATGAATTGACCCTCTAAATAAATTAAAGGCAGTGTCAAACAAGGAGCTCTATAGGGGCCGATTTTCTACCTAAAAACTAGTATAAAATTTACATTTAAAACTTATAAAAGGCATAAGACATGGTGACTCACCTTCCCATGTGCTATAATAATTAATGGCAAAAGAATGTAGGTCTCATTTGACCTCCATGCTGTCGAAATTCTGCAAGGAAACAAGGCCATGTTAGCTAGACAAAAACAAAAATGATTAAAGCAAAAAGTAGATCTAGATTCTACTTTTTGATTTCTTAATGTCAAGTGACAACTCCATGCTGTCTAAGCCATTTTAGAGCCGATTGAAGAGGCCTAAAAACAGCCCCAATTCGTGGGTCATCAAGGGAAGAAGAAGACAAGTTGCAAACATTGAAAAATCAAAGGAATAAAGCCTTACCTAACTTACCTTGTCATTTAGCTTCAATAATTTCTTCCACCTTGCATTGCCTTGTAACATGGCCGATTGAGTACCTTAATTTAGGGACTTTGGAGCCTAATAAACTAAAGAAAAACATTAAACAAAGACATGACCTAACATGCCAATTATGGGTCCAAAATAAACAAAACAAAAATTCCTTCCAAACTAGCCTAAGTCTTACGGTTGCACCTCCATCTCTTTCACACATTGCAACCGGTTGGGTAAGCTCCTCTCTTCTTCTTTCATCTTCTTCCTTTGAAGCTCTTAAGTCCATTAATGGAGATTTAACTTCTATCTTCATTTCTAAGGTAATTTCCTAGCATTTCTATCAAGTCTTGAAGCAAAATTCTTCCTAGCATATCCACAAGGTTTCGGCATCAAATAACACTCCAAGGAAGTTTTCTAAATCAACATTAATCCAAGGAGCATCTCAAGGTTACCTTAAGGTATTTTTCATGCTTGAAAATCCTTAAAACACATTTTTATGTGTAACCGAATTCTACATCTTCTAAGGTTCTTTTCTTCTTCATTTTCATGAAGGAAAATTTGTTCTTCATTCACCTTAGGTGTGCCGAAATTCTAAGGAGAAAAGCTTAAGGTAAATCCTTGGAAAACTACTTATAAATCTACTAAAGATCCTTGTTAAGATCTAACTTCTAAACTCCTTCACCTCTTGCATTAAAACCAAAGTGGAACTTCTATTTCCTTTGGAGAAAGATTGGAGATTCAAGAAGAGTTCAAGCACTTAACCATCCCTTATTAAGAAGTAAGTTTACTAAGCCAATCTTTATGTTTTAAGCTTGGTTAAGCTTCTAAAAATTATACAAAAATTATGTACACCTTCCAAGGAGTCTAAAACCGAAACTACATGGTAACATGTACCAAAAATATAATCTATAACATATATGGAAAATATTTACCTTAAGACACATTTTTTGTCACAAAATTTATCAATGATAAATACAAATTCAAGCCGATTTGTCAAGGGAAAATATGCTCTATTTTGAGCTAAAAATCAATCTAAGACATTACAATAATTTTTACATGAGTTATATGACTCATATGTATTTATGTATAATTATTATGACTTATAAATCAACTTTTGTATACTATAAAGCATCTTAAAAATTATGGCCGAATACTTTTAGTAAAGAATAGGTTTTAATGAGCTACTTATGCATATAAACTTATATTATAAAGTTTGGTGAGTTAAAAATATTTTATTAGTGCTTAAATGGCTAATTAATTAAGTTATGTGGCTAAAATGTAATTTTTACAAAGTTTGGTGTATATATTATGAAAGCCGAGAGTTAAGGGTGTCCTTGGAGTAATTATGGTATAATATAAGGTTAGGAATTAAGTTTATGAATTTTAGATAATTTAAACAAGTGTTAAAATGACAATTTATAAAGTTTTTGGGCTATTATGTAATTTATAAAACTTATTATGAAAGTTTGGAGTTGAATATGGGCGAATTCATAATTAAGAGAATTATAAAGTTCACTTCCGAAATTTTGAGGAATTAAATATTTAAACTATAGTTTATAAGTTATTAAGTAACTATTATAAAGTTTTGGGACTATTTTGTAATTTATGGAAAGATTGGTGTAAAGCCGAGATTCATATAAGTTTATGAGTATATTAATGTATTAAGTATAAAATTTAACCTTGGTCAAAATGTTGACCGAAAACTTTGGGATAAAATGATTTATGACATGAAATATTAAGTTTATAAAAGTTTTGGGGTGATTATGTAATTTATAAGAGTTTAACTATAAAACCGGATCTTATATGGGGCGAAAGCATAATTTGTAGAAATATAAATGTCCACTTGGTAATTAAGGAAATTAAATATTAAAACTATAGTTTATAAGTAATATGTAACTTATATAAAGTTTTTGAGGTAAAATGTAATTATAAGAAATTACATGGCAAAGCCGAAAATGAATGTGGCTAATTGGTGAATTATTAAAGTTATGATGTTCAAATAATAATTACCAAATTTATAGTGGTAGTTTAGTGAATTAATTAATTAAGGAAATGAAACCATGTATTATAATGTATTTTGGAGTATAAAGTAAAGTTATGAAATAAATGAGGTTATAATATAATAACCGAAAAGTATGATGTATTTATGGGATTAAAAATATTTGTAGGTCCTATATGGATATTTAAGAAATTTAGAAAAAGAAAATTATGATTCAAGGATTTACGAAATTAAAACTATATGATATACAAGTACAAGTAATTTACTTATAAAAGAAATAATATTAGTTTGTAATTAAAAAAAAGTATGGGAAAAATATACCCATGCGTGACATGTAAATATAATTTGAGGATTTATTAAGTGGTTATGTCATTTAGACAATTATATATATATATATATATATAATATATATATATATATATATATATATATGTATGTATCATAAATATACATGTGTATATAATATATTTAGATTTTTAAGTAAATCAAAAGGAAATGAATATAAGGAATTTAATGTGGAAACACAAAATAATATTTGGAGCTATAGTATATTTTAAAATAAAGTTAAGAGGAGGATTAACTAACATGTGACCAATAAATGTCATTGATAAAATTATAAATTACTATGTCATTTGGACAATGGTAAAACATGTAACATAAATGGTACATGAATATATAGTTATGTACGTTAAAGGATTTAAAGATAAGTCAAAAGAAATAACAAATAAGTTATACATCCAATCGTGAGGTAATTAAAAGAAATTACCACACAATATAAGTCTTATAAATTAGGACTACATGTTTTGGAAATATATAAGTACCTTAAATAATAATAATGAAATGAGGTTAAAGAAACTACCTGTAACACCCCATCCTAAGCCATTCGTGGTTATCGCAAAACTGAACACTTAATCGAATACGTCGCAGCGGAAATAACAAACGCCTGGACCTTGCCACGGTCTGATCGTTAGAATATACCGGCCTTAACATTTACAATACTTATCCATCAAAACATCACCAACCACAATACCATAACCAACCGAGTACAAGTATCTTAAACATAACCCCAACCTTACATCAGTTTAATATAAACAGTTGGGTGCACAGGCGCAACCCGAACTCAAAATAAACATCCCACCCTAAGTCTAACCGCTCCTACTCTCGTAGTGCGTCCTCATGGGTCTCTTACCTGCAAGTGTAAAAATAGCCCCCGAGGGGGTCAGCACGAATGCTGGTACACCCTCTCATGGCCCCCAAGCTAACGGGGCTACGACGACTAATTGTCGATAGCATGGAAATTGATTACATACACAAGCATAATATGAAGTGCAATAACAATAACCACAGATGAACATATATAGCTCACAAACAATGAACGACTCAAGCGTTCCCTTAACAAGTGGGTTAGTAACCCCCTCCTTAGTCCTCATTTCCTTAATCTCAGTTCCTTACCTTACCTTAATCTCAATCTTAATCTTAATCTCAGTATACAAACCTTTCCTGGAAGGGATTGGTTGTAGCTTAATTCGAACCTGGGATTTAGGTGATCCCACCGCACCATCTTAATGCCACCTACTCTGGACGGGAGTCCAGCGTAGCTGAGCCGGCAACCGGCCCTAGGCTACAAGTCCGAAGACAAGTCCTTAAGCGGAGGGCGGATCTGATTCAGATACCGTCCCCTTTTTCCTTAGCATGCATGACCGGAGATCGGTCCCGGGTTTCCTCACTCAAGTTCCAGTTAGTAGAAATCTTAATCACCATGTGCTAGCTAAGCCTTAACGGGCATTAACCAACAACCACCAAACTTAACTCTTATTCTTAACTCAGTAAGTACTAAACTTGGTTAGTAACAATCTTAAGTCTCGCGGGTTAGTGTAAAGATAACACAAACACAACGAGAACAAATATATCCGGTTGCATGCTTTATCTTGTTTTAGTCATAGCAATTAAACAGATAACACACAAGCCGAGGGACACCTCGTTAGCAAGCAGGTCACAAGAAGGATTGTACCGTTCACCGTCGATCGTTGTTTGATTATCCTTCTTCGGGGTCCCAATTCACAAACCTAAATCATTCATTCATTTTTAGGTCATTAGTTATTTGCATCTTGCTTAACTCACTTAGTCTCTTAAGATTCTCATTTAACAACCTCCCAAGTCTTACCACTTAGCTTACAAACTTAACTTTAAACATTAAAACTTATACTTAATCTTAACTTAATTCCTTAAGTTCTTAGAGTCCTAATCATTACCACCCTACCAAAGGCATACCTCATTACCTATTACCATTCTTAGAATCCAAAATTTTTTTTTTTCTTTTTTTTTTTTAGGTCCGACCGAACTTCCGACCGACCTTACTTAAGGTCGGTCCATTCCAGAACACTTCACCGTTTGAAAATTCTACCCCGACCGACCTTGTAAGTTCGGTCCCCAAGGTCGGTCCATTCCCGAGAGTTTCCCCCGTGGGAAATTTGAGCTCGACCGAACTTGCCAAGTCCGGTCCCATGTTCGGTCGATTCCAGAGACTTAATTCCTTCACAAAACACAAGCCCGACCGAACTTGTAAGTCCGGTCCCCAAGTTCGGTCGATTCCAGAAACATTTTCCGGTAGTGTAAACTGAGCCCGACCGACCTTGCAAGTCCGGTCCCTAAGGTCGGTCGGCTCCAGAACCTTGTTTCTAAATTCCCATTCAACTCCAAATTTCTCCTCATATATCCTAATATGTTATAACCTCATTTGGGCACCTCAAATACACCTTACGCCCTCCTTTAAACACATTAAATCATTCACCAAGATACACCTTAGTCCTTATGCATTTTCCTTGTAATAATGCTATCACTTGTAATGTTTTCCTCTAGGTTTCTAGGTGGTGGTTCATACCTAGTGTAACCACTATGCCAAATGTTTTCCTCACCACAGTAACATCATCTCCCAAGCATCTTTCACTATCTAAAACTCTCTCATGCATTTACTTAATGTTCCTTCACAACTTAAACTTCCATACATCAACACATTGTTTCCTTCCTAGTTGTTTATCAATATTTGCCTAAGTCCTAAATACTCAAATACATTCTCTTGATTTCTAAATCCTTCATAGTAATGCCTAAGTCATTATAACTCATTAAACACCTCAAACTCACCCCTTTTTTTATCAAGACAACCTCTAAAACTTCCTAGTACTTCCTTAGTCATTAAATCCCCTTAGAATATCTTAAACACTTAAGTTCTCCTTTAAATTTTGCCATGGGTTCTCTAGTACATAGCACATCCTAACACATGGTTTTTCTCCATCAAACAACCAACATCACCCAAATTCTCGTCACAACACCTTAACACACAATTTACACTAAAACTTCACCACATCATCATATAGTGCTTAAACTTAAAATGCTTGGCACTTAGGCCCTTAAATGACAATAATCTTAACCACTGAATTTCCACATATATTTGCCTTCAACCTGCGAATACACACAACAAGGCTCTCATTGAAATAAAAATGCTTCTTGTAATTCATCTCCACATTGTTTTAACTATCTCTTCTTCTCATTTGCTCTTTAGTCACAAGTTCACAAATATGCTCATTGTTTCTCCTAGGTTTTATAACACCTTCCCAATATAAACTCTACACTAAACTCATCATATACCTAAATCCCATTCCCTTAAACAACAAGACATCTTAAGGTAAGTATTTTACCTTGTTCTCTCACAAGCTTCACAAGCTTTTCTCCTTAGACTTCTCTTACCAAATCTCGATCACCAATATAGTTCTCCTTGCCAATGTTCTAAACAATGTCCAATAACTCTAATGAGCACTAAACAACACACTTACCTTAAGGAATAAAACCTAGGTTAAAATGTGTTTTAAGGTTTTGAATTGATTGTTTTACCTTAGTTCCTCAAGACAAGCTTGGATATGAAGCAAGAAGGACCTCCTCTCTCCTTTGAAGAGTAGAAACAAGCTAGAACAAGGCATTCAAATGGAGTCCCATGAGTACTAATTTTCGGACATGTGAAGAAAATGGTGGAAACCTAGATTTTCTTACACTTTCTTTACCTTAAGAGAATGGAGAAGCCAATGGAGTCTCCAAACTTGAATTTCATCCTCCAATGGTGGTTTGGCTTGGCACCAAAATGAAGCTCTTGAAGTTTTGAAAAGATAGGAAGAAGGAGCTTGAGCTAACTAAGAAGAATATGTATTTTGTTTTGGATTTGGAGCTAAAATGAGCAAGATGTGGGCAAGGCTAGATGGAGCTAGCATGGAGTTGTTCTTCACGTTAATGGAGAAGGGAGAGAGCTTGAAGAAACCGTGGGAAACAAGAAGAAATGAGGAGATGAGGAGAGAGGTAAGTAAAATGTGATATTTATGTAAAAAGGTAAATAGTACTTTATGCTTTATAAGTCTTATTTGCTTTCTTAATTGCTTAATAACTCATGAAGGTGGTGACTCAACTCCTAAGAAACCGGCCCCCTTTTAATAATGAGGGTACTTAAGTCTTTGTTGACCAAATGTCTCATTTATATAGACTTATGTTATAAACTAGCTTAATTAATTCACTATTCACCAAAACAAGGCACATTGTTGTGAAATTTTTGATTTCCCATTGATATAGACTTCCAAATGTGATACTATATAGTACACATGTTAATTAAAGAGTAATGATGGACATTTAGCCATTCAAAACTCATTTACAAGACAATTTTTCAAAAACGTGCTTTAAGACTCCTTAAAGTACATTTTGTGTTTTAACTTGTTTTAAAGCTTGGTTTTCTTTGGTAATTGATTTAAAATGACCATTAGGATATTACTAAGGTCTTAGAACAATATTTGGGTACTCTCCCATGTCTCTCCAAGCTTAGAGCATGTTTTTGCTTAAACTGCTCTTTGGTGTTTCCTTATATTTTCTTTGATTAGAAATGTTTCTTAATGTTCCTAAGGCATTATTTAGCCTCCTTATATCTTAGTTAATCATTTAAGCACCATATCTAAGTTTGGGGTATTTCACTACCTAAGTATAAAGAAATAAACCTCACATGAAATAACGAATATGAAATCGTTTCATGAATCAATAAAATTATTATACGAGAGTTACATAAATTAACACTCTCAGATTAATCCTATTCTAGGACATTATTTGACCAGACGTTGACCGGGAACTAAACAAGTACAGTCTACGGTGAACGGTATGGGATTCTTGCAACCTGTTTGCTACCGGATTACACCGGCTTGTGTGCTATCTGTTGTTTGAATTAACGACCAAGATAATTGTATGTAAAATGTTGCATTACTCTTGTGCACTATTGTGTTGCTTTATGTGCGAGAATGATACTAACTATAACGTGTATGTCCCACGCATACAACACTACACTACCAGTGGATTAAATAACTGCGTTTTATGATACCGAGAACTTGTACTCAAGCTTCTCACTAACTTCACTTTATAACAAACGTCGTTGTCCTAAATGTGATAACCGACAGTACACATTGTGTTCTTGTTTAACGTCCTTGAGTGACACCTAACAATTCTATACTACGAGAACGAGGAGCCCAGTTGGATCTGGCCATGCATGCTACAGGAGCTGTACCTGTCACAGGTCGTCTCCTATTCAATTTACGTCGCGACGGGAGTTTGGGTGCACTATGTCACTCACCGGCTGCGTACCGGAACAGTTCAAGTTGGGAGGAAGACTTTATTCCTCTCGAAGGTTCGATTCCCACCTCTTTTAAGTACAGGAGTTAACTATGTTATCTTCTGAGGGACTAATTACCCACCTATTTGTACGAGAGTCCCATCTCGTCTAAGGGTTTATCATACCCGACCATCTTACTCCATGAAGGAGTTTAACGAGGTCACTACACCTCCACTGTTGTGAGGTGCTCTTATATACAGGTTAGTCCCATTGTGAGGATCTGACTACTGGTGAATAATTACAGGACATCTAACTTGACCTTCTGCAGTCTTGTTCTGTGTGACATTGTTATCCTTGTATGGATGCTTGTTATGATTATGCTATGATGCTTATTTACAGCTTTATAAAAATGACTTGCATGTATTCGACAAAATAGTTGGTGTGGCCCAGTAGCTTGTGGGCTGCACGTTTTTCATACCGGTAAATTATTTTGCTGAGCCATTTCATGGCTAAACAATTCCAAGTACCTGAAGAATGAAGACATAACCCGACCGAGTGTAGGCGGGGTAGAATTAAGACAGGGGACTGTTATCAACATCAATCTACAGTACTGTATTTTACTATTGTCATTTGTTATTTATGGAGGTTTGTATTCAGTGCTCAGACCGCATCATTTGTAATTTATGTTGGAGTTAGCCTTGTTAGTCACATGGGTGACTAGCGGCGTTGTAGCACCACCCGTTGTTATGTATATATTTTCCGCTGCATTTCTAGTTATTTTTGGGAGCTATCATCGTTCAGGTTATTGGATTTCGGGTTGGGGTGTTACACAAACAATGGAGCATTGTTTCCGGTTTCCCACATAAAAGACAAGAAGGGTGGGATTGATCATGAAGACGGCGATGGATAGCAGCTTTGCACGGGAGGTAACCATGCAGAACCTTCCAGCCAAAAAGACCGATGCGTGCAGGGACAGAGCACCGCTTTAGTTTCTTGAATGCAGGGCCCAAAAGCGATGACATACTAGAAGAGGGGAGGGGTAAAGCTGCAAGATCCCTGTCAACCTGATAGGCTGTACGAACCGTAAAACGGCCAGATGAGGTGGGACCCCAGACAAGGGAGTCATGACCCGACGGGACCCCAAACAAAGGAAGCTTCTGAATTGATGCCACATCATCGTGCAAAAAGTACCGATGGAGCAAAGGGAGATTCCAAACACCTTGGGCGGTGATAAAGTCCGCAACTGTGAAAGAGTGTAACTGCGCAGCAGGGAACTTCAAAAGGCATGGACGTCCACCTGGCTTAGTAGGGATCCACCGGGAAGAGATAGGGGTGGTAAGACCATCATGGATACGACGTCGCTGCCCCATATCCACCAGATCCCGAACACTCATCAACGATTTCCAAATAGGGCTCGAGGCCTGTGACGGCACATGCGACGAAAGATCCGAGGTGGTTAAATACCTTGCACGGTAAAAAGAGCTGAGGAGAGACCCAGGCCGTTGAAGAAAGCGCCACAGTTGCTTTGCCAATAAGGCTCGGTTAAAAGAGATGAGATCCCGAAAACCCAGCCCGCCCTCCGCTTGAGAACGGCAAGCCTTCTCCCAAGAGCACCAATGAATTGACTTCTTTGATTCGGTGCCGGACCACCAAAAACGGGCAAAGAGCTTGTGAAGCTGCTTTAAGAAACTACGCGGTAAGGCCATAACTGACATTACGTAAGTGGGGATCGCCTGGATTCGCTCGCCTGGATTCGTGTCCCTTTCCATACTAACCGTGCCATTCTTATAATACATTTGGTTATTAAGGTATTTTTTTACATTTGGTTAAAAAGTATTGACATCTCAAACAAGTTCACTCTTAGTAAGTACGTTTATATCATTAAAAAATTGAAAACGAACATCATCAAATGGATAATACATTTGGTTATTGAGGTATTTTTTTACATAAACAAACTTAATATTAGTTTTGCTTATTCTCTTTTTAGGTTATACATACTATTTATCACATTAGCTTTAATTTTCTAATTCTAGCATGAGTACAAAATACTGTATAACTAAACAAATTTAACATATGTGAAATTAATTATCTATTAAAATCTAGCAGCATTTTACTTGACTAATTTTCAAAAAACTAATAAAAAATTTGTAAGTATTTGTTATGGTTACTTTTATAGAAAATTTCATTTAAAAGGATAATATATAAATTTTGTAGGTTGTAATTTCTCTAAGGCTGACAACATTTTTTGTGGTAGTTTTGTAGCAGTTTTGGTCTGGTTGTTTTGATTGGCTGTTTTGTGTTAGTTTTGCTGGTTGTTTTGAAAACTAGTGTTCGGCAGACGGCGGTTTCGTCTGGCTGTTTTGAATAAGTTAGTTTTGTACAGTGCGTTTACCGTTTTCATTGTTACAATTAAAAATTTTATATTACATTTTGAAACAATTTTTTGTTAATAAAGTTAAAATATATGTAGATATTCAATTATAGCCTTTAATAATTATTAATCTTTATTAATATTTTAGTGACAATTAATTTATAATATGTATACATATTCATTTATAAATAAATTTTTTACATATATTTAAAAAAATAAAGAAATAAACCATTGTATTTAGAGCAAATATATTAGATGTTATATATAAAAATAAAATTTTACGGATTATATATTAGTATTTAATATAACATTTCAAATGTATTAATACTTAAGACACTAGTAGAAAAATTGCCTATTTCGACGATTCCAAGGGGCCTATTTCGGCGGTTGTAAACCGCCGAAATAGGTGGGTGCCCAAATCAAAATCTGACAACGTCTATCTCGGCGGTTCTTAGCTCACAACCGCCGAGATAGACTCATGGTCGGTCCTAGGATCTATCAATTCCAGAAGGTACCATGAGTCTATCTCGGCGGTTGTGAGCTAAGAACTGCCGAGATAGGCCCTATTTTGTATCTATTTCGGCGGTTCTAAGCTAAGAACCGCCGAAATAGCCCCTTTTTTTCCATCTCAGCATATATATTCACCGCAACACACTAAATGATTCAATGAGACCTGTAATAAAGCTTCACCATTCCTCAAGAATCTCAACAATTTGAGCATCAGCATATTGACCACCTTGGAGCAATTCTTCGTAAGCCTTGAAAAAATGAACATTAATCTAAAACGTACAAGTCTAACAACATGTAAAGAGCATAACTGAAACTTTCAACGAATGTTACCTTGTCTAACGAGTGTTCTGGTAAAAGGTTCGACGCTCCTACTATGTCATTCATAAATCTCATGACATAGTATCCACATTCTAAACCCCCAGGCTGCACCGGAAACTATACAAACACACATATTGACAGTTATAAACTAGTTTAAACATTATCACACAAATTTAGCAATTAAGAGTACCTTGACAATGTTCCAAGGGGTGTTACTCTTCAATGTTTTATTCATTGTCATGAATGCAGCTCTCATGGAACTATATACATCAGCAATATAGTTTTAAGCATCAGTAGCAAGTTTTGAAACAGTTAATGTTAAGTAATAACAATTGTTGTTTAAGATAACAAAATAATTACCTCAGTATTGCGTTGGCGATCTTCGGTCTCTTGACACCCCTACCAAGTGAGTCAAATTGCAAGACTCGTGGGTACTGCATCACCAGCACAATCAATGACCAATGTCGACTGTCCACAAATTACACAATGTGTTGAAATCATTAAACAACTAACACAAACTATATGATTTAGATAATACTAAGAGAAATAGTCAAATATCATACCCTGAATGATATGGCAGCATAATAAATGACTTGTCAGCACATTCAAAGATGCCATTCATCAGATATTGCATAAGGCCTTCCATGTCACTTGTCATCTGGACTTCACAGCACATAGCAGGACACAGGAATCCGAATCTGTGATCTTCATAGACATTGATCACCTTATTATGCACATGCCTGCACCATGAAGACAATATCATTAGTTATTAACTCTTTATTCAAACATCTAATTCATTTCTTGGCATAAATAATATCATTGAAATGAAAAAGCAATTCTTTCTAATAATAAAATAGTTGACTTTAAGCGAATATATATATATACAGCTATCACTTATTATTTTATTATTATATATTGTTTAATTGTTGATAAAATATTTATTTTAAACATATATTTGTAGTTAAAACAATATATTTTATTCAATTAAATATTATTTAATGAAATTCAAAAACATAAATTTAAATTTAATACTGGATATACCAAGAAATGAAAAATAACGTATATTAGCATATAAAATTCTTTAATTATTAAGCACGGTATAACATATAATAACTTTGATATACTGATAGTTTGTACAAACAGTTTTGTAATTAATCATTACTTAGCAAGTTGAATACTTATAATTGATATTTCTGAAATATACTACAAATATTTTGTACTCTAATAATTTTGATATAATTAAAAGTTTACATCGTAATTTTTATTAGTTTGCTCTTTTCCTTGTAGAATATTTTATTATAATTGATAGATAGTACTCCCTCCGTCCTGAATTGACCGTCCTGTTTGCTTTATGGCACGTTTTTCCACTTCAATATTAAGTATATAAGATAAAATAATTTTATAAAACTAAATTTGTAACATATAGTTTATCATGTAAGGAATCATATGCAAAATTTAAATTTTCAAAATTAATTTATCTTATATGTTAAAAATTGAAGTCAAACGACATGTCCAAATAGTAAACAGGACGGTCAATTCAGGACGGAGGAGGAGTAATAGTTTTAAAAGACTATTTATCCGTATCTGAATAAACAATTTAGAAAAACACTACTAGTTTAAAACTATTGTTCTATATTATTTTCATTAATTTATAATTTAGTATACCAATCTTTATAAAAAAAACTAAGAATAAAAAAGGGAAAATAAACTAATTTGTAATTATTAATCTATATATTTCAATTTTAATTTAATTTTGTGTCAAATTTAATATATAATATCATTTTTAAAATATAATTATAAATATTGAAAATTTAAATTAATTTATTAAAAATAATTTTTAAATAATAATTAATATTATTGAAATATTCTCGCCCCTTTAATTATAGTTTTCTGGCTCCGCCTCTGTTTACGGTATTCATTATATTTGCAGCATAAATTGTTTGTTGTTTTGTGGTTGTTTTGTGCTGGTATATTTGTGGCTGTTTTGAAAATTGTTGTTCGGTGATGGTGGTTTGGCATTTTTTATCAAGAATGCCAAACTCAAAAATGCCACATTTATACCACATTTATACCATCACCGAACGCAGCCTAACTGTTTGTAATATTTAATACATTTGTAATAATTAACTTTGACAAATATATGACATTTTGTAAATAAATCAACTAAGTTGCTGCAGAAAAGCTTCAAATAAACTACGATGTTGAACAACTAAAACAGCCACAAGGCCCACAAAGACTATAAATAGCGAATCGAAAAAGCTATACCCAAAAGAATCCCAAATATACTCAACCAAACAGGACCTAAAAAATACTAAACTGGGATACAAGTTTATTTGCCTTAGTGGAATGAATCTGGATCAATCTGGTTAATGGCTAACCCCATTTAACTATTCTTATTTTCTTCTTACGTATGATAAATATTAAACGTAACATTTTTTTGATACGTCATTACTTGAAGGATTTTGTTTAGTTGGAAAACGAGTATCATGAGGAAGGTATACTGATAGCATGAAGTGTCTATGTGGGTGGGCAAACCATTACTCAGATTGATGAAAACAAGCATATATATGAAGAAGCAAGAATTGCTTGTGAAAAGATCTCAAATTTATGTGGTTATTAGGGGTTGCTGTTAAATGGGATGTAAGATGTTACACGGATTCAGTTTAGGCAAAAATGAAACCATAAGTGCCATGGATGAGGGAAAATAAGTTAAGATAGTCAAGGGGATCGGGATAAACGTTAAAACAGTAGTGTTTAAGTGTCATCTACACGGAGAAATAGTGAGGCTCCTTGGGAGGAAACTACATAAGAAAGTTGTATATGGACCAGTGAGAATGAGCCAGAAATGTAGTTATTGCCCGAGACGATCACAATTGAAAGAGAAGCAGGTGACACAACATAAAACTAAAGAGTAGAACATTTAAAGCTGCTATCATGGTCAAGAAAATCTAAGTAGTCAAAGGCAATTGTATACGATTTATGTGCACACCAAAATGAACCTTCATCGCTATGACTGCCTTCATAAATAAGTTAGATTTAAAAAAAATATACATGGAAATCCATAGTCACTCTTTTATCCTCTACTCCATCCTTCAGCAACTCAGCTACCCTAGTTGAGGGCGTGATGATTCTCTTATGGCTGCAAGTTTCAAGGGTGGACATGGTAACATCCCCCGGGGATCGTTGAGGCGAAAACTATGGAGTATAGCGCTAAATGTGCGCTAGATGTAGGGCTTAGAAGGGTTAGGATTTTGTCTTATTGTAAAGGGAATGTTGACTATATGAATAGTAGTGGTAAGGGTGGTGTCCATATGGATATAAGGCTGGTTTTGGATGGTGTTTTAGCATTATCGAATATTTTTGATGTAATTTTATGGGATTATTACCTAAGGGGTAGTAATTTTAGCGCTCATATGTTGGCTAATATAGGATGAGGTAATCAAATTCTTAGTTGTATCTCGATTCTTTGTAATGGTTGATATATAATGCTATGTTCTTTAAAAAAAAGGGAAATAAAATAGCTTAAGACTTAAAGCTTGACCCGACCATCAAATATAAAAAATAATAAATAATTATATATGTCTAAGACATACCGTGTTAACCAATAGTAATATGGGGCGGAGAAGCTGAAGCTAGCTCCACCTTCTTTAGTGGCTTCAGTGCCACATGTTAGTAATCTACTGGCTTAATTAAAAGATAGAAACGACGAGGAGTCAGTGCAAAAAAATTGATAAAACTTTTTTTTCTACAAGTACGCGCGCACACAGGGACTGTGATGTAGTCTTTATTATTTGGAATGATAAATAAAAAAGTTCAAAGTATTATAACTTACAAAATATAAGTGCAAAAAAATATCATTGTTCATCATAATTCGTGTTTTTCAAAACAAGATGCATCATGGATATATTTTGGTAATTTTAAATTTCATGTTTTTGTAATGAGTATATTACGTATTTTAAAAGTGAATCTTATTCATTAACAAAATGAATCCTCTTTAATAACAATCTGAAAATAATAATTATTTACTGTCATAAATTTACTAAAACGTCGAAGACATTTTTAGGGTTTGTCAGTTAGGGATTAAAGAAAATTGTTGAGTCAGTGACGACAATATAAAGTTTAAAAAGACTTCAAATAAGATTGTCCTACACCACACACCCTAAAAACTACCATAGGAATGCTAAAAAACACCAAAGGAATTTTTAGGGTTTGTTGTGCAGGGTTTAGGTTCACTTTTAAAAACACAAATGGTTCACATTGTTTAATGTGAAAGGTTCATTTTTTCTTAAACATAAGATTCACCTTATTCAAACAAATGATTCACTTTCAATAATGAAAGGTTCACAGAGAATCTTAAACATATGTACATACAAAAATGTAAAATTTTAAATTTATCAAAACATATTCATGTTGGATATTATTTTGAAGAGCTCGATTTATGATGAACAACGGTATAAATTTAATGTTATTTTTGGACTTCTATATAATAAACTACAACACTTTAAAATTTTACAAAAGAACAAAGATAGAAAAAGACAAAAAAAAGGTTCCACCAAGGACGGTGGCACCAGCGCAAGCTTCTAAAGTGCCTAGTAATATAGTACCATATTCCTCTTTCTTTTCTCTGTTTTTTTAATAGTGCTCTTTCATTTTTTTTATCTCTACACGCCTTTCTATTTTTATTTTCACAAGCACATTAAGGCCGCCTTGTTCCTAGCAAAATAATGGCACAACTATCTAGGATAAAAATGTACAAGTGTCACATGATTTTTGTTTATTTTTTCATTTGGTCCCACTACCTCTCTCACTAATTGAGCTTTAAGCTAACACAAGTCTATTTGCGTTCAAATTCTATCATGGTTAATCTCATGGTCGAACAGGACCTAAATAGCCAAATGCTGCCTTACTTATGTGTTCTATTTCTTTTAAAAAGACTTCTCATTCATTGTAATTGATGCTATAGGTGCGTTCAGCTAGGGCGTATCGTGGGATGGCTGGATGATGCCCACATTAATGTCCTTTTTTCCGCGTTTGGGCTTAACACTTTACGTAGATTAATCTGTGTTTTGGATCAAAACCCATCTTTATCATAACCACACTATACCCTGTGTTTGGCGACTTTTGGCCCGACCCTTATGCATAAGTGTGGGGACAAATGACAAATTTACCCCTCGTTTCATGATGTACATGCACTGATCTCTGAGCTGGCTAAAAAACGTTTGCCGAATTGAAGAAACCCTATCCACCACATTCAATTCCTTCACTCACACCTGCGTAATCAACAAATTAAAGCTGATCAGAAGTATATTTCCATCTTGTCGATCAACATTTATCACGAATTACCGGTTCAATGGATTGTCTTTGAATACACTACTCAGTTGTTGTCTTGTCCAGGCATCCGACCTGAGATTGGTATAAATTTCTACCATATTTTCCTCTTTCTCACCTTTCTTGTTAAGTTTTCTGATTGTGCATTTGTGGATCTTTTGTGCAGGTACTCCAGGTGTGACTAGGTTACTGCTAATTTCCTATCCCAAGTATGCTATCTGCTATGCTATCATGGTCATTCCTTTTGTCATCCAGCAATTACCCAACTAATTTGTTGTTCTGTATGTGCACAGCTATAGCGGTATCACTTCCACAGACCACTACACCAGTTGGTAACTACACTACCTTCTATATTTGTGTCTTATTCTACTGAACAATGTTCTGTAGCAGAAATATGTGACTATCTCTACCTAGGCAGTGTACTATCGTTGTGCAGAATAGTGAATTGAGTGGGGGTTGTCGATCTCAGGGATCTCGTTCAATTAATTGACAATTTATTTACTAACTGATAAACTAAACTAAGAAAACAGGGAAATGCCACTTTTTTAGGGTTTTCTCAATGTAACTAAATTACTAACTTAATGAATAAACAATAAAATAATAAAACAAATAAAATAAATTGAATAATTAAATAGCGATTAAAACTCTAAATCTAAGGAAGCACCCCAGATTGTTCTGTAAACCTTCACTTTCTAATTTATTAATTAACTCTTCCTTAATTCTGCAATAAACTCAGAAACTATCATTAATTTGTCAACGGTTAAGTCTAACGAATCCTAACCAGTTGCTAGAACTAGCAGCAGACTAATGCTCTAATCCGGACACAACCAATCACATAAAGATCAGTTTCTGTTGGAGACCGATTAACCTATAGGTGGGATCACGCTTCTACTCGCTAATCAGGTTTAACTTCCTATGTCTTGTTATTTATCTCAGCTCTCGCGCGTTGATTAGAAAACTACAAAGATTGCTTTAATAATTGATCAGAAGATTAAAGCACATGAAGCACTGGAATTAAATATTGAATTAGTAAAAAGATTACATAATAAGTATAAAGTTATGGTTTGCTACCCCAATCCGGAGAGCTAGTCTAACTACTCATAATAAATATAAAAATAACAAAAATAACAGAGCAAGACATTAAACGAAATAAAGAGGAAGGGTGGAGAAAAACTCCAATTAGCAAGTTGACTCCAGTTCCCCGCTCCGCCTCTGTCTTCACGTCGATCCCCCGTTAGAAATAATATGTAACAATGATAAATTGTGGAAGTGGTGGTGGACTGATGTATGAAGATGTTGATGATGGTAGATGGTATGAGAAGAGAGGCGCGAGGCCCTCTGCATAAGGCGTAGCCTCTATGAGGCGTGTCCCTCTGTTGAACCCTAAAGTATATAGTAGCCGTGATCATTAGGAAATTCTTATCTTCTATTTGTTATCGAAACACAGCGCTTGGGACTGCCTGTTATGTCGCGTCCGGACTTGTGTCCGAATGAACAAGTTCAGACACCTCTGTAATGTCAACACGAGTTCCTTCTCTTTGATGCATCCGGGTATACGCCTAGACCTGTATGTCCAGACGTGTTTGTGAGATGTCCAACCCAACTTGTCCGGACGGAAGTCCGGACGGCATTTGTATTTTGCTCCGCTGGAAATATCGGCATGTGTCCGGACTTACATGTCCGAACACATAAGCCTTGGATCTCTCAGCGCTTGTCCGGCCTTGCAAGTTTGGACGCAAGGTCGAACTTAACTTCGACGGGGCCTAGATTCTTTGTTTTAGCTTCGTTTCGCTCTCTGTTTGTTGCGTTAGAGTCCTCATGAGAAATTCTAGGCATTTTCTAGACTTTTTCCTGCATTAGACACATAAAATGTATCAGTTCAGATCAAAACATAAATCTAAGGAAAATCATATGATAAATGAGAAATATGGCATGAATTGTTATCAAAATATGAAGAATTATAACCCTAAAAGTATATATATATCTCGCACTTATCATGTACGAATGCATGCTCTTGTACTTTGGGTTTTTAATTGATGTCCCCTTAGTTGGATTTAGTTCATATTATGCGGTGGGACTGTGTTTTTAGTGTCTTTATGAGCACATAACTGATTGCCTGTGTTGTTTTACTACTCAACATCGTGAATATCCTATGTGTTAGTTGCTTTGCATATACCGTTAATGACATATAGAAACAGTCACCAACTTGTGACAACAAACTACTAGTGCGAAGAGTAGGCATACTAGTGTGTGAATACTAACTTTAACAATTGCATATAGTCATGGTGAAAAGACGTGATACTGATAAGGGCAAGGGAAAGCTACTTGAGGGTGACGATGGGAAGAGGAGACCTAGGCATGAATTGCGTAAGGAAGATGTAGAGTTACTAATTCAGTTATTAGTTCAAGAAGCACCAACCCAATTAGGGAGAGGTGGATCTTTGGTAGGGTTTCAACACAGGTGGGCAAACATTATTGAAAAGTTCAATGACAGAAAGGAAGGGCAAGACTACGTTGACAAAAACCGATGTAAGAACAAGGGTGACACTCTGAAAGGAGGCTGAAGAAAATGGAAGGAACTCACAAACAATCACACTGGTCTTGGGTGGAATGAAGCAGGGAACTACTGCACTTATCCAAGTGATTGGGTTGCAAGAAAGGCGCAGGTAATTTAGGTGTAAACAAATTAAGATGTGGTGCATTCATTATTATCTATAATTGATTAGTCTTTTAGATTTTATTAGTTGCTTAGTCTAGGGTAAATTTTGTGCAGGTAAACAGGGGGATCCATAAACTTGTAAGCTCCAAAGGGTCTAGCCATCTTGTAGATCGGATGAAGCTTATATGAGGCCAGTCTCATGCAAATGGTGAACTCAGGCTTACCCCAGGTGGTATTCCACAACCGTTATTTGATCAAACCGCCAATGATGTTGACAATGCAACAAACAACAAAGAACAATTACATGGTGATACAAACACAGTTGGTAACAACTCTCATTGTGAATACATAATGACTGGGTGTGATGGGTCCTCTATGGATATCTCTGCCAGAGTTGGACTCGGTGGTAGTTTTGGGGTTTTAGGTAGCAATGGCGAGAGGGTGCATGCTTCTTTTAGTGGATCTGGAGATAACAGTTGTCTGATATTTGATTTTACCACTGTTGTTTCCATTGGTGCTAACTTAAATGCAACATCTTTCCAAGGCATACAATATGCTTGTATTGTAGAAAGTAATTCAAATAATTATGTACCTCGGTTATCCCTTTCCATAGAGGCAAGTAGTACCACTGTGGGCCAAAGTGTTATTCCAGGTAGTACAATTTCTACTCCTTACTATCCATCATTTGGTACCGACTACAAACCACCTAACTGGGATGAACTAATGGAAACTACTGCAGATGGTGTTGTACATGGTGAAAAAAAAAGAATATGAAGGTTAAGAAAGATCCTCAAGTGTGTAAGCAAAAGTCAAAGGGTAGTAGAAGCAAGAGCAGCGTTGGGGTTGAAGAGTTCGATTTAATGAAAGGGATTCTGGATGTAACTTGGGTTAATTATAGGAGTGTGATACTTGGGCTCCAAGCCGAGACAGAGAAGGAAGCCGGTGTGATTTCTGTGCAAGAGGTTGCCATAATTGTAAGGGGTGTTGAAGGTCTAACCAGGAGGGAGTTGACTTATGCCTTGATGTTATTACTTCTCGCAGCCATAGAGAAGTGATGATGACTATGGTGGAAGTCTACAAAATACGAGACCGGATTCACCATCTCTATACTTCAAAATATGGGGATAAATAGTGTGTTTGGATGTCTGGATATTGTATTGGATCATGTTATCTCTTGTAATATGTAGTTGTAACTTGTTTTTGTTTGGTAGTAGTGCCAGGATGGTTGACGATCTAGTGTTTAGGTGGCCAGTAGGTTAAACATCTTTTTGAGCTGCACCTATAACTGCTGTTTTTGCTAGGTTGCTACAATAACTTACCCTACAAGTCTTTTTTTTGTCGGTCACCCTTGTTAGTAATTTGAAGGCTAGTCTATCCGATTATCAGCTGTCCCTCATGATGTGAATTCTAGATGATCTACTGTGAAATGTTTGAAGTAGTAATACAACTGTTTAAGTATGATGCATTATGTTGATTACTTTAATCATATTTTAAGGTAGGAAGCCTACATAGAATAGCACAATCAATTTGATTGTTGTGCTTAACCAAAAGTTTAAGAAGAACGAAAAGGACTTCATTAAGTTTGTCATTCTTCAAAAAGTGGAGGAATACCAAAACCACTTCCTGATGAAGCTGGCCAGGTTAAGGATGGACCATGCGAATAAGTATGAAATGAGGGGGAACTCAAACAAAAGGATGAGACACTTGTGCCATGTATGTGAATGAAATGGGTATATTGACCAAGCTTATATGATGTTCAGAGAGGTCAATATGACATATAATCTGTCGATGACCAATCATATTGAAGATATGCTAATTGGGAGCAAGCGACCTAATTATGAACTTCTGAAGCGAAGAGAAGGGAAAATGACTAGGTCTCAAGTTGTATCCAAGTTAAGGTTGATTACGGAGTTAGATGAAACAAAATTCAGATATGGAGCATGTATGATTCAACAATATAGTTCCATAATTTGTTTGAGATTCTGACAGACCAAGAGATTGTAGATGTTATTAGAATGAGGACGGAATTAAAAAGTGGTAGTAGAGACCTTGTAGTATCACCCGTCAACGACTCCTAAATGTTTTAAACATATCAGTGTTGTACTAGATACTGGTTTTCTGACTTGTACCCTAAAATCAGACCTTTGTGTAATATGTTTGATTCACTCTCATTAATAATACCATTCGTTTGTGACTTGTACCATTGCAATATGTTTATTATGTTTGTTTTGCTTGTGTTACGTAATAGTACTAAAATTATCTGTTGGTGTTGTGTTTGTAGAGAACAATCATGGATCCAATGTCACCGGACAATGTGACAACTGTTTTGGCTACCATAGCCAACGACCCAGATAAACTAAGAGAATTTTGCACCGCTATCAGTTTGTGTTGGGTGCAACTAGAGGAGTGTGCTCTGAAATTTATGGAACTGTATGCACGACAACTTAACGCACCACTCAGAGTCCCAAAGCACACATCAAGAATGAGTGGCAACTCATATGTGAACGAGTTGCTTGACGGTTATAGCGTACGATGCTTCAACGCTTTGCGGAAGAACAAAGATACTTTCCTAAGTCTATGCCACATCTCAAAGCATAAATATTACATTGACAACAAAGGCACACATCACTGCAAAGGAATGCATTGTGTGGTTTTACGCACATTTAGTCATTGATGCGCAAATAGAGACATAATGGAAAGATTTCAACATTCGGGTTCCTCTATTTCTTGTCATTTTGGTGACATACTTGAGGCTTGTGGGAGGTTAAGTAAAGACATTGTCAAAACCTAGAGATTGTAAGTTCAGTGACACACTTACACAAATTGCAAATAGTACAAAATATTTTCCAATGTTCAAGGTATGTTTGTTAGTTTGGACCTATTTGCTTGTTTCAACAATTGGTTTGAGACTGTTATGGGTGAATCTTTATTATGATGACACAGGATTGTGTAGGAGCGTTAGATGGCTGTCATGTTGAACTAACAGTGCCTGAAAAGGACAGAGTTAGATTCATTAACCGTAAAGGAGTTACAAGTACAAATGTCTTAGCAGTTTGTGACTTTGACATGATGTCATCTTTGTTTGTGTAACATCCCATATGGGCAATGTCCAACAACCTAGCTCGCAAACCATTCGGGTTTGAAAACTACCACCTTAAGCTCTTTATCCTTACGTGGGCCTAAAGGTGAAATGTCTTGTTGTTGTAGCCAATCCATATGTATCCTTATTAACCACTCATATTACTACTCAAGTCCCAATGTGGGATGTGGGTATTATAGTTTGCGATGGCTGAGAGAGGTCGGCACATGATACAAGGGTGTACCTTAATGCAATTGGAGATGTTGAGAAAAAACAACCCAAAACCACCAATAGGTATGTTATATCTCAACAACACGATCACCATTTTAATTAGACTTGTGCCCTTACTGATAGTAAATTCACTTCATTGTCATAGGAAAATAATATCTTAGGGATAAGGGCTACCCCAATCGAGAAGGTCTAATGACACCACACACAAGGGTTAGGTATCATCTGTTAGAGTTCCATGCAGAAAATCCAAGAGGTGCTAAGGAGTTGTTTAACAGCGCCCATTCATCACTTAGATCTGTCATTGAACGATCCTTTGGTGTCTTAAAAGTTAGATGACAAGTGTTGCGTAAGGTGCCCAACTATTCATTGTTCAAATAGGTGAAGATAGTTAACACATTTGTATTACACAATACACAAGAGAGTTAGTTTGGTGATCCATGCTTTTCAATTGTTGACTCCAACCACTTCTTTATATCGAACGAAGAAGACATAATTGACTTAGACACGACACGAAGAGCTGCTGGTGAAAATTGATTGTCTTCAAACAACGGGGCAGCTGAAATGATTATGTTGAAAGAACATTTTGACACGTGAGATGATGATAAGGAGGAATGGAAGTTAGCTAGCTGAAGTTAGATATTTGTTATTTGTTTTGGGATGATTAGTATCAAACGACTTCTTAGAAGCGCAGACATGAATGTAATTTTGGTTTCAGAAGCTGATAAGTGTGGAATTTATCCATATTTTTATGCTTAATTCGATTAATATGTTATTGGATAATATGAAAAATTCCCTTACTTATGTGCTAAATTGTATCATTTGCGAAGAACTCCCCTTACTTGTGATTTTTTGCTTTAACAGATGAAAATACTGAAGAAAAGGGTTTAGACACGTGTGTCGAGGGCTTAACGATCAAGACATGGCTAAATAGGAGTTAAAACGAAGATTCTGGAGCATTTTATGTGTGGTCCGGGTCTTTGTTCGGATTTACAGACCCTGACCAACCCTGAGGACACCTTTCTGTCAAGTTTTGGGTGTGGTCCGGGTACGTGTCCGGATTTGTAAACACAGACCACACCAGAACTATCATACTGCCTTCTTCCGTACCTGGCCCGAGTATATGTCCAAATTTATAAACTCAGACCAGGTGTTAGCTCGCGCACGAATTTATTCTCGGGAGTGGTCTGGGTATGCAAACCCGGACCAAGCAAGATTAGGGGAGCGCGTCGTTTTACTTATAAGAAACGAAGAGTATAAATTGTTTTATGAGCCGAGAGGATTAGATATCTTCATTCTTCCAGATAGAAACTTTAGCCGCATACAGAGAGGAGAAGACAGAGATAAACGAATAGCAACTTAGAGACAGGAGCAGAAGACAGAGACTAGATTCGTAATCGTTCTACAACTACGTTTTCTAATCACTTTCTGATTGTTATTATTTCTTTGTCTCCTATGTCTGAATAGTTTAGAATTATGGTTTACTATGTATTCCTAGTTTAAGATTTCTCTTTCCTTTTGTGTTTACAAATAATTAGGAATTACTACTCATAAACGATTAAAGAGATACATAATATTATCCTTAATCAACCTAAGTAATTAACTTAGTTAGAGATCGGTAATACCATTCTCATGAGCACATGTACCCGAATATGATAGTGACCTAGACAAATTATAAGTAATGAGTAAGACCTAAAAAGCAACTATATGGGTAATATATTCACTATAACCTAAGAGTAGATCTTAGGTAAGAGGATTAAGTAGACTTAATTCCATAGTGAAAGGAAATGAATATGGGGAGAAATATGGGAATCAATGATTACCGATTGCACATTGTGATCACGAGGGGATGACTGTTACAGGTCCGCTCAAGGAAATTCCAAGAACCGATAGGTTCCTTGGTCAAATAGCACTGTTGTTGGTGCATGGCTACGGCCGCAAGGATGCCTTAAAAGGGTAAAGATAAATATCCAACGAGTTCATTTAGCACGTTGGTCCAGCGGTTACCCAAACCGTCTGATGCGGGACCCGTCGGATGTGTCTATCGCCTATTATCTGAAGCATGAAATGCGTGCTGGTAAAAATTTTATACTATAATTATAAGAGAACGGGTTGTTTTATCATGACGCCTGTCAAGAATTAACGAGTTAAAGTTTAAAGAAACGAGTAAACGGACACTAGTTGCAATAGACCTGACAATTTGGGTCGCTGGGTCGGGTTGATATCAACCCTAACCCAACCCATTTAAAATATCATCAACCCAACCCAACCCAAAAATGGATGGGTCAGAAAATCATGACCCTAACCCAACCCGTTTAAAATCCTTCAACCCTAACCCAACCCACCCAACCCATTTTTTAAGCATACAACAATTTTAGATGGATTAGGAGTAGAAATTAATAAATAAATCCAAAAACATCCAGTGCTAGCTGGCACACTAATTATGATGAAACAAAAGGAAGAGAAGTAATCTTGCTTGATCGACCCAACTTTAAACGAATTCGATGTTATGCAAAGAATGTAAAAGTATTGTCAATTTCCTATGAATAGAATAACATGTATTTTTTCCATACGTTTATATTTATCAATCTGAGCCTAAAACTCTACCACTGTTGGGGAGGAATCCTATCTAGATATGCACATGATCCTAGTGCTCTTAATACAAAGGGGAACGAAAATGAAAATTTTCATTATGCAGTAGAGAAATATACTAAAGACAAATCTTCTAAAGTTAGAAATAATTTATAAACTGAGAGCTCAAAGCCTCAAACTATGATTGATAGTTTTAAAATAATTACACCTATTTAAATTGAGTGCTCATGCTTGAGAAAAGTACAATAACAATCACTTAAACGTTACAAACAGTTGAGGAACTTTTATGCAGCACGTTATCCGCATTGTTGGCTTCAGAATTCACTATAATCAAGATCTTACTTATAAAAAATACATATCACATACTTTTGTTCACCCTTCTAGATAATCTAAACATACCTATGTTCTCAAGAACAACTGTGGTATTGAGAATAAGAAAAACAAACGTTGGTAGAGATGAAGAGCGACATAGACATGAACAACGACGTATAGAAAAAAAATGGATGTGAGTCTGCAAGACAAGAGCATTTGGGTTTTCAACATTATGTTAAGGTTTGGTTAGGCTCTTTGTGTTGATATACAGCTGGTTGGACCGTTTGTTTAGTTAAGATTATGTGATATTAATAAAGGTGGGATAGTCCAGCTGCACTTGGGCTTAAGGCTAAGGTATAGTTTGATCTGAAAATAATATATATATGAATTAATTAATTAATATTTATTATTAACAAATATATTTTCGGGTTTCAGGTTGGGTCATTGGTTAAAATCTCTACCCTAACCCAACCCACAAATATAACTTATTACCCTAACCCAACCCAAAAAATAGATGGGTCAATAATCAAGACCCTAACCCGCAAAATTATGGGTTGGGTTCGGGTTGGGTTTTGGGTTGGGTCAAAATTGTCAGGTCTAGTTGCAAGTTAGTACGAGACGTCAATAACGCTCGTAAATATGGATGACGAATGAAAGGGGCCTTGAAGGCCGATTACACGGGAACCGTTCGAATGTAACAACTATCGTATCATTATCATATATACTTGTCTATTGTTTTGCTTAAATGCATAAACTACGTGTGTATTTGTGTTGTATGATGGATGTTTATTGGTTGTTTATATTACCACACTTACAGCTTATTTATATACATGTAAACGGAATAACATGTAAATGAACCGCATGACAACTCGACTAATTAACTTAAGGAGTTTAAAGGTTTATGGCGGTTACACTTTAGCATATTCAGCGGTTGTGCTGAGCCTTAATGGCAAACATATTACAGGTCTGTGATCGAAGACCGAAGTCGGAGTGCGGGATACTTTTGGGTAGTTAGCTATAAACTACCTTTTGATTATACTGTTGTATCATACTTTTGGATATATGATTGATGTATAAGTAAGTGGTATGGTTTAGACGGATCATGTCTTTTAGTTTAAAGTTGTATTTTGTTTTAGACTATCTCTTGGTCATCACAGTGTTGTTGGATGTTGTATGGATGAATTAGAAGTCTGGTGACTCACATGGGTGTGCACTAAAAACTCTGGAATTGGAAGGAGAGGGGGAGCTATGGAGTATCCATCACAATACGTGAGGTATCCTAATTGGGGACAATGAGCAAAATGACAATCGGGGAAGGAAAGTTGGCGAAAAGAAAGCTAGAGAGAAGGGACAACTTCTCACTCATCCCTTAAGACAACTTCAATTCTCGTGGGATGTTACTTTTTCTCATACTACTTGTTTTCTTTAATTTTTTTTAACTTCAGCTTACAACTAACATCAGCTATCAGGTTTGCGAAAGAACGGGGTGATTAGTCACTTTTATTATGTCCTTCTATCTTTAGAATTGTACTTCATCATATTCTAAATAGATGATTTTCTAGCTCTGGGCACAAAATTGAGGAGAAGAAAAAGTAAGTCATTTTTTCTAAAAAAAAAAGTAAATCATTTTATCCTTACTTTTTGCATTGAAAACTCAAGTAAACTGAAAAGTAGAATTGCGAGTGAAATTTTAAGTGGTATGGTTGGAAAATGACAAAAGAGCCACATTTTCAAAATAATGTGAAGACCTAAAAAATCACAACAGAAAGGAATAATATCTCACTATAGGCACGTTCTTTATTGACATTAATGCTAAGCTTAATGCAAACACAACAATTGTCGCTTTTGAATGAAGCTGGAGTGTGATATAAGAGATGGATCCACTAAGAGTAATCAAATGAAAACATGACATGTGTAATTTAGAATCAAATTAATCTAAACCAAAATATAAACGTCCTTAGAGAATTGGACTTGTTATAATCTAGTGTTTCATTTTTTGACAAACTTATTTGGATTTGATGACTCCAACTTAGTGGCGGTCTAAAGTACAATTCCTTTTTTAAAGGGGTTAATCAGTGAATATTTAGTCACAAAGATTATGCTAAGTGCTTTTTGTTTGAAAAAAATGTATATAATGGAATGGATATTATACTTTCCTAATTTGATATATTTATAACTATTTTGTACAAACGATCATTTTAACATTAAAATTTGGTTCTAATTATATTAATTGTTTTAGTTTTTTGATATACTTTTTTATAATTAACACAATAATAATAATAATTTAGATAAAAAATAAAAGATATGAGTAGCACAAAATTGTAAACATACACATATTTCTTAACGGTACAAGTATATAACCACAATAAATATCTGATTGGTTTTTTAGAGTAATACTCCCTCCGTCCTGAATTGACCGTCTTGTTTACTTTATGGCACGTTTTTCCATTTCAATATTAAGCATATAAGATAAAATAATTTTATAAAACTAAATTTTGTAACATATAGTTTATCATGTAAGGATTAATATACAAAACTTAAATATTTAAAATTAATTTATTTTATATGTTAAAAATTGAAATCAAACGACATGTCCAAATAGTAAACAGAACGGTCAATTCAGGACGGAGGGAGTAGTAGTATCGGTTTTCAAATAGTACTTGTCGTTTTTTACAAATATCTATTCGAATAATTGAAGATAGAGAAACGGTGAGTTATCAAAGAAGAAAATTTGTAGCATTAAAATAAAGGGGGAAAGTGACAAAATAGATGACGCAGCAGATGACAACGAAATGCAAAATCGGAGGGGGCATCATTCAAGTTTAATTCTCTTTTGTGGATCCGGCAATTATTTTAATTCGGAATTTCGAAGCTAAGGCAGATATCATTTTAATCTTTTTCTATTTTTGTCATTTTATAAATTTCAAAATGTTATACCAGATTATATATAAATCATAACTCAAGTTATCGAAATAACACCCAATATAAATTTATTTTGATAAATTTAAAATTTTATATTTTTATATGTTCATATATTTAAAGATTCATTGTGAAAATAAATAAAACATATAATTTTTAGATTTTTTGATAGTGCTAGTTTTGTTATAGTGCCGGTCATCAAAAAGTTGAGTAGAGTATGGTCATCTATTTTTAATGTGTGGTGGTTAATAGTTGATAGGGGTGGAGCTAGAATTTCAAACTTAGGGGGCCAAATTTTTTTTGGATATATATATTTAATATCAATACGAAATATGTATTGAAAATAAATATAAAAGTTTTAAATAAAAATACTTACAATATGGTTTATATTTTAAATATAGATATAACTAACTAAAATATACTCTATCCTATTATTCGTAGATAACTTTCTAGTAGATAATTTTTGGACTACTTCATCCTTACTTTTCATAAGGAATAGAGAAGTTGTGAGTGAGAGAGTAAAGTAAGGGGGTATATGAAAATTGAGTAGTAAAAAAGTCTCGAACATTTTATATTTTAAAAAAATGGCATATTTTGAAACATTATTTATTAGGAACAGAAGGTAGTACATGGTAACAATTACACGAACTCATTGACTTAACTTTAAACTAAAATTTGGTAAACACAATTAATATTTTAGAAGCAAGTTTCAGTTTATATTAATGTTATAAAAAATAATGTGTAAAATATAAGACGCTTAATAACATCAATTAATGTTTTAAGTGCACTTTATTATTTTTATTTATAACACTAAACAAATTAAAATGGACTCATGTTAATTAAAAATAATATATATAATAGATATTTTTAGACAATTTTAATAAATTCAATATTATATAAAACTAACAATAAAAAAATGATGCCATCGGGACAATTTGGGGGCTCGGCCCCCTAACACATGATGGGGCTCCGCCACTGATGTTAGCTTCATAAGTGAATGTTAAGTTTAAGAAAATGAATCAAAAGTTGTTAAAAAGTGAAACAAAGGTTTTTAAAAAGTAAATCAAAGGTTTAAAAAAGAGCATTTTAGTTAACAAAGATTGTTTAACTAAAGTGAATCAAAGGTTACTCCCTCCGTCCCGCATTGATCTTCTTGTTTACTTTTTGGCACGCTTTTCCACTTCAATATTAAACATATAAGATAAAATTATTTTATAAAATAAAGTTCTACGACATATAGTTTTTGGCATAAGGATTTCATTGCAAAACTTAGATTTGTAAAATTATATTATCTTATATACTCCCTCCGTTCATTAATATCTGTCGCTTTAGGATGTGATTCTTGTTCAAAAATATCTGTCATTCTAGCTTTTTGACACACTTCTTTCCACTTTTACCCCTACTATTCAATATAAAAGTAATTATTATCTAAATGGAAAAGTAAAAAGTAGGGGCACATGCGTCATTGTCCTACTTTTCTTAATAAGTGTGCAAGTTTCTAAAATGACAGTTATTGTTGAACGGAGGGAGTATTAAATATTGAAGTCAAACAACATGCCCAAATAGTAAAAGAGAAAGTCAATACGGGATGGAGGGAGTATTAAAATTGAATCTAAACCCTACACTACAAACCCTAAAACTTCTTTTGACATCTTTTATCTTTCCTAGGGTGATTTTTGAGGTGTGTGGTATAGGGTAATCTTTTCTGAAATTGACCTATATTTTATAATGTCGTCATTGACTCAACAATTTTGTAGGGTTTGTGGTTTAGGGTCGTTAGACCCTTCATCCTGCACTACAAACCTTAAAAATGCCTTCGACGATTTTAGCTTTCCTATGGAGGTTTTTATGTTGGGTGGTGTAGGGAAATCTTGTTTGAATTGTTCTATACTTTATATTGTCGTCACTCACTCAACAATTTTTTAAGGTCTGTGGTTAAGGGTTTATTGAAAAGTGAACACTTCGTTCAAAAGCTATGAAACACATGTTTAAGTAAAGTGAATATTTTATTTAAGAAAAGTGAATCTTATGTTTAATCTTACCACAAACTTATGCGAGAATAATATGAATCATTTGTTTAAGAAAAGTGAATATTTTGTTTAAAAAGAGTGAATCAAATGTTTAATAAAAGTGAATCTTATCGCAAACTTATGCGAGAACAATATAAACCTTTCATTTATTTAAAAGTGAATATTTCGCTGAAGAAAAGTTAACCAAATGTTCAAGAAAAATGAATCTTATATTTAACAAAGTGAACATTTTACTCTAAATAATGTGAATCATTTATTTTTATAAAAACAATTTTAAATTTTTTAAAAAATAATTCTTAAAAAATATTTATTTTGTTAATAAATAAGATTCACTATAAATATTCTTGTATTGTAGACCACAAATTATAATACACAACGTTATAAACTTTTTTATTTTTTAAATTATAATATTTTGAAAAAATTATTGGTTCTCATTGCTTTACAATTTATTTTTTTATTCCATTAATAAATGCCCAACACTGTAGCACCAGCGGCGCCGGCCTGTTTTAATTGACCCAATACCAAACAATTGGCGGGAGATTAGAGATGAGTTTGCTTTTCAAACTTTTCGGCAAAATACTGCAGTAGATTATATATAAAGAGCCGCTCTAATGGCCAGTTTCCCTGTCAAAAGAATCTTTTGTTTTACCGGCGCTACCGGTGATCATGCTGTGGGCAACCGACCTGACTCGGCTCCACGTCAATTCTCATCACGTGATTGCCAGTAAATTCCGGCCCTTTTCGTCTTTCTTTTTCCTAACAGTTTTCGTCCTCACCCGTCTCCTCACATAAATTGAGTTTTTTAATCATTGGAGAAGAGATAACATCAGTCAAGTTGCAGGAACGATTGCGTGTGTGCGGGTGTACGCTGTTTGTCGTAGTGCACACTGCTCGCAACGTCCAAATGCAATGAACCTGAACGCAAGAGCAGGGCCGTCCGGAGGGTGCTCAACAGAACAGGGCCCCCAAATTAATGGGGCCCCAAATTTTTTCGTAAGTTATAATATTAATTAAATAAATATAGTAAAATGAAGTGTTTATGATTAAGATATTTATAAATATTCAAAATATTTATGTTTACTTATTTATTTATAGTGTAGAGTGACATAATTTGATTTAATAATTTTTATATTTATATATTTAATTTTATAAAAATCTCATTTATATTTAAGCATGGCCCCTAAAATCTTCAGTTTAGTTAGCTACATGGAAAACTCCATTAATTTGTGAAACAAAAGAAACAATTCCATTACTGACGAAATTAATGGGCCTGGATTGACTGTTTGAGAAACAGCTGGCTTTAGACAACTTTTTTTGTTTTTTGAGACAACAGGCTTTAGACACTTGGTTCGATGCCTTAAGAAGACAAAAGAGTAAGAAGTCACAGACAAAATGATACAGCTTTGTTAGGGGCTATTGTTTACAATCCCATAAAGTAAAAACTTAAAACTCCACTCCGATGTATGGGCCACTAAAGCTGTCAATTTTGACCCACCTGGTTTAAGATGTATGATCTAAAATTGAATTTGGGTATCTATTATTTTCTTAACCATAATATAGTTAAGAGTCCTAATATGAAATCCATTATCTCTCTTTTATTGAAAAAGAAAATACAATAAATAATACACATATAGTGTTTAAGTTTTTTTAACAATAAAATAACTATTATTTAATAAATTAAATATAAAAAACGTTAATAATAATTTTCTTGACCCATCAAATAATTTGATAAATATCTTATTTATATAAATCGGGTTAGAATGAATAAACTACTTATAACTCTCAAGAATTCAACAAATCTGATTAAAGTTGGTAGTTGAATTAAAGTTGATAACTTAGTTGGATTAAAATTGAAAAACTAATAAAATATAGAAAATTTTGGGTTAAACTTGTTGTGTTTAAGTTTAATTATTTTTATATGGATTGGATTAGGGTTAAAGATTTGTAATTTAATTCTATTTGGTTCAATAAATTCTTAATCGAATTAGTATTATTTAACCTCAACCCAATCCATCAATTCAATTGATCACTTCTATATTAACCCGATTAATATTTTTTGACAAAAAATAATTTAAATATATATATATATATATAATGTATATTTGAAACAGAAAAATTATTATTTAATTTATTGAAATTCATCGAAAAGCTCGACATCCTCTTTGACTAGTAATTGTTACACATTTATTAACTTTATATATTTGTATTATAGTTGTTAAGTTGAACAAGATTCTCGTGTCAAAACTAACTTAGATACAAATATAAAAAATAAAATAAACTAATGTGGTTATTAATTAAAGTGAGTAAGTCAACGGCCTGTCTTGGCTACAGGTCACTGTAGCCAGAGTTGGCTACATACCTGCGCCTCGTTCGGTTGTGTGTGTGTATTTTTTTTTATGTAAGGCGCCCGCGAAACACAACATTTTCTTTTAAAGACTTTTTTCTTTTTTCACAAAAACTTTAAATTGTTATAATTTTTGATATATAAATCCAAAATGAAAAAAAATTATATCATTGTTCACCTAAATTCAAGCTCTTCAAAACAAGACCAGTCATGGATATATTTTGACAACTTTAAAAAAATTATTTTTACATATATAGTGCACAAAATGTAAAAGAAAACTTGTACAGATGGTCATACAAACCTGTACAAATGTTCACTAAAACATGTACATCCTCACATAAAAACATGTATATTAAAAACATACAGAAGGTCACATAAACCTGTACGAATCACTAAATATGTATATTCTTAGATTAAAACCTGTACATATAAGAAATAACACTTGTACAGGCAGTCATACAAATATGTACAGATGGCCATACAAACATGTACAAATGTTCATTAAAAAATATGTACATTCTCACATTTGAACATGTACATCGTCACATTAAAATATGTACATTCTCACATTAAAACATGTACATACATCCTCACATTAAAATATCATGGCATACATGTAAAAATAATTTTTTTGAAAGTTGTCAAAACATATCCATGACTGGTCTTGTTTTGGAGAGCTTGAATTTAGATGAGCAATGATATAATTTTTTTTCATTTTGGACTTATATATTAAAAGTTACAACAATTTAAATTATTGTTGTTTTAATAAAAATTAAAAAAAAATTAAAGAAAAAAATAAAAAACGAAAGCCGGGGCATAAGCGCCTTAGTCACTTTGTTTGTTTCCATTAACAATTTTGTCCCACTATATTTCATTAATTACAAAATTACCCTATTATAAAATATATTTTTTATTTTAATTTGACTAAAATCTCCTTGGATACATGTAACTAAGAATTTGGCGTAAATATAATATAATAGCTCGATATACAAGTTAGTAATTAAATAATATAATTAATAAAATAAACTGAATATATATTTTTCAAAACATGATATTAGTTGCTAAATGTATTATTCATTCACACTTGTGATGTCAGTTAAACGTGTTAAACATTATAAATAAGATATAAATAATTCAGTTTAATATAAAATAAAAGGAATTTGACTATAATGGTAAAAAAATACATATGCAAACGAATAACAGATATACAATGAGATTTAATCTCTCATTTTTCTAATGAAATAAAAAAAATGTCGAAATGATCTTTAGAAGGTAATACATGTCAGCGTTTTATATAAAAGTTAATGGGAGAGTTCTCCTAAAATCACAAAATCCAGTATATTATAACTTAATGCATAACAATTGGCGCTTTATTTATTTCGTGCGGTATAGTTTTTAAATAAAGTAATTAACAAAGTCTTTCGGAAATAATTATTAGCTTTTTTCCGTAGAAGAGAAATAATTATGCAAATTCGAATATGGAGCTTCCTCTATACTAGAAGGTGGGACTACTGTACATGTTATAATGTTACTCGTAATAGCATTATAAGGAAAATTTGGGGAAAGAAATGTAACAAAAGTGAATCTCCAGGAAAATTCACATTACTCATCCACTTTTTTGTGTTATGTGTCACACCGTGATTGGGTGAGTAGAAAAACAAAAAAAATTCAAAGTGTTATAAATTACAAAATATAAGTGTAAAAATAAAAAACAAATTATATTACTGTTCATCATAATTTGTACTCTTCAAAACAAGATGTATCATAAATATATTTTGGTAAACTTAAAATTTTATGTTTTACATTGTGATGTGTTAGTGCAAAGTGAATCTTATATTACCTAAAATGAATCAGCAGTGTTACAGAAGTGAATCTTATGTCTGATTAAAATTTATCTAGTGTATGAAAAGTAAAAAATTTCTACTATAAAATTCACTACTGTATCACTATTTGATTCACTACTGATCTGAATGTAACACTACTGATTTATTTTACGTAAATATAAGATTCACTTTGCACTAACACATCAAAATGATGTATATGAAACTTTTATAATTTGAAACTGAATTTTATAGCAGAAAAATAATTCACTTTTATAACTATATTGATTCATTGTACGTAAACATAAGATTCACTTTGATAAGATTACAGTAACTATAACTGTCATACTAGTGGACCGTTATCACAATACTTATAGTAGTAACTATAATTTTATACCAGACAGTAGTTCTCTTTTGTAACACTACTGATTCATTTTATGTAAACATAAGATTCACTTTGCACTAACACATCAAAATATATAGTTTTCCCTAAACTTTATAATTTGAAACTGAATTTATAGTAAAAAAATTTGCTTTTATAATACCACTGATTCATTTTACGTAGACGTAAGATTCACTTCTGTAACATCATTGATTCATTTTACGTAAACATAAGATTCACTTTGCACAAACACATCACAATGTAATATATAAAATTTTAAGTTTACCAAAACATATCCATGATGGATCTTGTTTGGAAGAGCGCAAATTATGATGAACAATGATATAATTTTTTTATTTTTACACTTATATTTTATAAGTTATAGCTCTTTGAATTTTTTTTTTGTTTTTTCTACTCACTAGGGAATGACACGTGACACAAAAGGTGGATGATTAATGTGAATTTCTTCTTCTTTTCGCGCTCACGTGAATCGATTTGTATTGTAGTTTGTTTTTTCCAAATTTTCCTTATAATATTATTACACCACTAAAATCATTACTTGTGGCATGATGCCACCTTCTAATACGGAGAAAGCTACAACTTCTCCATACTGAATAATTATTAGTTAATATCGATGAATAATGCTTTTGAATAAGAAATTGTCTAATAATTCACTTTTAGGGCAGTTCATAAGGAATAGTGTTGCATATGAGCGTTTGTTTTGAGGGGGGAAAACAGAATTGAACCGAAAAAGGAATAGGGCGTAATGTAAATGAATTCTCTTTGATTTTCTTGACTGTTTGTTTGAGCTAGGAAAAAAGAAATAAATAACCGGTCAACGACCACTGGTCAATGACCAACGATTGCCGGTCAATGGTCAATGACCATTAAGTGTTGGTCAACATTCACCGGTCACCGGTCAATAGTTATTCATCATCGGTTAATGGTCATATGTCGCCGCTCAAAATGTACCGGAGAGAGAGAATCTCATTCCCTATTAAGGGTGTGGATCAAATTAGAGGATTTTGGGTACCCCAATCTCTTTCATTTTCTTGAAAATAGAAAAAACTAGCTAAACAATCAATAAAAATTAAAACTTCTTTTTCTGATTACCCCGAAACGCCATAAGTAAATAAAACCAGCCCCATTGGACTGGTAAAAGACAAAACAGTTATGATCAAGTTCAATATTGTGATATATAATAGACAATATTATCGAGTCCGAAAGAAGCAGCCGCACTTAGTGTACCGTGGTCACTCTCGGTCAAGCTACCGAATATATTACGGGAAAATTCACGAGATATCCTTGTTTTATTTCGTAATTCACAATATACCCCTGTAATTTTAGTAATTTCACTTTAAACATATTTAAATGTTGTCCAAAATTGATGAAATTTTACATGGACGATGCTAAAGTGTTATATTTTGGTCCAATATCAAATTTGAAGTTTTTTAAGCTCACATGTGACCTGTGGGACCTAATGAACAGTCACATATTCATTGGGTCCCATAGGTCACATGTGAGCTTAAAAAGCTTCAAATTTGATATTGAACCAAAATATAACACTTTACCATCGTCCATGTAAAGTTTCATCAATTTTGGACAACATTTAAGCATGTTTAAAGTTGAATTACGAAAATCACAAGGATATATTGTGAATTACGAAAGAAAACAGGAGTATATCGTGAATTTTCCCATATATAAATAAGTACGATTTTCTCGTCACAATCTGTACGTGATAATTGGCTGCGTTCGGCATGGTTGTTTTGTGGTTGTTTTGGTTTGATTGTTTTGTGGTTGTTTTATATGTGGCAGTATATTATTGGAGTAGAACGTAGGACCCACGCGGGGACCACCCCAAAACTACCAATTATATGCCCATGCCGAACGCAGCTACAAAGATATAAATACATGAGTCGGGTGCCTCCGTTAGATTGCAAGATCAATACATTATTTGTTAAAACTTGTATGTGTCATTTTATGAGTAGTATCGATTAATAATCTGATTCTCATCACATGACGATTCATATTTATTTAGCTTTAATTATAATATATAACTTGCGATAGGATGAGAGATTGAGAGTTGTCTCTTTTTTTTTTTGCTGCTTGGTTTTTGTTACTTCCTAGGAAAGCTTGACAGTAAACAACTTTCATTGTAAGTTTTCTTCTCAGGATAGGGGCTAAGTTGTTTTCATGGCCTTGTTTCTCTGTCCTCTTTTGATTTTCTCTTCTATTTCTTATCGTCTTTGTCATCTAATCTCTAAACTGTTCTCCTCCTCCATTAATGACCAAATCTCTTACTCCATTTCTTCCTCACGTGCTTGCCATGGCTGAATAACCTTCCTATTGATCTAATGAATGATTTGACATCCAGATGTATGAAGCTTTCGCTAACTAAAGAAGAAGGTAAATCCACAATCTCGGATGATCCAATCAATGAAGATCATGCCTCCCTTATCAACCATTAAATTTTAGTTCGGTTCTACTCTTCCAGGTGCCCTGACCTTCAGGCTATGAAGAATACCTTTGACGGAGCTTGACAATTGCATGGAGCCTCAAGATCCGCTCAACATGACATAACATTTTTCTCTTTGAGTTTGAAAAGGAAAAGATGAAACATGCAATTAGTTTTAAGGGGCCTTGGACCTTTGATGGTTCACTCCTTGTCCCCAAACGATCGATAACATAGGGCACCTAAGGACCATCATTTCCTACAAATATCGATTTGGGTACGAGTCTATGATGTTTCTTTCCACCTTCAACATAGGGAGTTTGTAGAAAGGTTGGGGAGTAGTTTTGGTTTTTTTTTTTAAATATGAGGATGAAGATCGATTTGGGGGAGACTATATGTGCTTCATAGTCTTGCTAAACATTTACCAACCCGTGCTCCATTGTCTTAATGTGACTCTAGGGGAAACGATTCGATTCTTCGTGTAACCTATGAGCGAATGACACCTATCTGTTTCCACTGTGGTCTCTTCTTCCATGCTTCCAAGGATTGTGGCTGTCAGATGTAAGGCAGCAATAGCAGAGCTCACCCCTATGGGCCATGGTTGCTGGCATCAAGGGGTTTGGGAAGAAAGCGATGCTAGATAAGGACAATGATGCATGGAGATTTGTTTAGGGGTTGGTGAGTAAGGAGTCTAGTAGCGATGATGCTGCTCTTTCTGATGCTCAAAATTTCCCTCCAAGTATCATGACCCTGGTGACACCTTCTAACTTGGGCTTTTCCTTTGCATATCCTGATTCAAATGATAGGCTTGCTGACCCACAGCCTGGGGATGGGACATCAGTTCATGAAGAGCCTAGTAGGGCAACAATTTTGTTGGAGTCTGAATTGATTAGACTGTCCAATCTCTCAGGTGAAGGATGTTGCTTCCACTAGTGTCATTGGTAGGAAGTGCAACCATGACAGATCGATCAGGCAAGATGTCTCTAATGTTAATTTGGCTGTACAGTATCCTAAGGAAGGGAAGAAGCATGTTGGTCGACAAGGGGCGAGCTTGGTGATTGATTTGGGTCATATGGTTGCACCCAATCCTTTGACTGATGGCTCGAAAGAGGTGGAGGAAACCCCCAACAAGTTTTATCGTGTTTAATGTTTTTTTGGTATGTTTGGTTGCACGATTCGGGCAGATGATTATTACAACCAATCCTTTTTGGTCAGCCCATATACTTTTGATCCTTATCTACTATGCAAGCTTCATTGTTAATCTTGGTACTCTTTGTCTTATTGATGTATTAATTAAGTGGGGAGTTTCACAGGTGGGGCGTCCGATTAGCTTTGATAAAAAAGAGTGTGATAAGCTCTCAAGGTTTGGAAACAGACAAGGCCTATACCAAGATAGGCTTAGCTCTGTTTAGGTTTGCGGTAATTACTCACAATTTTGAAACGGAAGTTTCACAAGATTTGGTGTACCCTAGATGCTTATAATTTTGAAAAAAACAAACTCACGATAAGAGAATGTTCTAGATTATCTTTACTTTAGTCTTGGTCTCGATTGATTTTTAAAAACCTTTTAATTTTTGTATATTACATAGATCTTTAAAGTAGAAATATATATTCAAACGCATATCTATAAAATATGAGTTTTATTTCCCCGATACATCGTGAGACACCACCGTTCCGAATGATATATGAAGAGGGTCACTACGTGCAGTTAGATTTCCAATTCGCTCAGTCAGAAAATGATCATTTTGCCTTTGTTTCAAAATGTTTTTAAAATTACATTATTTACTAATAACTTGTGACATATCACAAGGAGAACCTAAATTTCATTATATAAGGAGGGTGAATACATTATGAAATCATATTCAAATTATGAAATCTGTAGTAAGAGAGAGAAAGAGAGGAAATGGTTTTGAAAGGTTTGAAGAATTATTTTAGAAGGGAAGAGCAAAAAAGATGAAGGAAATAATAAAGGTGGCGATCTAGAGATCTTAGACGAGTACACGAATGATGTTAACATCGACGAAAACTTATGAGGGGCCCATTCAGAGATACTTTTTATGCTTTTTTTCTTCGTGATTTAAGTTTATTAGGTACAATTTTAAAACCAATTTTGGTAAAAAAACAGTCAGAAAAGACAAAATATAAAACCTGAGGAGTAGACGCTGACGACAGCCAAAAGTGACCGTCGCCGATTCTGGCGCCGTCGACGGCCGCAGCTTCATGTAGGCGTCTTCGGCGGCCACTACAAGTCGGTCGCCGGCAACCCCTTGTTAGCGGCGTCCCCGGCCGCCCTTCCTAATGGGCGTCGGTGACCACCACTTGATCCGGGAGTCAGCGCCCGTCTTTTGTGCCCGACGGTGACGTCAACCCTTATTTGTCGGCGTCGACGACCTGGGTCGGCCGTCTGGGGATGTCGATCTCAAAAACGTTGTATCTTCATTGTTATAACCCCGCATTCCTCTCTTTTTCTACTTCGAACCATTTCACTTTGCAGATAATTTTCTTGATATGTGTGTTATTTTTATTAAGCACACACTTTTACCATGTACGTCGAGCACTAGTTGACCAAATGTAAGTATTTGTTGTTGTTTAGGGTGAGAATGATGGTGTATTCGATGACGAAGTAGTGAACGTAGACACATGTCATCTGTTCAGTATGAGCCAAATATTTACGGATAGAAAGAGGCTGCTATAGTGCTACCCATGTGATACGCCTTGCCGAGAATAACAACATATCTATAATTAGACAGACTGTGAGGGATGATGGAGAATTAGTATTGACAAGTGAGAGGTACGACAAGAGTAGGCCGCACAATAGCCAAGATGAATCGTTCTCATCTAGTGAAAAGCGGCGGCGCAAGACGAAGAAATGAAAATGCCCGTTCCGTATAAGCATCCGCGGTGGGGTTATTTTAGGGTGGTCAGTCTTGGTAATGCAATCGGTGCATAACCATGAATTGGCTCGTAATCCTCTTTCACACTTTGTGCATCCTCGCTTCAGCATCGATGAAAGAGCAAGTTTGAAAAGTATGCACAGGAGTGGAGTTGCACCACAACAGATGTGAGCCCATCTACATGACGAGAACTCTAAGAGCACGACTGAAAAAAAATCGATTCTTAATTTGGTAGCAAAATTCAGGAGAGAGGACCGTGGCGGGTGTACTGATGTAGCATCACTTATGCACTTGTTGGATGAACATAAATACAGTTGGTGGTCTAAGAAAGAAGCAAGTAAGTGTATGCACTTAAGTATAGTCCGTGTTTATTTGATTGTTCATGTTATGACTTATTTTTATTTATTAATGTAATTTTGACAGGGGATAATACTAGGCTGGGGCTTATCTCGTTCGCGCACCCATTTGGGCTTACGCTATTTCAGATGTTTCCGTATGTGGTGCTCATTGATAGCACTTACAAGACAAACCAGTACAATATGTCGCTAGTTGAGTTCGTCGGAGTGACATCGTGCAACAAGAACTTCAGTATTGCATTTTGCTTTGCAGTCAGAGAAGATGTGTCTACCTATACTTGGATGTTTTTTGAGTTGATGAAATTGATGACTCGTATCCCTGAAGTTTTTGTCACTGACAATGAAAAGTAGTTAGTGAAATCACTTTCAATAGTCATTCCAAGTGTGCCACATCTTCTATGTCGGTGGCACATCTCTAGGAACGTGGCTGCGAAAGCGGTTAAGATCTTGAAGTGTGATGAAAAAGCAGCCGAAGCAGTAGCATATCTCTGGTAGAGGCTTGTGTACGCCTCTATTATCTAGAGTTCGACGAACTAAACAGCCGATGATCAAGTTGTACTGGAGCAAACATCCTTTCATGGTCTATTTTGAGACCACATGGTTATGTCAGCACCATAAATTTTGTGAGCCATGGGTCAAGTGAGTCAAAAATTTCAGTAACACATCAACCAATAGGTTTCTTTAAGTTAAATTGTCAATATGTAAGTGATTAGTTTTGTAGTTGTTTGAGTACTTTGTAACTAATGACTTGTTCATGTGTAGGGTGGAGAGCGCGAACTCAACTCTAAAATGCTGACTTCACACATCCACTAGATTGCTGGACACAACATTCGACAGTATACACATATTTATTGAAGGGCAACACTTTAAGATAAAACAAGACTTCGAGTTTTCCCTTGACATAAGAGTATTGGAAGACGAGCAAGTGCTTTTTATGTGTCTGGTTGGTCAAGTGAGCCTCAAAGGCTTGGAATTACTTCAAACAGAGTTGATAAGTGATCACTACAATAATGATTATACACCTGGATCTGAAGAATTTTGTACGATTACTTCGATAATGGGGCTACTGTGTGAGCATCGTGTGTATCAATACGTTGTGGCCGGTCAGAATCTACCAGGTGAAGAAGTGCACTTTTTCTTGCGGACTCTTAGATATGACCATCAATACGAGTTTTCCACACCTCGTTAGACCTATGAAGAGTTGTATACACCTGAAAAACAATTCACATGCATCGGCCTTTGGTACGATGACCTCGCAGATCGGTTCAATTCCACATCAGTTGAAAAGCTGTTTAAGGTTTGGAAGCCACTCTAGGAGACCATGGATGATCACAGGGAGTTAGCGCCACCAGAAGTAACGGGGCCTAAGGGCAGGCCATACAAGAAGAGGCCCAACACTAGAGACAAGTTTGAACACAAACATGATGGTCTTGGGAAATGGGGGGCGTCAATGCGTCAAAGCCAATCTCAGTGACGCCCAACCGTAGAGGAAAGCCAAATTGAACATGGACCGTCGGTGTGACACAGTCAATCCCAGTGATGGTCATCCAGGCGGCAAAGTCAAACTGAAGAAGGGTTGTCGATGCAGCAGAATCAAGAAAATCGATGGTCATCATTGGGCTATCGTGGATTGGGTATACAATGATGAAACTCAATGGAAAATGGTGAGACAGGCATGTCTGGACGAGTAGACAACAAAAGCGGAGTGGTGTTGGGCAAAATAGTAGTTAAACTATCTTGCTAACTATGGGCAGTGAACCCAATCTTTGTAGTACAACAAGGTCGTATCCACAGGGACTTCGCAATTGTCTAATTAATTATCCAGTTTAGTAAATGTACAAAAAGATAAATAAAAGTGCATAAAATGTAAATTGGGGGTTTAGCCAGAGGCAAGCTTGATTTTTAGGATTAGTACAGAAATAATAAATACAGTAAAATAAAGTAAATGGATGGAAAAAGGTATCCTAGGGTAGGGGGGAATTTCCTAAATTACTTAAACAAATTTATAATCCTGTCTTAATTATTTATTGTCTATTAGAGTTAATAATTGTCAGTTACGAACTCTTATTAATAGCCTCAGTATTTTCCTGCTCAATCCGGAGTGTAAATACCAAGGTTAATTCCTTTGTGGTACTTTGACTATCTCAAAATCATATGTTGAGTTATCAAATAAACTCAGTAGTTCGTCACGCTAAAGCATTTAACAATATTTGCTGAAAGGAATTAAAACAAGTTTAATAAGTGAAACAGGTGATAAATATTTATTTAAGTACAGACAATAATTATAATCCTAATTTGCTCTTATTTGTCTGTTTAAGAATTTATCTTGTGGCCTTCCTAAATCATAGATAAGGACAACTCTTAATTAATTCAATAGACTTTTATAATCAGAAAAGTCTAAAATCATTAATTAGCTTTAAGCAATAATTCTTTTAATAACAGCGATGGATTTTATCTGCTAATCAAGGAGATAATATCTAACGTTTGTCTTTCTTTGTGGTCTATTCTCAGATTTACAAAATCATTGAAATAAGAGAAACCGTAAATGCATAAAAATGATCAGTTCTTAAGCATTTAATAATTTAGAGAGACAAAACAAATATTTATAAGCAAACTTGGTATTAATAATAAGTCTGAATTATTTGGGGTCAAACCCCATCCTAGGATACGAGTAAAATCACTCAAACATTAACAGTAATAAAAAGAAAGCAGAGATAGCCATTAATTTGGAGACTGCCGGCGGAGACTGGACTGCGATTCGCTTCTGCTCCAGCTCCCTTTTCTTCTGTTCTTCTTATCGTGCTTCTGCTGTGTGGTGGAATGAAGAATAAAACTAAAATGGAGAAGTGGGAGATAAGAGGATGGAACGGATCGTAGTCTGATGGAGAGCTTTGGATTATGAGGAAGGGATGATTCGTCTTATATAGAGAAAAGGAAGAAGTGAAAATGAAGATAGAGCGCGTGAAGGGATTTGCTCACTGATTGCTCATTGATTGCGCAGGGGACAGAGCTCACGCGTGAGGGAATTAAGGTAGACGGTGCGGAGTAGATGGATATGGCAGTGGACGAGTTGCAGACAGTCGGCGAAGGCAAGTTGCAGACGACGACGGGCGAAGAAGAAGATAAGCTCGCGTTAATTATTGGACATTTATACGCGTCCGCCATATAAGGGGCGGTCTTCTCTTCAGCGGCTTTAGTCTTGTCCGCTTTGAATGAGGCGGTTGCCTCTCAGTGTTGTCCGCCTAATACCGGGCGGTCTCCTCTCTGCCTTGTCCGCCTAAAGTCAGACGGTTGTCTCTTGTTTAATTCGTCACACCCTCCTCTCTTGTCCGCCTAATTTCACGAGGTACAGGGGCGGACTCCTTCACTCTCGTCCGCCTGTATATGAGCGGACACCCTTGTGTCCTGTCCGCCTTGTATTGAGCGGACACAGGTGAGGTACGAGTGAGGTCGTGATTTTATTTTGTTCTACAAACTTTGACCGGCTCTAGATTCTTGGTTTGGACTCCGTTTTCTGAGCCGTTTGCGTCTATGCGTTCGTCTCTCGTCTACTTTATTCCAGCTTGGTTTCCTCATTTAACCAATAAATTTGTGAGATAAACAATAAAACATAAACTAGAGGAAAAACTAACCGAAGTGGAGAAATGAGCAAGAAAAGTGCTAATAATATATATGAAATACACCTATAAATCATGCTCATTTGGACACTTATCAAGTGGTGGCTGGAGCGAGTGGAAAATGAGTGGTACGACAGATAGTATGCACGTTTGAACAAATTTGGTGATGGGCTTTAGACATTGGATGTAACTTCTGGATCTGGGTTTGATTCTATGCACGGTATACAATATAGTTATCATTAGCTTCACACCCAGCGTTGGCTTTATGGGGGGTGGCATGATGGGTCTGCCGCTACGAGATGATCATGGTATGATGCACCCGTAGCATAGGTCCGTGTTGCATTGGTGAGCGACCAAAGCCAATTCGTAAGAGTAGAGGCAATAACCGATTGCCCCGTCCTGGTGTTGATACCCATGTGGCGAGGTTGGCACGATCCCGAGGTTTCACATTATGAAGCTCTGTACAGTCAGAGACGCATCCACTGGTTAGAGTTGTTTCCTCCAAGGTGATCATCGTTTGGAGTTGATGTATCAGATTGAGTCCCATTGTTTTGTAATTATAAGTAAATGTAAATGTAATTTTATGTTGTAGTAAATGAAAGGAATGCAGTTTCTTAGTGTAAATGAAAATTTACAACTATAAATGAATCGAACACCATCAATATTCTTCGATTTTTGACTATCATCTACACTAATTTCACCCATCGAAGAAGAATATATTTAATTTAATTACCAGATGATTTGGTCACCGATCTAAATGATTGAAGTTACGACATTGACTATCCTCTACACTAATTTCATGTTCATTAAAAAAGACTATGAAATTAACTTGCTGACGATTTGGACACCGATCTAAATAATTAAAGTAACCGACACTCACTATCATCCGCACTAATTTTACGTCCGTCAAAGAAGAACCTATTAAATTTAATTAGATGATGATTTGGACACCAATCTAAATGATTGAAGTGACCGACATTGGCTATCCTCTGCACTAATTTCATGTCCATCGAAGAGGAATCTATGAAATTAACTAGCTGACGATTTGGACACTGATCTAAATGATTAAAGTAACCGACATTCACTATCATCTGCACTAATTTCTTACTGTCGAAGAAGAATCTATGAAATTAACTAGCTGATGATTTGGACACTGGTCTAAATGATTAGAGTAACCGACATTCACTATCATCTGCACTAATTTCACGTCCGTCGAAGAAGAATCTACAGAATTAACTAGCTGACGAGTTGGACACCGATCTAAATGATTAAAGTAACCAACATTCACTATCATCTGTACTAATTTCACATCCGTTGAAGAAGAATCTATGAAATTAACTAGCTGACGATTTGGACACCGATCTAAATGATTAAAGTAACCGACATTCACTATCATCTGCACTAATTTCATGTATGTCGAAGAAGAATCTATGAAATTAACTAGCTGACAATTTGGACACTAATCTACATGATTAAAGTAACCGAAATTCACCATCATTCGTACTTTCACGTTCATTGAAGAAGAATCTATTAAATTTAATTAGTTGACGATTTAATTCTACAATTTTTGAACATGAGGTCAAAGAAGCGGACAATTTGAACACAGATCGTCCAACGTTTGTCTGATTAAAAAAAATGCCATTTCATGTCTATATGCAAATCTAAAAATGGAATTTATTATCACTAAGTGGATTATAAGACCTTTGTCTGATTTAAAAAAAAGAATTTTCTTGTGTAGATGTAAATTTAAAAATGGAATTTCTTACCACTAAGTGGATTATAAGACCGTCTAACGTTCGTGAATGTATCATGTTTGAATTTAGAAAGAAGTTTGAATTCTGTTTTTGAAGAACTTAAGGTTTCTTAATCTCGAAGGCATGAAATTTCTTGTTTGAATGCGAGTTTAAAAATAAAAATGAAAAAAACATAACCACATTACACACGTTCAAGTGTAATAAAATTAAGAAATATATATTATATCTATATCTATATATATATTATATATATATATATATATATATATAATATATATATATATATATAACGAGTGATCATTTAGTTGTTGGCATAACCTTTTGCCGCGTTTACCTGTGTCGGGAGATGTGAGCCCTACGAGCATCTTCAGCCTTAGTTCGTACCACATCGGGGTCTTCAAAGTCTGAATCGTCCTCATACTTGACAAGAATCTTTATTCTTTGCATGATATATTCAAGATCCAAAAAGTTCTAGATCATTTGAAGTACATTTGCATCGGTTTGAATATTGGTAAGCATGTAGTTGTATATATCTTGGTCCATCCTAAGGTACACCATGGGTATACACGTGAAGCTGAAGGTTATCAAAATGTGAACGGAGTTCACAGTTAAATGATAATTTCAACTGGTTTAGGGTTATTGGATATCAAATGTCTGCATCGATCACTGCCAATCAGGACTACACTGGAACCGCCCGCCGTACTGTGTAACTCTGGGTGTATGATTCACATGTATTGCAACAGGAATTGATATTATATTTACATACACAAAAAGGATACACTGCATTATAATTAATTCGCCTAAACAAAAATCAAGAGCATAAGATAAGCATCATAAACATAAATGTTATTTGAAAAACAAATGAACAAATATTATACAAAAACAAACAATAATGTTTTAACATTCAAACACTAACACAATGTCTTACAAGCCATACGAAGAACATTTACAACAAATATAAAATAAACAACCAAAAACCTAGGACCACCCCCAGCATCCCCATGCTAACGTGTAGCATCCCTATGCCTACGATGCACACCCTCCCCTTTAGCTCCGAGTCCTCTCGTGGGCCGCCATGCAGTGTACCACTTCATCCCAGCTCAAGCCTAGTTCAGGTTTGTAGGTCGGCTAGGAGAGGCTGGGGTGTTGTTGACATGAAGTCTGGCGAAGTTAAAGCACTCCTCCATCACGTCAGCCATCTAGGGGTCGATACCCTCAGGCCATCTCAAGTTGTTCTCCGGCGCCAGACTCAGTATCCTCAAGGCAACCTCATTCCAGTACTACAATATTTTAACAATTACAAGTTAGTAATTAAATCTAGGGAAATTTTCATGCCCCACCCATGACGTTTGACGAAATTACACACCTCACCCACGTGGTTTCAAAAATTACTTTCCACACCCGTGTGGTTTCCCTTTTTTTTTACATCCGACAACTTTTCTAGTTTTTGTTCAACTGAAGAGATGCTAATGCTGTCCAAAATTGATGAAACTTTACACAGATGATGCTAAAGTGTTATATTTTGATCTGACACAAAATCCAAAGTTTTTTAAGCTCATACGTGATCTGTGGGACCCAATAAACTCGTGATATGTGAATGTGTGTTCATTGGATCCCACATGTCACCTGTGAGCTTAAAAAACTTTGAATTTGTCACTGGACCAAAATATAACACTTTAGCACCATCCATGTAAAATTTCATCAATTTTGGACAACATTTAAGCATCTCCTAAGTTGAATGAAAATTAGAAAGTTGGCGGATGTAAAAAAGGGGAAACCATATGGGTGGGGAAAGTAATTTTGAAACCTTATGGGTGGGGTGTAATTTCGTCAAACATCATGGGTGGTGGATGTAATTTTCCCTAAAATCTATCAAAATATAACTGATAAATCTAAGTTAATTTAATAAAAAATACATGCAACTTATCTACTTGTTGCGCACAAAGGCCTCCACCCGGACCAACGGGACGCACCTAAGGGTGGAACAAGCCTGGAACCAACTGATGTACTTCCGGTCCACCTCCCAAGGCTTGTGTGCACAGGTCTCAGGAAACCGCTACCTGGTGGGCCCGGTCATGTTGTTCCACACGAACGTCCCGTAATCATAGTAAGCAGTGTACTTCCGGTTGTGCCGGTGACGGTAGTAGCTGAGGGGTCTAATCAGCTCAGGAGGGATGGTCTAAATGAGTCTAAACTGTCTGAGGCAGCGGTCTGGCATGTAGGGCTCGGAGACATGATTGTGATTGCCCCTTAGATACGGTAGTACCGGTGACGCTAAACAGCAACCACTCAACCTATATTGTTCAAAAGAGGAAAATAAAATAATTAAAATTGAAGTTATGTTTAACAATACACACGACACAATTGTGGCCAATTACAACTACTCATTAAGTCGTACCGCAGTGAAGGTCGACATCATGTCCAACCGCCCTCTAACGTAACACAACCTCTCATCGTTCGTCACAGTCCTCTGCAGACGAGGCCACTTCGCCGCCGCGGGGTTGGTATCATCCCAATTGTCAAGCTGCTTCGGCATGAACATGGGGAAGTACTCGTATATCTAGCTCTACAGTAATCATATGTAATGATTAATTCACACCCCTATAAAATTTTGTTAAATTAAGAACTCCACGATCGATTTAAAGTTCTGACCTGAAACAACGCCGGACAACTAGCGAGCTGATGTGTCTCCGCCCTAGAAGCGATCCCAAGTTGGCAATAGAGGTAAGCTAGCGTGGCCACTCCCCATGCATATAATTCCACGCGGGCAGGGTCGTAGAAGGGCCAGAAAAAGTAGGGCATTTGATAAGTCAGGAATTTGTCTAAGTTTACTAGACTAATTCATGCTTAATTCTCTACATTATGACATTAACTTTCCTCTTTAATGCTTTAATTACTCTTCATTGTTATATTTGTCTCCAATGATCGATTTCATATGTTTTCAGGATAAAATACTCAACAAAGTGCTTAAATGAAGATTTTAGAGGCTAGAGCAACATGGGAAGTCAAACCAGAGTCAAATACAGATTTTCATTCACCACTGTTGTGCTTTATAGAGGGTCCGGGTTTGCAGCTGGGTTTATAAACCCGGACCACCTTGTCGCAGAACCTTCTGCCTCTTTTCAGACTTGGTCCGGGTTTGAGGATGGATTTGAAACCCGGACCATACCAGGGCGAGACTCTTCTGCCTCCTTTTAGACGTGGTCCGGGTTTGCATATGGGTTTGAAACCCGGACCAATATAAGCGGAGCGCCAGATATTACGGAGATAAACGGAATTGGTTTTCTATCTTTAATATCTCTTATTATATCTGTTAGTATATCTTTTAGCAGTCGATTATTTAGATTATATTGGAGATAGATTAAAGATAGATTAAAAGATAGATTCTTGTTATTATAAAAGGAGGAGTTTGGCCAACCTGAAGGATATACTTACAGAGACCACAATTAGTCACGATACAACACAGAGAGAATTAGTTTGAGAGTTTGAGTCTGGTTTGGAGTTTGGAGCAGAGCACAGAAAGGAGTTCACCACGGAGACTTCACCAGAAGTCTCAGAACAGAGTTTCTTCTTGTTCTCTATTACTATTGAGCTTATTGTAAACATGTCAATGGCTGAGTAGTTCCTTTAGATTTCGGTTTGCTATGTATCCCTAAATTGACTATTCCTGTTCCTTTGTGATTTAATGCAGTTCGATTGAGTAAAGTTATTTTCCTTGCTTAATTTCTTTAATCGTTATAATTTGGCCAATTATAAAGATTAGTATTTTGTTAGCTTATATGTGACGACTGCGGCTTTCAATTGATTACAGGAAAATAACCGGTTAGTTTAGAGACGGTAATTCCTCTAAATAGCTAATTGACCAATAAACTAGATTGTTCTTAAGGCGGTTAGTAAACAGTGGGTTTGTAACGAGAGTTAAAATTCAGTCTTTGCTAACTAGTATTTGCTAAGCGGGAGACCGGAGGTAAATTATCTTTGTTCTAGGGTTTTACTCAGAATTGTCTTATAAATCACTTAGGGATAGGAATCACAGATTTAGGGTGCAGTAGTAAACCGGGATCTCTTTCCAAATCAGTTTCACAACATTTATTTTCCTGCTTGTTATTGTTTGCATTCTGTTTACAGTTTCTAATCATCATCAAATCAAACCCCAATTTCCTGTTTTAATTTGCTTAATAAAGATTTAAACTAGACACATCGCCTCCTCTGGTTCGATACTTAGGGAATTCTCTCTATTAAAACTTGCTAGAATTGACCGGTACACTTGCCGTTAGGTTTTACCCCAACAAGTTTTTGGCGCCGTTGCCGGGGAGGCACGGTTAATTAGTTTAATCTTTATTTATTCTTTATTTATTTTTGTTTAGATTTACTTGTTTTATTTTTTTTGTCAATTTGTTCGTTTATTTTGTTTTAGATATTCTTTTATCTTCCAGATTTTATTTCTGATTTTATTCCTTTATTTGAATATTCTGTGTTTAGTAGTTAGGAATTTTATCTGCATATTTTGTGGGTTAATTTCTTTTTATCTTTTTCTGATTTTCTGTTATTTTATTCTAATTACTGCTGCCCTTTTAATTTGCGCTATTATAGTTTCAGTTTACTAACTCTCGGTTTATGGTTAAAACCCGTTCTGCAGGAGAACCAGAGTTCGAGCTCAATCTTGAGATCGAGAGATTCGCAAGACAGCTTCGAAGAGACTTGAACCTGGATCCACCAGTTGAGGAGAAGGTGCTCGAGCCACCTGTTATTGAAGAGGGTCCAGAAGTTCAACCACAGTGAACATGGCGAACAACGAGAGGCAGATGAGGGACTACACCCCCCAAGTGTTGAGGGTTGGTGTCGCCAATTGTGATTCCTGCGCTACCAGCAGGAGTGCAGTGGCAGTTCAAGACTCACTATGTGACCATGGTGATGAACGCGCCTCAGTTCAGCGGGACGGTTACTGAAGATCCGAATGTCCATCTCACTACATTCCTGAGATTGGTAGGAGCGTGTTCGACACCAGCTTCGCAGGAGGTGGCCCGGCTCACTCTGTTTCCATTCTCTCTGAGGGATAGAGCAGCTGAATGGTTAAACTCGCTGACGCCTGACAGTATCACTACTTGGGAAGAGCTGGCTAATGCATTCTGGCAAAGTACTTCCCACCCTCTCGGATGCTGACCATGAGAGGAGAATTACAAACTTCAAACAGTTCGCCGGTGAGTCCTTGTCTGAAGCTTGGGAGCGTTTTAAGGGAATAGTGAGGAAGGTACCACATCACGGTCTAGGTGAAGAGGTTATACTGCAGTCCTTTTACAAGGACTTGGATCCGTCTAGCCGGTTGTGGTTGATACTTGTGCTGGAGGTAGTTTGATGGAGCTGCCCATTACACGGATTAAAGAGCTGCTAGAGACTATTACTACAGCAGCTAATCAGTGGGGAGGTACAAGAGCAGGAGAAGCTGCACCGAAGAAACCAGCTGGGGTTTATGAAGTAGATTCAAACACTTTCTTGGCTGCCAAGATAGAAGCAATGTCGAAGCAGTTTGAGCATATGTGTGCAGTTATGAATCCACAGTCCAGTGCAGCAGCTCCTGAGGTTTATCCACCTTGCGAGTACTGTGGCAGAGCTTCTAACATGTGCCAGTGTTCTCCACCACAAGAAGAGGCAGCGAACTACGTTGGTAACAGACCGGGTAATTATTTGGGATCAAGGCAACTCGGGTTACCATTCTCAGCAGAATCGTTACCAAGCTGGCGGTAACAGCAATTTCAATCAGAGACCCCAACAGCAGTATAATCCCTCTATCAGAAGCAGCCAATGCAGAATCAGCAAGCACAGAATTTGGGTGCTGGAGCGTCTTCTAGTATGGATACAGTTCTGGTCAGAATGAATGATTTCATCTCGGTTAGCACGAAGAAGTTCAATGAGCTGGAAGCTTTCAATCAGGAGCAGAGGACTTTCAACGCTGATCAAAGGACATTCAACAGGAACATCGAGACTCAGCTGTCTCAGATATCTCAGCAGCTAGTTCAGCGTCCTTTGGGTTCTTTGCCTAGTCAGTCAGAGCAGAATCCGAGAGAGCATGCCAAAGCTGTTTTTGTGTGGAAGACGATGCTCCACTTGTTGCTGTCATTCAGCCTGTTCGGAAAGAGGTTGAGGACTCTAGTAAAGCTTTTGAAACACCCAAGGAGAAGGAGTCTCCTGAAACTCACCTTCTTACTCTTCTGCTTCTAATCATAAATTTGAAGAACCTATTCCTTTTCCTGACAGGTTAAAGAAAAGGGACCTTGATGAACAGCTTGGAAAATTTCTTAACATTTTTAAGAAATCAACTAAGGATATGCCCTTTTCTGAAGTGCTTAAGTTTATGCCAAATTATGCTAAGCTAGTAGATGATATCTTGGCTAAAAAATCTTCTTTGCAGGAAAAGGAAACGGTGAAGAAGGTAACTACTAGGAGCGGTAAAGGTAAAACTAATGAGCTTGAGGTGGTGAATGTAGAGGAGCCGGTGCTAGAGAATGAGCGTAATTGCAAAACCACCCAATCTCCTCCACCTACACCACCTGCAGTCGACGTTTCCCCTTCCCCTTCCCAGAAGAACCAAGCGTTTCAAGGAGGATAGTGAGTTTGATAAGTTTCTTACTTTACTTCGTCAACTATCTGTTGATATTCCTTTTGTTGAATTAGTTGCGAAGGTGCCTAACTATGCCAAGTATTTAAGGAAGCTTTTATCTAATAAGGAAAAGTTAGTTGAGACAGGGACTATTCAGCTTACAGGAACTTGTTCAGCGATCATACAAAAGCGCCAACCAGAAAAATGCAAAGATCCTGGAAGTTTCACAATTCCTTGCAGAGTAGGAGACATTGACTTTGACCACTGTCTTGCTGATTTGGGAGCATCAATCAGTCTCATGCCATACACTATTTTATGAAAAGCTTGGGATTGGGGACTTACAGCCTACACGAATGACGCTTCAGCTAGCAGATCGCTCAATGGTTTATCCTTGTGGAATCGCTAAGGATGTGATGGTTAAGGTGGAGCATCTGTACTTTCCTTGCGATTTTGTCGTACTCGACATGGCTGCAGATCCAACAGTTCCTATCATCCTTGGAAGACCCTTCCTAGCAACAGCCGACGCTCGAATCGAAGTTGCTCACGGTACGATCACTTTGAATGCAGAAGGTGAGCAACTACTGTTTTATGCTGGTAGGTCTTCAAAACAAGTTTTGGAAGCATCTCGAACTTCTTGTCGCTGGGACCCCAAGACAGCCAATCATCTGGAGCCTCTTGAGAGAATGAGGCACGGTCTAGCCAAAGACCGAAAAGACGGGCGGCTGGCTGGGAGACAACCCAGTTTTGTGAGTTTTATTATTTTCATTTTTGTTTATTTCTCGTAAGTTTTATTGTTTTTCATTCTTTATTTTTGGGCTAATAAGTTTGTTAGACATGTTCTTCATGAGGGAACCAAGGGAAACCCTGTCGAATTTTCTGCAGAATTCAACACCCCGCTGTTCTACATAAGTGTGAGGACGTTGTCCTCACCATACTCCAGGGGCGTGATTTTCTAACTTCTTTTATTTGAGTTGTTTTTGCGACTTTGTGTTTTCCTTCCGTCTTAATCATTTACATGAAGCAATGAGGGCATTGCTAATTTTTAAGTGTGAGGAAGGGAAATTACACATGCTCATGCTCTTGCTCAATTTCATTCGAATGTGCTAATTTTGAACATTTTTAAGGCTATCACTCCATTTTCACAGTATTTTTGTTGGCCCTCAAATTTTTGGTTGCATAACATACTTGAGTCTTATTCAGTGGTTGGATAAGTTGGTTTGGAACACCGCACGAGTAGCACTAGTTTTTGTGAGATCGAAGCTGGAAAACAGTTGTAGGAATTCTGGTTGCACTGCTTGTATGTACAGTTTTGATTAATGCTTGTCTATTTCTTCACTAAAAAGTTAAGCCTATTAGTATAACTATTTGTCTTTGATTTCACTTGGGGACTTTGGGAATGATTATTGAATGAAAGGAAGGAAGGACAAAGGCAAGGTACTCCTCTAATCGAACTTTTAACCCAGAAAACAGGCCTCGCCCATTTGGTAATTAAGTCCTCGGGGTGCCTCATCACCCATCTACCTAAGGTCATCTGATCTGGGATAGAAGACCCAACACCGCTACATGAATGGAGAGAAAAGTCTGAGGGATATAAAAGGAAAGTTAATGCTTGTTTAGAAAGTTGAAGAAATTTGTTAATTTCAAATGCAAAGTGCAAAGTCTTTCTTGATTATGAGTACGTGGTGATGAAAGGTAATATGGAATAAGATATTACTTCTCACCCCTTGTCGTCCATGGATTGTGGAAAGTTAATTGGAAAGTAGTCCCTGAGTGAAATTGTGATTGTCAGTGGTTTTACTATGTGCCTTAAGCTCTTGCAAAATACTTCTCAATTCACTGTTTATGAAAACCTGCAAGTGTGGATCATTGTTCTCTATGACTGCTTTTCATTATTAGATCTCCTTGTGCACAGTTCTAAACTGACGACTCCCTTCTGTAAGCTTTCAGTATGTTTCTATTTGCTTGAGGGCAAGCAAAGATTAAGTGTGAGGAAGTTGATAAGTCAGGAATTTGTCTAAGTTTACTAGACTAATTCATGCTTAATTTCTACATTATGACATTAACTTTCCTCTTTAATGCTTTAATTACTCTTCATTGTTATATTTGTCTCCAATGATCGATTTCATATGTTTTCAGGATAAAATACTCAACAAAGTGCTTAAATGAAGATTTTAGAGGCTAGAGCAACATGGGAAGTCAAACCAGAGTCAAATACAGATTTTCATTCACCACTGTTGTGCTTTATAGAGGGTCCGGGTTTGCAGCTGGGTTTATAAACCCGGACCACCTTGTCGCAGAACCTTCTGCCTTTTTCAGACTTGGTCCGGGTTTGAGGATGGATTTGAAACCCGGACCATACCAGGGCGAGACTCTTCTGCCTCCTTTTAGACGTGGTCCGGGTTTGCATATGGGTTTGAAACCCGGACCAATATAAGCGGAGCGCCAGATATTACGGAGATAAACGGAATTGGTTTTCTATTTAATATCTCTTATTATATCTGTTAGTATATCTTTTAGCAGTCGATTATTTAGATTATATTGGAGATAGATTAAAGATAGATTAAAAGATAGATTCTTGTTATTATAAAAGGGGAGTTTGGCCAATGAAGGATATACTTACAGAGACCACAATTAGTCACGATACAACACAGAGAGAATTAGTTTGAGAGTTTGAGTCTGGTTTGGAGTTTGGAGCAGAGCACAAAAGGAGTCACCACGGAGACTTCACCAGAAGTCTCAGAACAGAGTTTTTCTTGTTCTCTATTACTATTGAGCTTATTGTAAACATGTCAATGGCTGAGTAGTTCCTTTAGATTTCGGTTTGCTATGTATCCCTAAATTGACTATTCCTGTTCCTTTGTGATTTAATGCAGTTCGATTGAGTAAAGTTATTTTCCTTGCTTAATTTCTTTAATCGTTATAATTTGGCCAATTATAAAGATTAGTATTTTGTTAGCTTATATGTGACGACTGCGGCTTTCAATTGATTACAGGAAAATAACCGGTTAGTTTAGAGACGGTAATTCCTCTAAATAGCTAATTGACCAATAAACTAGATTGTTCTTAAGGCGGTTAGTAAACAGTGGGTTTGTAACGAGAGTTAAAATTCAGTCTTTGCTAACTAGTATTTGCTAAGCGGGAGACCGGAGGTAAATTATCTTTGTTCTAGGGTTTTACTCAGAATTGTCTTATAAATCACTTAGGGATAGGAATCACAGATTTAGGGTGCAGTAGTAAACCGGGATCTCTTTTCCAAATCAGTTTCACAACATTTATTTTCCTGCTTGTTATTGTTTGCATTCTGTTTACAGTTTCTAATCATCATCAAATCAAACCCCAATTTGCTGTTTTAATTTGCTTAATAAAGATTTAAACTAGACACATCGCCTCCTCTGGTTCGATACTTAGGGAATTCTCTCTATTAAAACTTGGTAGAATTGACCGGTACACTTGCCGTTAGGTTTTACCCCAACAGCATTGCACGATTGTTGCCTTGTCGATCAAGATCGTGTTACCTACCAAGTACCACAGGTAGGCTTTCGTCTCCAACCCAGCATCACAGTACTCATCCCCACACGTGTTGCAGAGCGCTTTGTAGGGTACTTGGTTCTTGTCCAAGAACTTACACTCCAGTAAGTCCTTCGACCTCACCCCGAACAACTGTGTTGGGTGAGGAATAATAACATGAGTAGATCCAAAGCATGAATCGATGGTATTTTTGAGTGTCCATCTGGATGCATGTTTTCTTTTCTTATCCTGCTTTTCATCAGGGATTGGTGGTGGTATCTCTGTAATGGACATTCCGTCAGGAAGGGTGACAAAGAGAAGTGGGGATGATGGTGATTGAGTGTCCCGCACAAACTTGAGATCCTTAGATTTGTTATCTGGAGACCTTCCTTATGCAAACTCCAGCTTTTCATTATAAGCTTGAAGGGTGATTATCCCCCGGGCCACCCAAATGTGCACGTTGGCTGTGGCAAGGAAATGACGTCCAAGGATGAGAGGTGTAGTGGAGTTCTCTTCAATGTCCAAAATGACAAAATCGCATGGGAAGTATAAGTGTTCCGCTTTAATGATAACATCCTCCACCACTCCGCTTGGATAAGTTACCGAACCATCCGCCAGTTGAAGGGTCATCTTGGTCTTTTTCATTTCTCCAATTCCCAGCCTTTTGAAAGTGGAGAGGGGCATCAAATTTATGGAGGCACCTAGATCGCATAGGGAGTATGGAAATGAGGTGCTACCAATTGTGACTGGAATGGTGAAGCTGCCTGGGTCATTGCATTTCGAAGGTAGTGGTTGTTGCAGAATAGCTGAGCAAGCTACACTGAGTGGTACGGTACCGACTTCGGCCAATTTAGTTTTGTTGGAGATAAGGTGCTTGAGAAATTTTGCGTAGTTTGGCATTTTGGCAATGAGGTCTACAAACTGTATGTTGACGTTTAGTTTCAGCATTGCCAGAAACTTCCCATATTCATTATCCAATTTCTGCTTTTGGAGTCGGTTGGGAAATGGTAGAGGCGGTTCTTGTGGAGAAGGTTTTGGAGCTGATGGAATAGTGAGGATGCTGGGAGATGTCTTTTCTATTGGAACCTCAACTCTTTCTTCACTATCCTCTTTGGATTCTTCTGACCTTTGCGGGATGTGAATCTCGTCGGTTTTTCTACCGCTTCTCAAGGTTATTGCCTTAACCTCTTCTTCTTCTTCTTCAAAATCGAGCTTTTCATTTTCATAGCCGGCCACCAACTGCTTAAGGTAGGTATTCTCGGACTAAATGTGATTTTTATAGACTGTGGCGGTGCTTTCCAGTTCAGCTACATTCCTTTTGGAAGTTTCGATTGCTATTACCCATTCTTGAAGGGAAGGGTGAAGTTCTGGAACCTCAACTGTTTTGGCCACCTCCATCTTTTCTCCATTGTGTTCCTTCACATAGATGCATTTGGCTTGCTCTCTTGGATTTGGCTCTCTGCAATTTGATTGAATTTACCTTCAATTTTTTGGTTGAAAGCTTCTTGTGCATAAAGCTGGCTTTGAGTCATAGACATGTATCCCTTCATCATCTCTTTGAGTTCCACGTTTGGATCAACAGAGGATGAAGATGGTTGTTGTTGTTGGTGGAAACCTGGAGGGGCACCTTGTGCTCTATAACCCATATTAGAGTTTGGTTGGGGTCTGTTTCCCAGATAGGTATTGGAACTGTTGTTCTGCCCTCCTTGGTTCTGATCATTGTTTTTCCATGAGAAATTCGGGTGATTTCTCCATGGGTAGTTGTTGTTGATGTTATTGTTGTAGGAATTACCGGGGCGGTTTCCTATGAATTGTGCATCTTCGTACTGGTTTTTACCTTCGCATTGATGGGTTTCATGAGGACCGGCGCATATGGCACATCCTTCTGCAGATGAAACTGGAGGTGAGGAAGCTATTGTTTTCACGATTTCATTTTGAGATGTTGTTAGCTTCTCCACCATCTTTGCAAGGGACGAGATCTGGGCTGATAAATGATCTGTAAGCTCAACATGGAGTAGGCCTGCTGCTCGTGGCGTTCTTCCTTTGGATCTCGTCCACTGTCTTGTATTGCTCGTCATGGTTTCGAGAAGGTTCATCCCTTCTTGAGGAGATTTCATCATGAAACTTCCTCCTGCAGAGGAATTTACGAGTAGTCGGTTTCCATCATCCAGACCATTGAAGAATGACAGGCAGAGGGATTGATCGTCGAGACCATGGTGGGAACACTTCATCAGCATATCTTTGAATCTGACCCATGCGTCGTACAACGTTTCTCCCGGTTCCTGACAGAATGTGTTGATTTCTCCTATCAACTGCCTTGTTCTACTGGTTGGGTAGTATTTGGCAAGGAACTTCTGGGCCATTTGCAGCCATGTATGGATTGATCGGGAGGGAAGACTTCGGTACCACCTGTTTGCTGAGTCTGACAACGAGTGAGGAAATAGTTGTAGGCGGATTCTTTCTTTGACATTGCCGGTTTGACCAAAAGAATTACAGAAGTCTAGGAAGAGACTTAAATGATTTGGGGCTTCATCTGGATTTGCTCCACTAAACTTGCCTAAATCCCGGACGGCGGTGATGTAGTGGGTTTTGAAAGTCCATCGTCCGGTTTCTAGCGGTGTTAGTTCGGGGAGAACTATGGCTGATGCCCTTCCTTCAGTATCCGGTTGGTGGTAATCAGAGAGGGCATGTTGTTTTGGTTGATTTTCATGGTCCATTTCATCTATAACTTGGTTTTCGGCCATGTCTTGATTTCTCTGGTTTCTTCGTGTGTTAAATAAAGTACGCTCGGGTTCGGGTCTCGGACTGATGAGTGGAGAACCTCGGGTTCGAGTGTTTGGCATGCACAGAAGATACTTTGATTTGTGAGAAACTGCGAAATTAATTAGTAAATAGATAAAGAAAAGCAAAGATACTAGTTAGGCTGATAAACTTTATTTAAACAACACTTATATTTTTTTTAAACGAGAATAAAATGACAGAAAATAAGTGAACAAAAAGAAACAAAAATAATTGCAGGTTAAGTAAATAATAAAATTAGAATAAAGAAAAAGGACAGATTTGAATTGCGGGAATTTAAATGACAAGGGAATTTAAAGAACTGAATTTAAATGTTAGTAGTTAGAGTACTGGAATTTAAATGACAGAAATTTAAATGACAGAATGTAAATGTTAGTAATTAGTAGACAAAAATTTAAATGACAGAAAATTTAAATGACAAAATTTAAATGTTAGGAGTTAGTTTACAGAATTTAAATGACTGAAATTTAAATGTTAGAAGTTAGATTACTGAAATTAAATGACTGAAATTTAAATGTTAAAAGTTAGATGACAGTAAATTAAATGACTGAAAAATAAATAACAGAAATTAATAGAAATAAAATAAACAAACAACAAAATAATATAAACAGAATATTACAGTATAGCAAGGGAACTACCGAAAACTAGGGAAATTGATGGAATCAATTTCCCCGGCAACGGCGCCAAAAACTTGTTGAGTAAAATCTACACGTTAATATATATATAGATTTATAGCAAACTAAAAGGGAAGTGCACCTAGTCGGAGTAGTACAACAAGTGTCGTATCCACAGGAAAATTGTTCAATTATCCTAGTATCGGTATTTAATAAAAACAGTAAAAAGGGGGTTTAGCCGGAGACAAGCTTGATTTGTTTTAGGATCTGTGCAAATATAATAAACACAGTAAAATAAGGTGAATTAATTGATGTGGATGGAAAAAGGTATCCTAGGATAGCGGGGGAATTGCCTAAATTACTTAAACAAATTTATAACCTTGTCTCAATTATTTTGTCTATTAGAGTTAATAGGTGTCAGTTACGAACTCTTAGTAATAGCCTTAGTATTTTCCTGCTCAACCCGGAGTGTAAATACCAAGGTTTATTCCTTTGTGGTACTTTGACTATCTCAAAATCATATGTTGATAGTTACCATAAAAATGCAGTAGTTTGTCACGTAACGTAAAGCATTTAACAATATTTACTGAAAGGAATTAAAACAAGTTTAATAAGTGAGACAGGTGATAAATATTTATTTAAGTAATATTAGGATAAAACCCCATCCTAGGATACAAATGAAAATTACTCAGACATTAACGGAAATAAAAAGATAGCACAGATAGAATTTGCCATTATTTCAGAGAAAGAACGGGTCTGCACTCGCTCTCACTTCTGCTGCCTCTCTTCTAGTTCTTTTGTTCTTGCTGAGTACGTGAGTATGGAGTGTTGTGGTGTTACGGGAGAAAATGAATGGAAGAGAATGGTGAAGTGTGGTGCTGTTATGTGATTTCTTCAGTCTCCCCCGTACATGCACACCAATTATGGTTGAAGGTGCTGGGTTTATATAGAAGCAGAGGATGATTGAAGATAGAGCTGGAGAGGAGACAGACGCGTGAGGATTTTAAGGCAGGCGCCTGATATCGTTAATGGAGTAGATGGATATGTCTATAGGCGCCGCAAAGGAAGAAGCAATTGGGGAAGATAGTCGGCGAAGAAAACCAGTCGCGTCAATTTCTGGATCTGGTTGCATTTCTATTTGTTGTCCGGTCAAATTTCCACGGACACATTTATCTCTTGTCCGTCCATATTTCCACGGACACATTGTGTCCGTGCTTCTGTCCGTGCTTTTTTCCACGGACGCTTATGCCTTGTCCGCCCCTTGTCCTGCCATTTTTCCACGGACTGGGCTTCAAATGGGCGCGTCCGGACCACCGTCCGGATCAGCATGGTTCGGACAGCTCATTTTGTCCGCCCTTTTCTCTGCGGACGCGCCACGGACGCATCTTGTCCGTTCTTTTTTGATCGGACGGAGCACGGACGCATATTTGCATTGTCCGGACCACTGTCCGGACCAGCCTGGTTCGGACAGGTAGAAGTTTCGGACAGTGGTTCGTACGAAATGTTTTACTCCTAAAATATTCGTTCCAGCTCCGATTTAAGATCCGTCTGCGCCTATGCGTTGTCTCTTCGTATACTTTGCTCCTAGCTTGGTTTTCCTCATGTTTAACCAATAAATTTGTGAGATAACCAATAAAATATGAACTAGAGGAAAAACATACGATAAGCACTACAAAAAAAATTGATAATAGTGACATTATATTGGTGACACTTTGTGAAAATGTCAAAAATAATATGACGTTTATAATTGTAACAATTTTTAAGACTTAAGCATGTCACATATTAGGTGAGACATTTCTAAGTGTCACAATTCAAAATATATGAATTATTAAAAAAAATATGTATTGTCTGCCTTGGGAATGATTGTACATTGTTTTTATTTCACCTCCAAAATAAAGAAATTTACAACCTTTTTATTAGTATTTTTTCTTATTTTTAAATACATAAATCCATTGAACAGTAGAATTGTTTGTTATTATATGGTGAGAATGATACTTTTATTATTGATACTTATTTTTTTGTTATTTTTAGGACATTTAAGGATATCATAATTTAGTGAACATTTCTAAGTGTCACATAGAATTTATTAAAAATTTATGTATCATTAGGCGGGGATAAATGTAACTGCCTCCCACCACTATTTTTTACTTTTCAACTAAAATAAGTTAATTTACAACATAAAAATATTAGAATTTATTTAAATACATTTATTATTGAGCGGGAGATAAATGTAACCGCCTCCACCACATTTTTTATTTTCGACTAGAATAGAGTAATTTACAATATTTTTAATATGTATTATGTATTAATTTATATGCATAATAATAAAAATGATGATATTAAACTCTGGGACGGGAATGACACAATTATTATATTTTTTATTTTTATAATATCCAATTTAAATTAACAAAAATCTTAACTACCTATAATATCTCAACTTTAACGTGTATTTTATATTTCTCTTTCATCATTTCTTCACGTTCCCCAGTCCATTTATTCTCACCTATCCACTTTTGCAAACTACACGCTATACGCTCTAGCTATAGGGCTTACCTTTTGTCAAGCCTAACAACACTTTGATCTCACCATTAACGTGCCGGTGTTGTCATCGATTTGGTCTACCCTCTCTCTTTGTGATCTTTTCTCAAAAAGTTGGTCTACCTCCAGTAACCTGGACAACCTTCCGTTCAAATTTGCAGTAAATCTGCAGTTCATTTCCAGTAATCTAGTTGATTTTCAGCGGCAACGGGGAGCGATTCTTTACAACTGTAACATGATTTCCAGCAACACCAAGCATTGATTGAAGGTGTGCCTTTATTTTACTGCAGTCCATTGTTATGATCTATCCATATCCCCTCTAATCCTCCGTATATATATGGACTTTTTCACAGTTGTAACTATTCCCAATTTTGTAAGTTGGGATTTAATTTTTGCAGCCGATAGCCAAGGAGTTCAAACATTAGCTTCTCAGCAAATTAATAACATGTTGGTTTGATTCAATGTGCTACAAAGCAAAAGTGGCTGGTAGTTCATCTACACCATTAGTACTTCTTCAACCACATTCAATGATATTTAATGATTCGGTGAAAAAATAAGAGTTGCTCTTATATTGTTTAATATGGGTGTGATCTTCATTAAAAGTAACAGCTTGCCAGTAATGGTTAAACTCTTTTGATAATTGATGTCACTCAATTTGTCTCTATTCTTATATTAGTCTGAATGTTCTTTCTCTAACTTGTATTCTTCTCAATATTTTAGGATCCATATGATTCAAATGGAAGCGATGAATGCCAGAACAACTTTTCACCACCAGATGGATGTTTGGATGCTTGAGACAAGAATTTAAAGAAAGCATTTTCTCAGTCTTGTTGTAAATGTCTTTTGTTATGGTTACCTAGGTTTTTGAGGTTGTGTAGATAAATAACATTTGTCACTCTCTACTTTTTTTGTAATTAGAATTACTATAGTTAGCTAGTTTCTACACATCATTTAGGCGGCAAGAAATGTAGGTAGCTTCTTCATATTATAGCTACTTTACACTTTCATAGAAAATAGGTTTGTATTTATTTTTAAGATTGATTGCTACAATGAATTGTCATACTAACTATACCATTTTAATACAATGTGAATACTAGTGAGCATACATTTTTTATTAGTTATAATTCATTTTAGTTATGTTCTATTTTACGTCAAAAAAAATCAAAATTACTATTAAGTTATGTTCTATTTACGTGAAGAAAAACTAAAATAACTATTAATGATTAATTCTAAAAAATTAAAAAAAAAAATTTATTATTCAACAAGTTAATTGATGTTTATTAAAACTAAAAACATTTATGTGTGATGGTTATATATATATTTAAGGATTATTTTGCTTTTTCCAAATATGTTGAAGTGTGACACTTGAAAATGCCACCTAAATAATGACAATTGTAAGTGTCTTGATATTTTGTGACACTTCTAATTGTCATATTTATTTTTCTGACACTGTAATTCTAGACACTTGCACTCAGTGTCACAATTAATATTAGTGACATTTTTAAATGTCTTTATTTACAAAAAAAAGAGTCCCCAATAAAAACATTTGTTGTGGTGAAGTGAGAAATGAGCAAGAAAAATGCTGATATAATATATGAAATACACCCATAAAACATGCTCATTTGGACACTTATCAGGTGTTGGAAGAAGTTGACTAACCAGCAGCATCACTTCTACTTCGAGGAGTTTAGGTTAACACATAAAACACATATTATTCTACAAATAACATTTACATAGTCATCTATTTCCGTGTTTTAAACTATTTTAACATTTGTTTTAAATTTCAATATACAGAAGCGTTTTTACTGGGATGATGGGCTTGATAGTGTCGTGTACAAACTTTGGTATAAGAAATCTTCGTAGAGGTATTCTGACACTCTCACCAAACAAGAACTGGCATGATGAAAAAGAGATTGTCGAATGAGATATGGGCTCAATGGGAACTGCGTGGCATCAGATGCATTTAGAAAGGTCAAGAGGCAAACTCAAAAGAACCGGTCGATCAGGCATACTCTAGGGAGCTGGCAGTATCCACACATGCATGCGGTTCACGTTCTCTAGATGATTCATAAGGATGATCTTGGTAAGTTTTCAAGATCATTTTTAAAAATATTGGTATGGAGGGGTAATATGTTTTATCAGATACATCTTCTGGTTATTTGAATTGTTGGTAGTAATGCAATAGATCGTGGAATGTATCATCCATATGTGGGAATTGCTAAAAGTTAGTGTGACGTGGGTTGTGGAAATGGATTGGTTATTTTGTAGCATTATTGTTTGTAGTATAAAGTGGATTGTGCGCTTTGTGGTAATTATGTGTGAACCTGAGATTAAACAGGGGGGAAATGCAAAAAACAAAAACAGGGAGGTTATGTCAAATTTTTTCTAGAATTTGTTAATTTGTGGATCTTCGCATTTGACAAGTATATGCTTATTACCCACTTGTGTTTTTGACATTTGGATGAAAGGCTCGCATTCTTGGACACGAACCTGATTATCAACGGTTTGTATACACTCATTCAGCAATGAATGAACATGGTGAGAGAGTGCCATGTTGTCGAAAGGCTGAGATATTGGAGTGAGTATCTATTTATACATTCAAATAATTTATTCATACAAAATATTTAATAACTTATGTGAATTTTTTGAATAAATGTAGGATGATTATGATAGACTTCTGAAGTGCCACACAACAGACAGCTGAAAGTGGTGATGAAGGCACTTCTGAGGCACCACCCATAGACCCTAACAAGAAGATATTACGAGCTGTTAAGGGAAAATCAAAGAAACAGAGGGTTTACGGTCTACATTCTGGCTTCAACTATTATCTGACTCCTACACCGCACCTCCAAAAACCAACCATTATGGCTATGACCAGGACATATGAGCGAATGCGAGCGGATCTACAACAAGATCTATATCAGAATGTTCGTGATGAAGTCCGTCAAGAGATTCGTCAGAGATGACGCCTTGAGGTTCGCCAAGAGGTACGTGTGAGCAATTGCGCCAGGAGATACATAGAGATGAGAGCAAGCTGATCCAGGAGCAGCTTGCTCCTAATTCAGGTGGTAGGTTATTAGTTTCAGACGGTGGAGCAAGTAGACCGTAAGATGGTGCTTAAGAGAGATATTTTAAAGATTGCATGAGGTGGATAGAAGAGTAGGGATTGGTGGGCCTTTGATTATATACATTATCGCTTTTGTTGGGAACATACTATCTAGCGTTATGTAGAGGTTCGAAGTAGTGTTAGTAATGATTGTTTTTCAATGTAGTACTATGTTGTTTATTAATATGATTCAACAGGTTCTAATGATCTAAATGTATTCAAAATTTATGTTAATAGCAGGTGTTTTTGGTATAATTATAGTTTGAAAATATAATTTTTAGAAAGTCTTATAAAAATATATTTATGGAGACGGAATAGAGACGGAAAAATCCAACTCTAATAAGTGATCAGGTTGCAGAAATAGAGTCGGAATAATTTTGACTCTAAATAGAGTCAGAATAGAGATGGAAAGTCCCGACTCTAAATGCGTGGAGTCAGTTTCAAAAATCCGTCGCTATAGAGTTGGAAAATTTTCGACTCTATTCCGTCACGAAATTATAGATAGAGACATATATTTCCGACTCCAATCCGTCGCCATTTTGCGTCGGAATAATAATTTTGACTCTATTTGATTAGCGACAAGGACTTTATGAGTCGGACACATACAAAACAACTAAAAAAGTAGCTTCTCTATTATCCTTCAATTATATAATGCTACATACAAAACAACTAAAAAACAATTACAAATATGTGGAGGCGGGCACATGTCTTTAGCTACTCTAACTAGGTTGACACAAATTCATATGCACCCTTATCATCACCTTACAAACTTATCCACTATCAGTACTGATCGATCAAAACTCCCAAAGGTGCCGACAAAAACAAAAGAATATCCCAGTAGCTAGCTGCGGTGAAGATGGCGGCGATAAGCCGGATGACAACCCATGAAGAAGAAGAAGGTTCAGCATCTGGGGGAGACAAATATTCACCTTTATTCGAGACAAAGCAGGCAAAAGGTAGATGGTGTTACAGGGTTATAGCCGCCACAGTGTTTGTAAACATTTGTTTAGTTTGGTTTTACAGAGCAACAACAGCTCTTGAAGCATATCGCGAACAGGAAATTAGGTTGGTGTGGTGGTGTTGTTGGTTTGTGATGATGGGTGCTGAAGTGTGGTTTGGGTTGTATTGGATTCTAGCTCAGTCTCTTCGATGGAACCGGATTTATCGCTACACCTTTAAGGATCGGCTTTTGAAGAGGTATGTATATATGATTATAGGCAAATATGAAAGTTAATCTTCGTTTCATTCGGCTTTATCTTTTTAATTCATTCGCATCTTGTTGTGGTACTTGTTATTAGTTTTTGGTAGTATTCAACCACAACTACTGTAATAATATTATTTTGGCTTTTTTTACTGTTATAGTAGCATTTAGTTTTGAGCTTTATTAAATATATATTTTTTAACGGATTTCCAACTCAAAATGTTCTCATACATGGTAAACAACAAAGTAAGCATCATTTTCCGACAATAAGATAGATATCAACAATAAGATGCTGCTGTGGTTCAAAACTTTGGATGTCGTTTTCTATTTCTCCTAGCAAGTGGTAGCCGGCCGATTTTGACTTTTGACTTTTCTGGTCGTATGGGTCCACAATCATGAATTAAGGAATAATATAGTAACATTAAATCCGCCTAGATCAAAACTATAGAAACAGCATAAAGTTCATAAAGTGTTGCCGATCTTTGACGTCATAGAAACCCAATAATTGTTGGTAATAACTTTTGACTACATCTTAATAGCTATAGGTAGCTATATATATTTATACTTTATAAAAATTATATTATTATATAAAGATATATAGTATTACTGAAATTGTAGTAGATGTATATATTGATTTCTAAAATTTTATGGTAGTTTATAAAACTTATACTTTTACTGTACAGTAATATTCAAACAGTACTACTGCACCCGTAGCCAAAGATAATTATTCCCTCTGTTAGATTTTAAATATCGTTTTAACTTTATATATGCACATGAACTAAGAAATAAAATAAAATGAATAATCTAGGCTTCGTTCGGAGCCGGTATTAATGTGGCATATATGTCGTACGTCATGAGTTAGTATTTTTGACAAAAATACCAAACAATCACTCTATCAAACAACAGTTTTCAAACAGTCACAAATATACCACACAAAACAACCACAAAACAATTAGTGGTTTATGCTGCAAAGAGAATAATACCGTAAATTTGTAAAATTACCGTATTGAAGAGAATGAATATTGTGCACATTATTGTTTACAAGTTAGGGTTACAAATTGTAGCGATTGATATTAAAAAATTAACTAATTTAAAAAAAATTCACTTATCATTTGTTTTTATAAAAATGTCATTCAGTAGTTTTATAAATTATTTACCACCACCACATCGTAATGATAGTATTTCATTTTCTTACAAATAAGATACAAAAATCTGAATATTTAATTATTTGTACATATAGCTTTATATATGCCATATTTTTTTAATAACTAAATTGTTTTTTTTTTTGTATGATGTAAACATTAATAAAGTTCACTAATTAATTATTATATTTTCTTTTATTCAAATGTGAACAAGTAGTGTGGTCTGTTGAAACCATGTATAGTTGTAATTGTTATCCATCGATAGAATTGTGGTTGATAATAGTGAAATTATTTGTATAGACCTTAATAAAATTTTAATAAAAAATGATTCTAATAAAAATTTGTTGTCTTCTTAGTTAATAAATTATGTATACATTAATTTGTATATTTGTTAGTAGTTTCTTTATTTACAACTTAACAATAAATTGTTTTAAAATGTAATATAAAATTTGTAATCGTATAACAGAAATCGGTAACGCACTACACGTAACTAACTTAACTAGTTTATTTAAAAACGCCGGACGAAACAACCACACTGCCAAATAGTAGTTTTCAAAACAGTCACATAGGAGTATATACCAACACAAAACAACATGCAAAACGCTGCAAAACAACTAGTCAAAATAACCAGACCAAAACAGCTATAAAACAACCGTAAAAAAGCCATAATGAACAGAGCCCTAACGTTACCTTTTCTATTTAATAAATGTGTGTCGTGACAAACTATCTTTTTCCTTGGGAGCTGTTTTATTAATAGGGGTAATAATTGAAAAAATGAATAAAGTTTGTCTTGAAAATCTAAAATTACATCTAAATCTTAACAAATTAAAAAAGCTTCAACCACATTTAAAAATTAAAAAAGGGGGTACAATCGTAGCTAAGAGTTTTTTTTTTAAAAAAAAGAAGGAAAATGTTGGCAAATCATCAATTATAGGTTAGTTATCAATCAATGATAAACAAGTACTATAATTACCTCTTGACCAAACCCAAAAGAAATTCGAGTACGTAAGATTCTGATTCATCCTATTTTTTTTTTAAATCTTGGCGCTGCAAAGACAGCATTCTGATGTTCTACATCAATGGCATAGCCAAGGAGGCTAGCGCACAGGAGCATAGCCGTACAGACTCAACCTCAAAACATGAAAACTAGTAACAGAGTAACTATCACAGAAACAGAACCAGCATAACAGCTTATGAACTACAGATTACTGAACACCTTCTGCATAAAAAAACTCTTCAGATCGAATGATACATCCTTATACTGACTAGCTACTATCATTTACTACAGTTTCTTTTCCTTTACCAATACTACACATTCTTTGATATTGCTAGGTACGGACAAGAATTACCAAAGGTGGATATCTTTGTATGCACAGCAGATCCGGTTATAGAACCTCCAGTTATCGTTATAAACACGGTTCTCTCATTGATGGCCTATGATTACCCTTCAGACAAACTAAGTGTTTATCTTTCTGATGATGGAGGATCTGAACTCTCCTTCTATGCTCTCCTAGAAGCTTCACGATTCTCCAGATTTTGGCTACCATATTGTAGGAAGTACAAACTGGAGTCAAGATGTCCACTGGCATATTTCAAGTCCACTCCTATAACACATGATGAATACCATGCTACAGATCTTAATTCAATCAAGGTTTTCTCATTTGCTTAACAAATTAATTATGTGCACTAGATATCTACTTAAGAGTATGCATGGTTATATAATATGACGAGCTCTATAGTGAGAAGTTGGATAAAATAGTTATGGTTTTTTCAGAAAATGTATGAAGAGATGGCAGCTCGCATTGAGAGTGTAACTAAGCTAGGTTGTGTTTTACAAAGTGTACGTGACCAACATAAAGGGTTTGCTAGTTGGACCTCCAATTCTTCAAAACATGACCATGGTACAATCCTTCAGGTATCAGAATAATAGATTAATCCAAGTAGATTGCTTCTATGTTCACTATATTTATCAAATGTGTCATATCATTTTCATTTGTTACAAGTTGAAATTCATATGTTTTTCTTCTGTAACAAATTTTCAGATATTGATTGATGGACATAGTCCAAACACCAACGATGAACAAGGGACCCCATTACCTAGTCTAGTTTACTTGGCAAGAGAGAAAAGACCTCAACACTTCCATAACTTCAAAGCTGGTGCTATGAATGCATTGGTACGTGCTATAGGTTACACAAACTTGTCAATATAATTAGTATCTAACTTTTTTCATTGATGGTAAACTTACCAACAGATTAGGGTGTCTTCTGCAATCAGTAATGCACCAATCATTCTCAATGTTGATTGTGACATGCACTCCAACAATGTACAATCTGTACGAGATGCTGTGTGTTTTTTCATGGATGAGAAGCAAGGCCAAGAGATTGCATATGTACAATTTCCACAAAGATTTGAAAACACAACCAAGAATGATCAATACGGCGCAACATTGAAAGTACCTTACGATGTAAGTTACTATCTTTTATTTCAAAACTTATTTACTATAAACCATACATATGCTGAAAATTTTAGTCATGTATACTTTGGTTTCTTTTGTTAATCTTATAAAATGAACCTTGAGAAATACCTCATGAAAATTGAAAGAACATGAAGGAGATAGACAAGCACACATAGTTACTATTTTGATCTACAGAAATCTTAAAACGAAAAGAAACTCTTTGTTTGAGAGGATTGCTTTTTGCATGCATCCTCCTATCGATTAGGTTAGAGCCTAGAGAAATTTACTTCCCTACAATGCTAGTAACATTCAAAACCAATCCTCCTAACCATCTTCTTTCTTTTCCCAATTTGGCCTAGTATATAACTAGATCAATGTGGATCAAGCGTGATATATATTTTTCCGTAGATGGAAATTGTTTCCTTTTTACTAGAAGGAGTGATTAACTGGATTATGACCATATTTCCAAACACCATTGTAGAGCTATACCTCCCACCTCAAAATCTGTTGAATAGGTAGGTTCCCTTGCATTAGTTTATAAAATATAAAGGCTCTATTCGACTTGTCTGTTTTGCAGCTATTTTGGTTCTGACTGTTTTATATGTGACATATATTATTAGAGGAGAGCGCAGAACCCACACAAGGACCATCCCTTAATACTGCATTTATACCATCAAATATGTCATGTTTATGCCAATGCCGAACAAAGCCAAAAACTTTATTAGTTTGGAAAAACAAATTGTAGATTATCTATTTGTTTGACACGATTTCCACTTTCTGAGTTTTGATATATTGGGCTTAACATGATTAGGTGGAGTTACATGGTCAAGATTACTTTGGTGGTCCATTGTACATTGGAAGTGGATGCTTCCACCGTAGAGATGTGTTGAGTGGGAGAAAACATGATTCAAAAGGGTATAATGGAATTGACTGGAGCATAGTAACCCAACAAAATGATATGGCTACAAATTTGAGTAAGGAACAACCAATTATCAACATGACCAAGTTGGAAGAGAAGACCATTCCCCTTGCTAGCTCAACATATGAGTTCAATTCAAAGTGGGGAAGTGAGGTGATCCTCCCTATCCTTGTCTATGTCTTCTCACTATCTTGTATTTATCATCGTGTTAATTAGTTGTTCTAATAATGATACGCATTACATCATTCTATACTATAATTTTGCAGATGGGATTGATATATGGATGTGCCATCGAAGATGTCTTGACTGGATTAACTATCCAATGTAGAGGGTGGAAATCAGTTTACTATAACCCGAAGGTTCCTGGGTTCCTTGGTCTTGCTCCTACAACCCTCATTGAAGCCTTGGTGCAACAAAAGAGATGGAGTGAAGGTCACCTTCAAATCACGCTCTCCAAAAATTGCCCATTGTGGCTTGGGCGTCAAGGAAGGATTCCCTTGGGTCTTCAACTAACATATGTTCATTATGGTTTATGGGCTGCTAATTGCCTTGCCATGCTTACTTACTCTATCATCCCTTCTGTTTGTCTCCTCAAAGGGATCCAACTCTTTCCAAAGGTATGAAATAGCTGAATGGAACCTCAATAACATTAATAGTTGTATATGATGTTTTATAGCATGCACCACTTAATAAATAAATACTAATAATTGTGAGATATTTTAGGTACCAAGCCCTTGGTTTCTTCCTTTTGCATACATTATTGTCACGACTAGCGCCACCAGCCTCGTAGAGTTCTTGTGGTGCGGAGGCACTATACTTGGGTGGTGGAATGAACAAAGAATGTGGCTTTACAAGTGTAACGCTTCCTACCTATTTGCTTTTGCTGACTTTATATCTAAGTCACTCGGTTTTTCCAACCTAAAGTTTGCAATCACATCAAAGGTGGTGAATGAGGATGTAGAGGAGAGGTACAAGAGAGGAAAGATTGAGTTTGGTGTTGACTCTCCAATGTTCTTCGTCTTAACAACACTTGCTCTTTTAAACATGATTTGCTTGTTGGGCAGCGTCATTACAGTATGGCAAAAATTAGACTACCCTGACGGACTAGCATACACAATAGGGAGCATGGCATTACAAATTATGTTGTGCATAAGGTTTATTGCCATCAATATGCCTTTGTATGAAGCTCTTTTCCTAAGGAAGGATCAGGGTAAGATGCCCAACTCTGTGGTATTAAGGGCATCCATACTAGCAATTGGATTGTGTGCTTGTTTTTTGCAAGCGTCTTAAGTACAAACTTAAGATTTCTTCCCTCTACAGTGTATGGTTGGAGCGTGTTGTTAGTTCTTAGTCTCCTTGGGGTTCCTCATTTTGTATGCTCTTTGTATCCCTCTCCTATTTTTGTGCTCTGGTCGGTTCATTGCCACTCTTTTGTATTTTGTCAGTACAGCTCTAGTCCCCCCTGGTGGCTTCATAATTATGTGATACGTCTACTACTTTATACTCCCTCCGTTCAACAATAACTGTCTTTTTAGAAATTTGCACACTTATTAAGAAAAGTAGGACAATGACGCATGTGCCCCTACTTTTACTTTTCCATTTAGATAATAATTACTTTTATATTGAATAGTAGGGGTAAAAGTGGAAAGAAGTGTGTCAAAAAGCTAGAATGACAGATATTTTTGAACAAGAATCACATCTTAAAACGACAGATATTAATGAACGGAGGGAGTATTAGTTATTTATACTGGTTCTCTCTTGTTATGTGACATCACCTTATTATAAAATCAATAATAACTATTGTAGTTTTCATTGTTCTTGGTTGTTTTTTTATTCCATTGCGTTGATTCAATTATGTTGTCGATGTCCTAAATAAAAAATAGTTAACACTATAAGAACTCTGTTTAGCTTTTATTTTAGCTTTTGGAATTGCAAGATTGTATTTCATATTTATTTTGTATTGACTTATTTAGATCAAACTATGGTTCTTTTTTTTTTCCGAAAGTTGTAGACTAATGTATTGGACGATTAAAACAAACTTAGCTAATTGACACAAGGATGACACCGTTAACAACCTATTCGTCGGACCTCCTCTAGCCACTACATTGCCACATGACCATAAAACAAAATACCAGCATCTTCCAACTCCCACCACCACAACTACTACTTTTCCAGTGAACAAAATTCCATCTCCATGCCACAGACATGCCACCGATTGGCTCTATGCAATTAGGAGACAAAACATTAGATGATTCAACTAATCTATCATCATCAGGACATAAACTACCTCATCAAGTTTCAGAGAAACTGAACAAGCTCCACCACCCCGATCCTCAAATCTTAGCGGTGTAACTAACCTCTTCAACACTACCCTAGTACAATAAAAACCTACATGACTAACATAATTAAAAAAAGACAAAAATGAACAACCATGTCGAAAAGATACAAACATGACATAGATCGAAGGGTCCACACCTTGCATTCACCACTACCCATCACTCCCCCTATTGCTCCTGACCGGTAATTGATTTCTTTTCCTTCCCTTTCTCTTGCCCTGAAATCGGTTTAATCGTGAATGAACCAGTGAAGGCCTTGCCCTTCCCTTTCCTACTAGCATCCGGGAGTTGAAGCTCCCAATACTCAACACGGGAGTCTTCAGAAAGAACTTCATTAAATTTCCTTTTATGCTGGCAACTAGACATATCCATGAGGTTTCCTTCCTATGCACACATAACAACCCCGCCTATGCAGAAGAATTTGCTGGTACCGGCGCCCAATATGATTGTTATTTGTTTTAGTTGGAGCGCACCATGGATTCGATAGTTCCCTCCCCTATGCTTGCCTCCGTGCTAGGTACGTTTCAGTTGATAACTACATGCCGTACGGTGCCCCTCCCTCATCCACCGACCATATATTCAGACATGCACCAGTTGTATGTCCACACACAGAACAGATTAACGAGCTATTTTCATATGAGATAGTGAATATGAAGTACTAACCGTTAATCATCATAGGTAAAACACGAAGAATAGGGATCTGAATATTGATTAGAACTTAAACGGAGAAACTTAAAACTTGAAGCTTCCCCATCTTCAACCACACCATAGAATCGCCCAAGCTTATGCGCAGCCCTTCTGACGAACTCCAAAGTATGATGATGTGGAGGGACATTATACACCCCAACCAAGAAAGGAATCCATCTGAAGTCCTACTGTGCAATAGTTTCGCTGGGTCCAAGTTTTGTATCGCCTGAAGGTTGCCGTTGATCATCCATGGATCCCTAATCTAATCGCTTTCATAGCCTTAACCGTGTCAAACTCGAAGATAAAGAGATTCACACCAACCTTCGTAAACCTGAAGCCACCGTACTCTGTCTAATATCCCTAGAGGATTTGGGCTAGCGAAGTTGCATAAATAGGAATGACGGAATAAAGCTGAGCTATCACGCATCGCATGGTTACCAGACTTAGTCCATTAACCATGATAGTATCCATGTTTTCAGTCAAAAGAAGGGAGCAAGAGACAAAAGAGGTGCAAATTATAGAAGGGGAAAAGTTGCAAAGTTAGAAGGCAGAGAAAGAGACTTGAGACAAGAATATTTTTCAGTTCTTGCCGGCTAAATAAAGGGGGGGAGGAACGATTTGGTAAGGAGAAGATGAAGAGACTGTCCACTACAATCCCCACTTGCATGTCATCGGGAACAGGGAAATCAGCCACCGTCTGTCATCGGGTTAATCTTTTCCGTGCTCACAAGGTAAAGGTGATTATTACTACTACCTTCATCATTACCATATGAAGTAGTGGCGGTGGGATTTGAAAGAAAAAGAGCAGCCTATAACACCCCATTTCTTAAATACTTGATTAACTTCTTAAATCAATGGACTTTGTAGTGGAAATACAAACTCTTAGGTGTTATTGCCACATTCCTCTCAAGAGATTGTTAAGGCTAAACAACTTCTTTAAAACAACTGTAAACTTTCCAAAACTTTGGACACAACCTATCAAGGCATGTCTTAGAAACCATATCAACATTTATGCAAGAAAACATGCTTACAAAAACAAGACCCCATGGGCATGACCACCTAGTGGTTCCCGAGAGGTAATACCTACAATTTACAAGGTAGCCTAGACCATGTGCCATTACACTTGGTCATTCTCTAATGCATTGTTCAAGATATAAATGAGGAAAAGCTTATTAAACTTGATAGATATACATAGATCAAGAGAGTTACATACTCTCAACTAAATATCGAGGTAAATATCCCAAAAGAAGAGTAATGAGAAAATTAAATTATACATTTCAAATAAAAAATAAAAGTAATACAAATAGTAAATTCTACTAGGACCCACACTCTCAATGTTCTTCTAAACCTGCGAGAAAGTATTCAAGCACATAGAAATACAAACACAAACTATCAGTATTCAACTGAGTAAACACTAAGCTACCCTAAGGTCAGTTACATTAATCTATTATTTTTACTAAGATAGAGAACTATAATTTTCTCATTGTTTTCTCTTTGCTTTCTTTTTATCTAATCATCAAAGTTCTTTCTCAAGCATTTCATCTTTCGTTACTAACATAAGGTATTTAAGCACAATTCACATAAACATGCATCCACAAGGATGCTGGCGGAAGTGACTAACTTCTGGAACACTAGCTTCTGGAATAAAGAACACCGGAAGGGTTCGGGGGTCAACAACTTACATGAAAGTTTCACTTCTAACAGCTCATCTTGGCTCATACATATACAATAAAGTTCACACGTCCAAAATTAATAGCTCATTCAGCCACCAGATACAAAGGGTCTGCCTCCCTACTTTATCACAAGAATCAATGGCAAGCCTTCGAATATCAAGGGTCTGTATCTCTTTCCATTTCAATTATCAATGGCACACATAGTCTTCGGATATTAAGGGTTCGTCTCCCTGTTCATTTCGATTATCAATGGCACACATAGCCTTCGGATATTAAGGGTTCGTCTCCCTGTTCATTTTGATTATCAATGGCACACATAGCCTCTGGATATCAAGGGTCCGTCTCCCTTTTTGTTTCAATTATCAATGGCACACACAACCTCCAGATATCATGGGCCTGTCTTCCTTTCCATTTCAACTATCAATGGCACACATAGCCTTCAGATATCAAGGGTCTGTCTCCCTTTTCATTTCAACTATCAGTGGCACACATAGCCTCCGGATATGAAGGGTCCGTATCCTTCTACAATATCAATTCATTGATATGGCATCAATCAGTATCACTCGACAAAGAATCAATCACCCACAACCACTCTTCTAGGATTAATCATCCACAATCATTCATTATCACTCCTCAAGAATCAGTCACCCACAATCACTATTCTAGGACTAATTATCCATAGTCATTCATTAAGGATTTTTTCATCAAGGATTATTCATCCACAATCATTCATCAAGGATTACTCATCCACATTCGTTCATCCACAATCATTCATCAAGGATTATTCACCCACAATCATTCATCAAGGATTATTCATCCACAATCGTTCATCAATTACATAATTAGAAATCACTTAGGTATCAAGATGTCCAACATCAACAATGCATCAAATATGATGCTTGTACATGTATTCACACACTAGGGGTCCTTAAGACCACTATCGAGTCATAAGTAAGTTCTCTTACCAAAGGTCATCATCATTTCAAGCACATACACATTGATCACAAGGATCTTACCAATATCATACCTTTCTTCGTTGACCACTAGTGTAGTTGTTCTATGTGTAATGAATTTCCTTCTCCTATGGCCTTGTTGCGTTAGTTGTAACTGTTGAATATTGAGAGAAGACAGGAGATTGTATTGCTTGATATTGCTGATAAAAAAACTATGTACATGACTCCCTTTATATAGTGAGATAAGTGACTCTAGACTTCTCCCTAATAACTCTATAACTTTCTAGAATAATATTAAATCTAGACACTTTCCTAATCCTTGCACTTTTCATATCTTCCTCATAAATACAACACTTTAGAATATTTCCTAAACCTTTCACTTTTCTAATTACCCACATATATACAAAACTATAGAATCTTTTCTTATTATCAACTAATTAGCTTTATTAATTTCAACACACCCCTTAAAGTTGATTCCTCTGAACTCCAGCATAGTGTGCAACTTCATAAAAACATCTTGCTTCAGTGGCTTCGAAAAAATGTCTGCAAATTGGTTATGTGTTTTGACAAACTTAAGCTCCACTTCATAATGAAAACATAATCACGAATGAAATGATACCTTGTGTCGATGTGCTTGCTCCTATCATAAAACACCAGATTCTTGGCTAAGGCAATGACTGACTTGTTATCAACATAGATCTTTGTTGCTTCATCTTGTCGTGCCTTTAATTCTCCCAATAATCTCCTCAGCCATATAGCATGACAAACACATGAGGTAGCAGCTACATACTCTAGCTTCACACGTAGAGAGAGTCACAATTGGTTGTTTCTTCGAACACCAAGTAAAAGCAGTGTCTCCCATGTAGAATACAAAACCAGTAGTGCACTTTTGGTCATCAATATCTCCTCCCCAATCACTGTCACTGTAGCCAACAAGCTTATACTCATCAGTGGATGAATAGAACAAACCATGATCAGTTGTGCCCTTCAGATATCGTAGTATCCTCTTAGCTTCCTTGAAATGTGTCATTGTTGGAGACTCCATATAGCGACTAACGAGCTCAACCGCAAAGAGTATATCGGGCCTTGTGCAGGTCAAGTATCTCAAACTTCCATTAAGGCTCTTATAAGTGGTAGGATCCACTTGGTCTCCATCGTCTCTTGGATAACTTCAACCCACAATCAACTGGTGTATTCACGGGGTGACAGTCTTCCATCTTGAACTTCTTCAACACCTCCTTCGCATAGCTCTTTTGGGAGATAAAAACCCATCATCCTTTTGATCTATCTCAATGCCAAGATAGTAGGACATGAGACCAAGATCTGTCATCTCGAAATCCTTGGTCAAGATTTTCTTGAATTCTCCAAACAATTTTGAATTACTCCCTGTGAAGATAAATCATCAACATATATGAAAACGAGTAAGATGTCACCATTCTCACATATATTCACATAGAGGGGGATTCATGAGGGCATTTAATGAACCCATTACCTTGGAGATACTCATCAATCTGATTGCTCCAAGCTCGTAGAGCTTGCTTCAAGACATACAAATTTTTCTTCAACTTCAACATCCTCCCTTCATGGCCCTTGACCACGTAACCTTAAGGTTGTTCGACATAAACCTCCTCTTCAATGACACCATTCAAGAATGCCGAATTCACATCCATTTGATAGATCTTCCACTTTTTTTGAGAAGTAAGTGATATGATCAATCGTACAGTCTCTAATCGAGCAACAGGGATAAATACTTCACCTTACTCAACTTCAGCACGTTGGTTGTACCCTTTGACTACCAATCTTGCCATGTGCCTATCCACCTCTTATTTGGCATGCTTTTTTGTCTTATAAACCCAATTGAGACCAATGGGGTTTTCTCCTTTGAGAAGTGTCACAAGTTTCCATGTATCATTCTTTTCAATGGACTTGATTTTGTCATCCATGGATGCACTTCACTTCTTTTCTTTCACCGCCTCTTCGAATCTTAGAGGTTCACAATCTACAACATGACAATAAAGAGTGAGCTCATCATCAACATTTTGATTACCTAACTCCTCATAAATTTCTTGAAGACTTATCATCCTTAATGGTCCTTCACTCAAACTTCCACTTGAGGGAGTTGATGATGTGCTTGAAGAGGGTGATTGTTGTGGTGTCATGGGCACTTCACTTTGCTCCTCCTCTTGAACTTATCAACAAGAAGTGGGTGGGAAGAAGTTGTATCTCTCCTTATCTTTAAGGCTTCAATCCCAGGTTTCTTCTTCATTGAAGACCACTTCTCTACTCACAATGGTTTTTCTAAGACTTGGGTTACAAATCTAGTAGCCTTTTGAGCGTTGATCACGGCCAATGAAGATGTGCTACTTGCTTCTTCAAACTTGCTCCTCTCTTCATCCGGTACATGAACATGGCCAATGCTCCCGAAAACCTTTAAATGGGTCAAATTAGGCTTAACTCCACTTCAAGCTTTTTGTGGGGTCATGTTTGAAAGACTCTTTGTAGGGCACCAGTTGGATAAGTACATCGCACAATCCATGGCTTCAGCCCATAGCTCCTTTGGCATCTCTTTGCTCTTCAACATGCTTCGAGCCATGTCAAGGATGGTCCGATTCTTTCTTTCTGCCACACCATTTTATTGAGAGACCTTGGCACTGTTAAAAACCTTCTAATGCATTCTTTTCACAGTACTCATTAAACTCATTAGAGGTAAACTCTTCACCCCTATCAGTTCTTAGAGACTTGACATAGCAACCACTTTGTTTTTCAACAAGAGCCTTAAACTTCTTGAACATGGAGAAAACTTCAGATTTTTCATTCAAGAAGTAAACCCATGTTTTCCTGCTATAATCACCGATAAAGAGCAGACGGTACTGACTTTTAGCAAAAGACATCGGTGTGAAAGGCCCACAAACATCAGCGTGACTTAGCTCAAGTGGTTTATGTGCTCTTGTGAAGGACTCCTTTGGAAAACTCATTTGAAATTGTTTTCCAACCAAACAACCTTCACAAAATTGCTCTGGGTGGTTGATGCAAGGTAAGCCTCTCACCATCTTTCTTTCACCCATCAACTTCAAACGTTCAAAGTTTACATGTCCAAGTCTCAAGTGCCAAAGCCTTGAGTCATCTTTCACACAAGTTTTAAGGCACTTAGCAACATCAGTATCGAGATTAGAATAAACAATCTATTTTTCATCATGGGAACCTGACAATCATGTTCCCATGATTATCGAGAAGGTACAACATGTGATTTTTCATATTAATCTCATAGTCCCTCTACATGAGTTGCCCAATACTCAAATATTACTCTTCATTCTTGGAACGTAATAAACATCAACAATGAATCGATGCTCACCTTTCTTTGTATGGATCATAATAGTACCTTTCCCTTTGATTGGAACTTTGGAATGATCTCTAAATGTGACAGATCTAGTAATTGAATAATCGATTTCCATGAACTTACTCTTATCTCCTCACATATGGTTGCTTGCTGCATTGTCAAGATACCATCCATCTGTCTTTATTTCTTTATGAACTTGGTTGGACAACAATAACACACATTCCTACTTTATTTCCATGAAATTTACATCTGCATTCTTGGATTTAGGTGCACCCAAACAATCACGTGCAAAATGCCCAAATTTTTGGCAATTGTAATACTGAATTTTGGACTTGTTGATAAGTGTGAAATATATATACTTTTAGGGCTATAATTCTTCCTATTTTAACAACAATTCATGCCATATTTCTCACTTATCATATGTTTTTCCTTATATTTATGTTTTGATGTGTCTAATTCAAGGAAAAGTAAAGAAAATGCATATATTTTCTCATGAGGATTTCAACGCAACAAACGGGGAGCGAAACGGAGCTAAAACAAAGAATCTAGGCCCCGTTGATGTTGTGTCCGACCTTGTGTCTGAACGTGCAAGGCTGAACAAAAGCCGAGATTGTCCAGACTTGTGTCCGGACCTGCATGTCCGGACACAAGCTGAGAGAAATTCCACGCGACGCAAACAAAGGTGTTTGGACATACAAGTCCAAATACATATCCGGACGCGACGTACTGGACAACTCCAAGCACTGTGTTTTCATCTAAATCAAAAGATAAAAATCTGATTTTGATCATTACAGTATATATACATCATGTTAGGGTTTCGAGACAGTATGCATGCCCATACGGGAGGCTCACACCTCTTCTGCCTCATAACACCGATTCACCATCATCCATCATCATCCACCATCATCATCTTCACCATCATCACATTCATAACCACGCCACCCCCATCAACATCTACACACCAGACCACCACCACCACCGACCACTAGACCACTACCATACTCACACCATCTATCCACACATCCATCACCATTGTTACATCGACGTGAAAACAGAGGCGGAGCAGGGATCGAGAGTCCTTGCTAATTGGAGTTTGCTCTACCTTCTCTCTAATTTTGTTTAATGTCGTTCTTTGTTATTTTTAGAGTCATGTTAGCGTAGTTAGTTTAGCTCCCCGGATTAGGGTAGCAAACCGGATCTTTATATTTATTTTGTAACCTTTTCACCAATTCATTAATGCAATAATTTAATTCCTGTTCTTCACGTGCTTTAATCTTCTGATCAATTATTAAAGCAAAATCTTTATAGTTTTCTAATCAAAATGCGGTGCCAAGATTAGTTAACAAGACGTAGGAACTTAACCAGGTTAACGACTAGAAGAATAGTTTGCCTATAGGTTAATCTGTCTCCAATAAGAATTGGTTATAAAGCGATTGGTTAGAATTGACTTTGCGGCTTGTTATTTCTGTCAATTAGGATTCTGTACGGGTAAAAACGTATATTCAGCAAGTGTACTGGTCTGTCATAGTAAGTTTTCCTAGGTAGTATTCCCTAGGTTATCGAACCAAATGAGGTTGTGTCTAGTTTGAGTTATTAATCTAACTAACTAATAAAGTAAGGAAAAATAACAATGATAAATTGGGGGTTTGATTGCAGAAATTAAATAAATAATCAAAATAAAAACAATAAAAAGATGATCTTTTAAACAATTCTAAAATGGTGAATACTGGTTTACTACTTCTCCCTAGTTTATTAATTCCTTTCCTAAGCGTTTTCTAAATTCTAGATTGCAACCTCAGGTCTAAGTTAATCTAAAACCGGTCCCCAGCAAGATAGATCCTTACTAGAAATTCTCAAATCCTTGCTCTCGTTACGAACTTATAAATTAACTAGTAGCGCTAACGATTCATCTGGTTTCTAATAAGCTAATCCCAAGGAATTATCGTCTCAAGTTTCAATTATAATATTCCTAAGGTCTAATGAACGCCACAGTTCTCACTTGTAAGTAATTCATACCAAATAAACTCAAGCAATAATTAATCACAAGAGAATTCAATAATAAACAAGAAATAAAACTACAATCTCACTAGTACAAAAAAGGACTATTTCGGAGCCCCTATCTCGGCGGTTGTAGAAAAAACAGCCGAGATAGGTTGTCTAAGTGATTGCGGTTCAAAAATAAACAGTCTATTTCGGTGGTTGTCAAGAGGAACCACTGACATTTCATAGTCTATTTCGGCCGTTCCTTTTGACAACCGTCGAAATAGATAGTTTTCCCAACCGAATTTAAAAAAAATTAAATATCTATTTCGGCGGTTGTAATATATCTGTTTCAATGATAATATTCCTAAGGTCTAATGAACGCCACAGTTCTCACTTGTAAGCAATTCATACCAAATAAACTCAAGCAATAATTAATCACAAGAGAATTCAATAATAAACAAGGAATAAAACTACAATCTCACTAGTACAAAAAAGGGCTATTTTGAAGCCTCTATCTCGGCGGTTGTAGAAAAAACCGCCGAGATAGGTTGTCTAAGTGATTGGGGCGCCGAAATAGATAGTCTAATATGACTCCCAGACTTCTTTCTTCCCGCTCTCGACTTATCTTCCTTTCTTTGTTCGACACGACCGTGACAGTGATTTTTGACTGAAAAATCACCTTCAGCTCCGACCACCGCCCGCTGCGCCGTCGCCACCGTCGCTTTCTCCCACCATCGGCCACCGTCATCGTCGCTCACCGCCACAACCTCCAGTGACACGCTGAAGCAGCAGAAAATGCCCTAAAATTTTAAGCTCAAATTTCATTGTAAAAATTGTAAATTTGCTATTAAAGCTCTGATTTAGGTTGGAATGTGACTGTGTGTGTATAATGTAATTGTGTGTGGACAATGTATGTATAATAATGGTGTAAAATTAGTGTAATTTGTTATGCACACAAGGTGTTTGATGTAATGTCTGAATGAAAAAATGTATTGTTTGTGCCTTTTGCAGCGATAATTTAGGAGCGTTTGTGTCCTTCTTATATGCTAGATTGGGAACGGGGCTGAAAGCAGTTCATTTTAGGTACGGGTAATATATTTTAGCTTATCTATTCATTTGTTTCATTCACTATAATTTTACAAGCCTAACTATGAACAATGAACATACATGTTGCCGTGTTTCTTTCTAATTTTTTGTTTTTGCGCCTTTGTAGAGATATATCAGAAGTGGTATTGCTGCATCTCTCGCACACCAGCCTACCTCTCTAACTCCAGTCTCCCCTCTCTCTATAAATCCCAAAAAAATAAGTAAGTATTTTAACTATGGATTCAGTTTCAATCTCTGAACCGGTTCGAACTTTAATGAATAATTAAAAATATGGTTTGATTATTGTTGCCAATTAGCTAGTGAGAATGTGGTTTGATGATCTGACACAATTCTCTTCCTCTCACTGAAGCACCCCTCTAGATTTAATCCTTCCTCTCTCTGAAACACCTCTCCCAGAATCAGATAATTCTCAAGGCCTCAGACGGTCTTCTAGAACACACAAAATCCCAGCAAAACTAGCAGATTATGTTTGTGCCATCAATCACAATAAAGATGATCATTTTTCAGAAATGATGTGTAACATATTACACAGTCAGCAACTTAAGAACAACAATCTTATACCTTTGGAAACCCTCACAAACATCATACCAAATACAAATATTACTTCCTTTTCTCTCTCTACCACTTCGAACAAAGTCCTAACCCAGGTCATTTCTTTGCAAGAACCAACTACATATAATCAAGCTAGCAAAGACCCGAGATGGGTCAATGCTATAAAAAAGGAATTCCAAGCCCTCAAAGAAAATGAAACTTGGTCAATAGTTGATTTACCAAGAGGGAAAAAACCCATCAGTTGCAAATGGGTATACAAAACCAAATTAAAGGCTGATGGCGGTTTGGAAAGGTTCAAAGCTAGACTAGTTGTTAGGAGATTCACACAAAGATACGGTCTAGATTATGAGGAAACCTTCTCCATAGTCATCAAAATCACTACTGTAAGAGCACTGCTTATTCTTGGGATAATGAGGGGCATAAACCAATTAGATGTAAATAATGTTTTTTTGCATGGTGAGCTAAAGGAGGATGTTCACATGTCTATATGGTCTCAAACAGACAACTAAACAATGGTATGTCAAGTTGGCAAATTACCTAAAACAACTTGGTTACAAACAATCCACAAATGACTATTCACTGTTCTCTAGAAAGGAACATGGGAAAACAACCTTTCTTGGAATCTATGTAGATGACATTCTTGTAGCTGGAAATGATAAGAATGAAATTCAGAAATTGAAACAAAAGTTAGATGATGTTTTCAAAATCAAAGACCTTGGCAGAATTAGCTTCTTTATCGGTATGGAATTCATTGAAACACAAGACAGGTTAGTAATGTCACAAAGAAGGTATATCTTGGATATTTTGTCTGAATATAACATGCTAGACTGTCGTGCATCAGTTTCTCCTTTACAGATGAATCAAAAGCTTCAAAAGGACACATGATAGTTGCTAAAAGACCCTACACAGTACCAGAAAATAATAGGGAAGTTGAACTTTTTAACAAATACCAGACATGACTGTACAACATTTGAGTCAATTTTTACAGCAGCCCACTAATCATTTATCTGCTGCGTACCATACACTAACCTATTCAAAGGCACCATTGGTTTCAGAATTTCCTTTAATAAGACAAATTCTTTTAATCTATTAGCTTTCTGTGACTCTGATTGGGCTTCATGTCCCATTAACATGAAATCCATATCTGGGTATTACATACTTCTTGGAGGCTCCCCTCTCAACTGGAAATCCAAGAAACAAGCTGCCGTTGCACTTTTCTCAGCAGAAGACGAGTACCGTGCATTGAGACAGATCACAAGTGAACTTAGCTGGCTCACAAGGTTGCTGAATGAACTAGATGTACCAGACATAGCACCAGTTCCTTTGCACTGCGACACCATTTCTGCTATCCACATTGCCAAAAACTCGGTAGCACATGAACGGACGAAACATACAGAATTGGACTGTCATTATGTTGTGAGCAACTGTAAGCCAGTTTAATCCAGATCCAGTACATTCCCAGTTCAAGGCAACTAGCCGACATGCTAACCAAACCATATTGACGGGAAAAGCTTACAAAACAGCTTTGCCTTAAATGGGCAAGGATACAATAGTCAACAGCAAGACATAAAACTTCAATAGTTTTACATCTTGAGGGGGTATTACGAATATACACATAGACTGATATAACTCTGTATCACTATGTTATATTCTAACCGTATTCTGCTACATATATAAACACTCACTTTCTATATATAGTCAGTAGACACAGAGTAGAGACAGATATACAGTAATGTAAAATACACTCTTCTCCTTTCTTTCATTAATGTGATAATTTCTTCCTTAATTTCTTCTCGCGTCATAGCTCTCACGAATTCTCTGTCGCTCAACAACAGATCGAGTCATAAAGTATATCATATTGTTGAAAACCTTCAACCTCCTACTATCGAATTATAAAATGTTACAAAGGACTAGTATGTGTTTCATCACGGAGTCCTCATTGTTTATGCAAAAGACTTCAGTATTATATTACAAAGCCAAAAGAATACAATATACAAATATTTGGCAACTAAATCAGTACAAGACCTAATGCCAAAGAAAGATGATCAGGGCACTATGACTTCGTTACAACAACAATTGAGCGAAATAAAATACTGTACAAAAAAAGCCTGGCAAGGACAAATTTTTTCTGTCACTTGATAATGTCAGGCTAAAACCTATATACGATCCAATACAAAGTTGGAGAAAAAAAGGGCAGATTAGCAAAAAAAAACTCTTGGTATCATCGATCTGCATGCGTTAGGAGGTTACCAGTCCAAGGTTATGTTTCTTGAGGTGTATAACTCATCAATGTATTGTATGATCGGTATTGAGGCATTCATATATCTTGTCATTCTCTTCTCCGCTGATTCATCTGCAAAATAATTAAGCAGAAAATTGTTAATATGATATAAACAATTTTGAGTTACCAAAATGGGAACAAATTATATTACCTGTTTCTTGTAGCTTTGAGAGTAGTTGTTCTCTCGTAGGAAGTGCATACATTCCAGCAGAAACAGCTGCCCTAATTGGCCATGTGTGATATGGAGCACATGTTTGTTGATACGCTGTTGAAGCGGCGTTTTTCAGTGAGGGGTCACTGCAAAGAAACATTATTAGAACAAGAGATATCAGAAGAAAGAATTCATTGATTAAATGTACCATATATAAAAAAAAAAAAGTGGAGATCGCGGGATTAAAGTCCTTAATTACCAATTGGATAAGAATTCCTCAAATAGAGCTCTTATGAGGTCAAGGCCTTGTCTAACCCTACGCAAGTTACGAGAGTTGCTCCCTTGACACTTGACTCTATCATATTGAATATCCACATCTAGTATATTATGTAGTGTGGGATATGTCTCCGATGCTTCGGCTAGATTACGCACCTTTCATAATGTAACATATAGAATTAATAAAAAAACGCATTAATTTCTATAATCTCTTTACCCAAGAAAAGAAGAGAAAGACAAGCTAATTAAACCAACCTTAGCGCAGTATTCTAACTCGGCAAATTTGAAGGCAATTCCAAGACAATCAAAGAGAACCGAGACAAGAGCACAGGAATCAGCAAATGCCTTAAGGTGTAGTTCCTCCTCACCATTCTCAATGATCTTTGCTAGCTCTTCAAACGCATCCACGATCGAGGATAGAGGTGTTATCTCCAATTGTTCATACTCCATGGCCATGTCGTATATGCAGTTTTTTTTTTTTTAAAAGATCATCACCTAACCCTTCTCCCGGCCGTATGTATGCCAACACCGGAAGGGAGGGGAAGAGTGCTGGAACAATTAGAGAAGGAGAAAGGAGATGGGCGGGGCGGGGTGGGGAGGACGGGGATCAAAGTTGCGGAATAGAAAGGGGGATTAAATTGACCCCCCTCAGCAAGAAAAAACTTATTCTCTCCTCTTCTTCTATTCTGTTCTCTAGCTGTTGTTTTCTATTCTTTTCAAATGAAATAATTAGACAAATAAGTTGTAGTAGTGTTTTCTTATCTTCTTCTGGTTTGGATTTTGACTCGTGTAAGTCTCTGCAATGACTGCGGTGGACCGATTATCTCATCCGCCAAAAAACGTAATTAGCTAATTAATGACCCACTCAGATATTAACACGCCAATTAAACCCTAACAAGGATGTCATAGTCATAGAGTAATGTATTTATTTTGTCACCTTTTGTACCGGTGGCCGGTGGGATTGGGTTAGTTGCGATAGTCATAAGATAATAAAGGCTTTTTGCCATAACATATAAAAAGGAAATAAGTTATTAACCCAATGTACTTTTTTAAGTAATAAACCAACACCCATGATCATAAAGCTCAAAAATATTAGGAGTAAAAAGTTACCTAAAATGGAGGCAAGTGATGTTAAAAATTACATTATCAAGGACCTCTACATTTCTCTGCATACCTAACCTACACATGTCATGACTCCTTCTAATACGCATCCCGGTATAAATAAAATGTTAAGGACTAAACACAATGTTAAAACTTGAAGTGTTGCAGTCTATGAAGTCCATCAACAAACCAAGTCAATCTGGTACAACAAATAAGCACATGGCGGACAGTGACAGATCCAGAAATTTTGTTTAGGGGGGGTTAAAATTTTTTTTGACACCCAGAAATTGTTTAGGGGGGGCTAAAAAATTTTTTGACACTAATTTTCTTTAAAACTTTATATTATGTTATATTTTTTAAAAATTTATAAGAGTAATTTGACAAATTTTCAAAATTTTCGGGGGCTCTGCATCCGCCCCTTGGCGGAGATAGACTCAGAAGGAGTCAAATATTTGATGACGTGTCAATCAAGTCTATCTGACAGTTGCGAAAGTAAAGGGATGTGAATAATCGGGCGGTCACGATCAACACCCTTGGGCCGCAATACTCGCAGCCTTAAGATTAAGGCCTTAGGTCCGAAATTCATGGGATTGAACATTAGTGCCTTAAATTCTGGAAACTAACTTCTATAATGTCTTCATTTGTGCTACTATAAAAGAAGAGCGGCCTTCACTTGTCAAATATGCTTTCAAGATAGTCTAGTGCCACTGATAGTTTCCTTTATACCCACCCATCAGTTTTCACGCCATCAGTTTTCCCACCAACACACTCAACCTTCCCCTTAAAAACCATGCCCTTCCCCTTCCATTGTCCATTCCCAGCCTTTTGTCACTATCTTGTCCCAACAATCTCCGTAACCCACAATCATGGCCGCTGCACGGAAAATGTCACCATTCTTGCTGTTGTACTCAAAGATCCACAATTCTTGCCCCTTCTTGAAGCAATACAACGACACACTCTCATCAACTACGGTGGACCATAACCCTTCACCACCTCAAGATCCTATCACCACTCCTACTACCCAACCTACATTCGACCAAACTCCGATGACCCAGCCGCCTTTTTCCCCGACATTTCACTCTCCCCGTACTGGTGATACTGAAATCTTCCCTACCGACACAGATCTCACCCCGAAAAAGTACTGTTCTTTGGGTGTCGACACTCATAACTCACAAGAACGTGGAATTAGTCCCATCCCAACCTCTTCAAACACCACTGCACCATCCTCCCCCAAGACCATCGCACCAAGCTCTTCGCCCACCTTCGCCCTAACCTCCTATCCAACCGAAAACCCTAACTCTGGCTCCACCTCATCTTCACCACCTGCCCATGATGACCCAAACCCTAACCCTAAACTGCTCTCTGATCCCTCCATCAAACAACCCAAAAGAAAACCTACTCCAAACCCAAACCTGCCAAACGAAAAGCTCCAACCCGCCAACTTCCTGCACCTAAGTGTCTTCTACGCTCCTCATCGAAAGCTACTCCATCTGTTGCAATCATGGTTTCAGAGCACTCTAACACTGATGAGTCATCCCCGACTCAAAAACACTCAACCAAGGTTTCTAGCCATGACACCTTCCACCGAAGATACTTTGACTCAATCGAAGAAACCACGTTGGTCACCACCAGTAGACTCCACCCCCAAAAGAGCCGGTAAAATTGACATTTTCCTTCACCGATATGTGATCGACAACCCTGCTTCTCGTAATCAGAGGAAAAATTATAGATGTTACTTAGGTTTGCACTCAACACCTTGATCAACTATTGTCTGTTCTCGAGTTTCAAGGTTGGTTGCTCCTATTTACTAGAATCTTGTGAGTGGTTTCAAAAACGAGTCCCTTGCCTTTTACGCTACAACTTTTAATTTCCAACGACATTGCTCGTTCCATGGTTAATTCAAAATATTTTCACTTTGACATTGCTGCTTTAGCTAGTTTGCTTCATGTGCCTTCTGATGGTCTGATGCTTTATCATGAAGAAGTTGTCCCTGCAATTTTTGGCTTGATCAAAGAAACCGTTTATGGTTTCTTTTCTTTCAAACGGAAAGTCAATTCTCCCATACCTAGGGCTGACCTTCCATTACTTCACCAGTTCCTTCATATCATAGTAATAAAAAATATGGTGCCCTGCAAGGAAGGCAATGACAAACTAAACTCTTTAGATCTCTCAATCATGTACTGTCTCCTACATAATCACAGGGTCAATCTACCTTATCTTATTCTTTTTCACATGGCACTCTTCATTATCACTCTCAGGCACTCTCTCGGCTATGTTATTTGGTTACCTAAAGTTTTCAAACACTTCCAAGTCTCCTTGAAACACTCCATCCACGAACCTCTGGAAGAAATGGACTTCATCAATCAGAAGTTCATTAACAAACTGACTACCCTACCTCCTACACCAATAATGTCTGCTCCTGAGCTTCTGCTCCCCAAATGGAAGTCACTACAGCCGCACTCCATCTCTTGACAAATGAGCGTCATGCACTTATTGATTAAGTCAAAGAGAATCAGGAGCGCCAGACTACTGCGATGGCTGAAGGCTTCAAGATGGTTTTGTCTGTGATTCACCGGCTAGAGAACAATATTGTAGAGTTGATAGGAGAGGATACTGAGGATGCTAATGCAACCAAACTCACCCCAACCCCCACCACACATCCTACCAGAATCCACTCATCGGGTGATTTAGAACTAGATTAGTTAAGAAATGTGTTTTAGACTCTATCTGTTTTATGCATGCATGAATTTGTGCTACTTTTAGATTGTTTTGGATTTCCCCTTGCTGATGTTTGCAAAATGGGGGAAGCGGTGGATCCCATCTCTTTGCGAATTGGTTGTTTTGGTTATGCTCTGGATTGACTTTGTTTTTGCTGCGACTAGATTTTAGGTGCATATTGAATCCTTTGTTTTTCATTATGGTGGTTTTAAAATTAAGATTGATTTAGTTGCTCAATATATTCTACTCTTTTGTTTCATATATAATCTCGTTATATATCTGACCTTGTGCGTGCCAGACTTTCTCACAGATTGAAGGGAAACTTTGGAATGCTAGGATACAAAATCTATATGCCTTGATTAAGGGGGAACTTGGATAGAGTCAATTCCCCAAAAAATTGTTTTGTCTTGTGTTTGTTTTGGAGATCTCAATTGGGATTCGGTTTGAGGGTTTTTCCATCATCATCAACAAAGGATAAAATGTTGGAATTTGAAGTATTATTGATGATGGATTTCGTCAACAAACCAAGTCAATTTGGTGCAATAGATGAGCACATGACAGAGATAGACACAAAAAGGAGTCAATTTTGGATGATGTGTCGATCGAGTCTATCTGACTATTGCAAAAATAAAGGGACATGAATATTCGGGCAGTCACGAACGTTGATCAGCACCCTTGGGCCGTAATACTCGCAACCATAAGCTGATTAAGGCCTCAAGTGCGACATTCGCGGGTTTGAATGTTAGGGACATAAATTGTGGAAACTAACTTCCATAGTGTCTTCATTTGTGCTACTATAAAAGAATAGTGGCCTTCATTTTTCAAGTATGCTTTCAAGACTTAAGTTTCTGACATTTAGAAGAGAACATCATTTTGTAATCGAAAGATTGAGAAGTACTAGTTTTACTTATTAATTTCATTAGCGCTTCATTGATAGACTTAATGTCTAAGGAGTTCCTAGATTCACTGTACTTGTCATAGAGTTGATCAGAGAAAGTGTAGGATACGTTAGTGAGATTCCACTAAGTAGAACTTCTCTACTTAGTGGGCATTGCAAATTCTTTATTGTGATCAATAATAGAGAGTTTACATTGGATAAAGTTTTGTTGGTTCCACTATTCAACATCATATAGCATCAAAGTATTTCAGACTCACCGATTGAAATGCTTTGAGTAGCCACCGATCCAACACACCAAAAGAAACCGAAAGAAAATTGTGGTGTATATATTCATGTTCTTCTATGCGTTAAACACAATTGGTTTGGCTTCAATAGTCTGACAACGGATGCACAATTTGTCTCGAGTGTAAGCTTCTCATTTTAAGAAACAATAACAAAATGACGTAGAAGCCAATAGTTAGCAGTATAACAATACAATGCCAAAAGATATCGTACGATGGATCCCATGTAGCTGATGGTAACATTTCACAATATAGAACTATACAAGTGCTTAGAGGACAAGGGATCTACTCTCACAGTGATATTTGTCTGAACTTATCCTGTCCAAGGCCACTTATAACATATGTGACAAACTGACTATCAGTGATGTTGTAACAAACAGCAAAATCGTGAATCGAACAACAAAAAGAATGAATTGATAGAGAGATTTAAATATAGTATATTATATTTTGTATAATTTCTTATATTCTAAGATATTTAAATGATATCTATGTATATTTTTAATTTATTTAAATTTAGCCAACATATAATAATTTTTTTTACTATTTTTATGATTTTTATGCATTTTGTTAAATTTTGTAATATTATGTAAATTAAAATATTAATAAGACATAAGCTTCATCTATTTTATTAATTTTCGTATGTCACGTGTCATGTCCCGTCTGAAATTTTTATTTATATTTACAATACCAAACATTCAATATAGACCTGTAGTTTATATAAATTTTGTAATATTATGATTCTGAGCCGTCTTTTATAGCTGTTTTTCAATAGAGGGAGTATATATGTCATATATTTCGTTGGTTTGTCTCATTGTTTGTATATCAATGTCCTTTTTTATGATAACCAAACGACTATTTCATTACTACCAAGAAAACAAAGCGTACAAGGTACAGTTTATACAAACGATCAACAGTGCCAACATCTTATCCTGAAGTTTATAGAGAAACAGGCAAGACCCATGTCCACTAGCTGCCATATGCAACAACTTCCGTGCAGTAAGTTGCATGAGCAAACTAAGAGCAAGATTATCGAAGAATTCAAAAATGAAATCTTAACATTCTCTCTCATATTTATCTTTCTTTCACCTCATTTTAAGAACCACATCTAATTTTTAACAATATCAGAGACTCACATATTAGTTTTAATTTCACTGGTGGAACGGAAGCATTTAATGACAGTGGATTAATCACGGCTTTAACAGAAATCGTGATTAATAGGAAGGCTGGAATTAATTAACGACGTTTATTGAATTAACCGTAAGCAATAATCGATCGGAGGTAGGCGCGCCTTTTTTAGAACGGACTTTAGATGACGGTTATTAGTAAAACCGTCATCTAAAGTCCCCGCCCACTGATGGTCAACGACGTCGTTTTGACCTGACACCAAATATTTCCCGCATTATTTGATTTTTTCGACGCCGCGCGTAATCTAAATTACAGTTAACGACATCGTTTTACCAGCTTATTTTAGATTAAAAATAACTTTATATTAATGTGTTACATATGTTTGATTGAATAAGACTCATGGCTTAATGGTCGTGGGTACATGAGTCAACACCATCGATCTTGAGTTCAAAACCCAGCATAGGCCAAATAATTTTCGCGCTATTTTTTTTTAATTTCGTTAGACTTTAGATTACGGTTCTTTAGGAACCGTCATTTAAAGTGTGATTTTAGATTACGGTTTTCTTGTAAACCGTAATCTAAAGTCCTTTTAACTAGAACATTTGCCCGTTTACTCTGCACACTTACAGTAACTCTTCTTCTCTTTCGCGCTATCTTCCTCACTGAAATCGCCTCCTCTCTCCCGTCACCTTACTAACGGCCATCGCCGCCGGTCACCACCCATCTACCACTGGTCGTCACCGTCGACGTCTCTATCGCGTACTGGGTATGCGATCGATCGATTGTCGTTTTTTTCTAACTCTGTTCATATACATGTCGATTGCTAGTTCTAGCCTCGTTTCTGTCGAATCCTGAGAGTGTAATGGCAAATGTTCTAACCTTGTTCATATATTTGTGCCCAGATTCACAGTTAATTGCAACCTAGTTCGTGGGCTGATTTCTGCACTACTTGCCCACTTCGGTGCTTAGTAATGGTAATTTTGCAAACCAAACTGTAAATTGCTATATTTAGTTATTCTTAGCATTTAGTATTACAATTAATACATAGTAGTGTAGTTTTAAAATATAAAATTAGTTGAGAGCCTTTGGTCTGCTAGATATATCTCTTAGCAGATCCGAAGTTGTGATTCTTGTTTGCTGCAGCTTGTTGCAGTTGATTTCTTGTACTTGTAAATATTTCTTTACGGTTAATACAACTTACCTTTCTTCTAAATAAATATAAAATTAGTGTATAAGTAATTTTGATGGTGCGTGCGAATTTGACGTTGATAAAACTGATTTGGAAACGTTAGAAATATAGGGGAGATGCTGTCGCATTTTTTCCGCGGTTTAGCTGACATTTTAACCTTGAAATTTTGATGAATTCTAATGTTGTTGTTTTTCCTTTATGCATCAGGACTACGACTTTATTTTGGCTTCCGACCTCAACCATCTTAGCATCGGCTAATCGTCTACCAGAGGTAAGATTTACATATATACATATAGTATTTGACAAACTACCAAACATAGTTATCCGCCCAAGATATACCTTATAGAGGTATATCTTCGGCAGTCCCTGTCGGGACTGTCCATGATTGTTAAATCTCACACCTAGGGTGTGAATGTGTTTTTAATATGTACTTTATTGATTATTTCAGCAGTATCTTTTTATTGTTCTTTCTAATGCATATATTATTGATTAATATCATAATATCGTGCATTTGAAGAACTGTAGGGAGATGCTGCCGAAATTTTCAATAAATTACATATTAAAAACACGTTCACCGGTGGGATTTAATACTCATGAATGGATTTAGGTTGATAAGATACAAAAGTGTAAAGACTCTGCCACGGGTGACGGTATGAAATGGCTGCCTTCATATAAATAGCTAGAAGGAGATGGAACGTTCGTGCATTTACAGCGGAAATTTGGACGACAAGTTTTTAGAAGGAGTTGATAAGTTATGCACGGTGTTGGCGAACAATCTGAAACCTACAGACAAGGGATACATATTTTGTCCGTGTATCGACTGCCAAAACAATCTGAGATATCGCGACGTTGAAACAATTAAGGAACATCTGATCCGCCGCGGTTTTACAAAAGATTTCCAAGACATAATCCGATGGCATGGTCAGAGTGCGTTCGATGTTATTAAGCCTGACGAAGGGGATAATGGTCAGGCAAACACAGAAACAGAACTTGGAGATGATACAGTTGCGGGTGATCCAGAAGACGTTACAGATGATGTTGAGCCAGATTTCTGGGATGATGACATTGAGACTATGCTCGAAGATGTGGAACGACATTACTCTAACACGCCATACAAGTATGAAAATTTGTTGGATTCATCCAAAACACCATTGTACCCCGGGTGTGACCCTACAAAGTTAAGCAAGTTGAGTGTCGTCCTCAAGCTATTCAACTTGAAAGCGAAACATGGCTGGAGTGACGTAAGTTTCACTGCCCTCCTGGAACTATTGAAATACGTTCTTCCGGTGGACAACGTTTTACCAACGACTACGTACTCAGCCAAAAAACTGATGTGCCCTATGGGTATGGAGTACTAGAAAATTCATGCTTGTCCAAATGGTTGCATGCTGTTTTGGAAATCGGATGAATTTGCTGAAAGCTTTTCAGCATGTGGAGCGTCACGGTATTTGAAGAAACAACAAACTCACATCAGCGATAGTAAGAAAGGTTCACCAGCTAAGGTACTGTGGTACCTGCCCATCATTCCAAGGTTCAGACGTTTGTTCTCCATTGAGAAAGACGCAGAGAATCTTCGGTGGCATTCAGTTCACAGGAAAAAGGATGGCAGATTGAGACATTCCGCTGATGCACCACAGTGGAGAAACATAGACATAAAATTTGTTGGGTTTGGTAACGAACCGAGAAACCTAAGGATAGGCTTGTGCACGGATGGGAAAAACCCTTACGGTACTTTGAGTAGCATACACAGTACCTGGCCTGTGCTTTTGGTTATTTACAATCTACCGCCGTGGTTATGCATGAAACCAAGACACATCTTGTTGTCTTTGTTAATATCGGGTCCAAAGCAACCGGGCAACAAAATTGATGTATTCCTACAACCTTTGATAGAGGATCTACAACTCTTGTGGAATGAAGGGGCTATGGTTTACGACTCATTCAGCAAAGAGGACTTCAATTTGCGTGCTATGTTGTACTGCACAATCAATGATTTCCCCGCCTATGGTAATCTTTCAGGCTATTCAATCAAGGGGGCGTAGGCGTGTCCAATTTGTGGTGAAAACACTTGTAGCATTCGCTTGAAACATAGTGGCAAAAACGTGTACATGGGCCACCGAAAAATGCTTCCAAAAGGACATAAGTATCGAAAGATGGCGAAAGAGTTCGATGGGAAAACTGATCACAGCGTGGCGCGCCAGCCTTTGACAGGTACAGAGATTTACCAAAAGTTGGATAATATTGTCAACAACTTTGGGCCGCCAACAAAAAGTGGTGAAAAAAGTGTCTGGAAAAAGAAATCAATATTTTGGGAACTCCAGTACTGGCAGCATCTGGAGGTTAAACATTGTATCGATGGGATGCATGTCGAGAAGAACGTGGGTGAAAGTATTACTAGCACCCTTTTGAACATAAAAGGAAAGACAAAGGATCATTTGAAAGGAATAAAATATTTAATTGAGTTGGGCATACGCACAGAGCTTGGCCCGCAAGAACGTGGAAAACGCACATTCTTGCCTCCTGCCTGTCACACTCTGTCTAAATAAGAGAAACATAGTCTATACAGTACCCTTTACAACATCAAGGTGCCTTCAGGATACTCCTCAAACATAAGAAGCCTAGTGTCCATGACAGATTTCAAATTAGTAGGAATGAAATCTCACGATTATCATGTTCTACTTCAAGAATTTTTGCCAATTGCATTTCGTGGGATCTTGCCGGATGATGTCAGACACACAATCACAAACGTCAGTGTCTTCCTCAAATCCATTTCGTCTAAGGTTCTTGATGTGGACACTCTGACTAAACTACAAAAGGATCTTATTGTGACAATGTGCCAGCTGAAGATGTATTTTCCTCTATCGTTCTTCGATAAAATGATACATCTCCTCGTGCATCTTGTAAGAGAGATTCTGATGTGTGGGCGGCAAAGCTAAATCATTCCGCCACTACTTGGTGGATAACTGGATCACCAGGGTGCCCCCGCGCGAGCCTCCGCCGTATGTCGTGTACAACGGCATGATCACTGAAGAGGAGTGAAAGGAGTTCGTTGAGCAGCACTCCACCCCCGAGTTCAGGGTATGTTTGTGTGTACTCTTTTCTGAATTAATGCTCATAATGATTTATCCTTGATTTTCTAATTAATTTTCTGTTGTATTGTCTTAACACGAAAGACAAGAACACGCACGGCGAAACCGTGAAGCTAATCTCCACCCCTACACCATGGGACGAAGGGGATATGTGGGCAGCCTCGATGGATGGAAAGAAGCTGGTTTGCTGACGCAGAGGAACGAGGATGGCAGTGAATGCCCGATCGAGGATGTCTCTGAGGCGAGGAGGGTGCAGATGTTCATACTGGGACGCCTGACAACGACCAGCGAAGGTCAGAGGATATTTCGTCATGCTGCGACGGAACAACTGGCTAACCAAATTATAAGTGTTTGAAAGTAGCTGTTAGATAATTTACTTATATAGTCAAGTGTTTGCAGATCTTAAATTTAGTGCTAACTTCTTTGACAATTGGACAGTATGAAGCGGCACAGAGAGGAGAAGTAGACTTACACGCTCCTCCTTCTGCTAGGAAGGGTCAGAGGATTTGGGGGAGAAGTATGTCAGAAGCATGTATTCCCGCCATCTTCTAGGAAGGGTCAGATGAACGCTGCTGACGTCGAGGCGATGGTAGTTCGTAAGTTCGCTGTTGAGCGCCAAGCTAATGAGGAGAAACTGGCCGCTGAGCGCCGGGCTTACGAGGAGAGGCTGCAGCAAGCGTTGGATGCGATCGCACATGCGACTACTCAGCAGCAGCATGATCCTCCTCGATCGTCTTCCTTATCCAGTTGTGCTCCGGCCGTTGACCCGTACCCGTTTGCCAACATCCAGGTTAGCTTTGTTTAACTATTTTTCTCCTTAAATAGTATTAGATTGGACTCACTTATTTATTTCACGTATTATCTATGTTTATTAAAGGAGCAAAAAAATGTCGTCTCCAAATACCATTAGACGGGCACCCTGTAGATGTGGCCTACGGGACGGTGATGCCATCAGGTCCACTCACGCTCATCAATTTCGTACGTCTACCCACATTCTACGCGCGTGTGACCTTGGACATGATAATTGATGGATTTGAGAATGCATACCTTCCAATGGAGTTTGACAACAAATGCACGCTGATTGAAGCGAAGGGAGACATATTGCCCTGACCAGCATGTTATATTGTTGTCACCGATGAGGTAAGACTGTTTGACAACCATTTAGTATCTAATAAAATCCATTATTTAGAATTAAGTGTCTAATATAATCCATTATAGATCCCTGAGCTTCCTCGCCGCGTATCCCGGCCCAGAGAAGAAGAGATCAGCGCGCCGGCGGATCCTGTCAGAGGTACAAGGGTATGTTCTAGATAAATGTTTAATGTTACTATAATAATCAATTAGTAATTATCTTTACATATATGCTTTATTGTTTGTGTGTGAAGGGTAAGAATCTAGTGACTCGAGGTGCGAAAAGTAAGAATCCAGCGCCCGTCCGGGCTCGCACCAGGACTTCTGAGGCGCCTAAAAGTAAGTTCTCATTGCCAGCAAAACTTGTGGATCACTTAGGGCCTCGTCAGATGAATCTCTACGACAAGATCATTGCGAAGTCACATCAAACTATCAACTTCATGATGACGCTTCCAAAGTCGATTTAATACCCCAGATCTAAAAATGGTGATTTAATTACTCTAATAAAATTATTAAGGGCCTAATTGTGCCTAGAGAGTATTGGTAAAAAGAATAAAACCAAAAGAAAAGAGAAAATGCGTTAAACGCGGAAAACGCTAAAATGCGCATTAAATGAAAATAAGAGATATATAATCTCGTAAGGGTCCGAGATGGATTCCTAAGGCTTAGTTAGGCCTAATTAGTATACGGGAATGGTTCCCAAAGAAAATGGATCCAAATAATGGATTAATACGCTAAATAAGCATAAAAGCACGTTTTTCGAGAAAACCCGAAAACGTGACTTTAAGTGGTCAAACGGACCCGTAAAAATTATAGTTGATTAAATAACTATAATTAAGTATTAATGGGATCTTAATAACCATTAAAATTAATTAAACGAGAAAATTCCGGAAAACGGACCCGGTAAGTGAATAGTGACCAAACCGGGAGACGAAACGCGTTTAATTCGAAAAAAACGAAAAACGACCCGGGCTACTAATTCTTGTGGGTCGGTTTTAATTAATATGTGTACACTCATTAATAGCTTGTAGCTATTTGGTAATAGGATGACAAAGAAATAAGTAAAGTAAAGAAAAAGAGGGAATAGTATAAAGTAACTTAAACACTCTCTCACCCCTTCTTTTTCCTCACTCACGATTTCCCCTCCCTCCAGATCGAGCTCCTCCTTCCTTGCCTCTGTAAATGGCGATTTCAAAGAGCAAGCAACAGCCCATCTTCTTCCTCCTCTCATTCACTCATTTCTCCACCAAATCACACAAAAATTATACCGCTAGATTCGTATCGGGGAGAGCTTCAATTTCCACCCAGCAAAGTCTTGATTCCTCCACCTTCACTTCCATGGGTGTTGGAGCTTTTGAAGCTTGGAGAGCTGATTTTAACTCTCCTCCACCTCCTTAATGTCTTAAGGTAATTATAAGTAAGAGCTTTGGCCATTTCAAGCTTGTTCTTGCCATTTTGGAAAATTTTCCTCACGTAGAAAATTTCCTTCCGTTTCAGCCGAACCACCATGCTCTTGTGGGGTGTTGGAAATTCTTCCAATTGATTGCCAAGCTATCCATTTGGCTATTCTAAGGTAAAATCTAAGCTAAACCTAGAATACTAGCTCCTTGAAATGTTAGGTGGTGTGGGAAATATTGAAATTGACTAGTTGTTATGTGTGTGATGGGATATGGTTGTAGCTAGCAATCCATAATCCTTGTGTGGTGGAAAAACAAGAAGAGAAAGAGGGAAAGAGAAGGAAGAAGAGGAGGAGTGAAAAACCGAAAGTAAACAAGGTAAAGAGCTTACCTTGTGTTGGTTTTTTTTCCTTGTGAAACTTATGTGGGTGTTGAATAAATAACCTTGAGCTAGTGTAGTCATGGTACTGCAATATTGTTAGTTGACAGAGAATGTTTTAATGAGGTTTATGTGTGCAAATAAACCTAGAAACTAAACTAGTGTACATGTGTAAACAAGAGGGAAATTTGGTGTATTGTAGTTGTTGTGTTTCATTAAAGCAGGAATGAAGAAGTGTTTATGAGCTGATTTATGTGTGGTGAACATGCTTAAGAAGTAGGCAAGTGCTGTCAAAATTTCCTTGGAGACTAGGAACTTGGGTGTTTCATTATAAGGAAGAAACTAGTTGGTTTAAGAAGTGTTAGGTGAGTGATTAATGGTTTGAAAACCAAACCAAGAAGTAGAGTGTGTTAGCAGTGAAGATAATGTCATTTGGGTGCTGATAATGGCATTAGTGAATGAAGTATTGAATGGTGGGAGGCAACACCAAAATCAGTTACAAGAGTATTAGAAAACAAGAAAACAAGTTATGAAAGTGTAAGTGAATTTTTGAGTGAAAATAATTAGAATTGGTGAGTGCACTTGGTGCTTAGTTTAAGGTGATTAAGAAGGGTAATTAAGTGTTAAAACATGTAGATTATAAGTGGGAAAGATTGGAAAGACAATGGTGGAAGAATGAGGTTGTAACAGATTTGGAAAAATGCAAATCTGTCAAAACTGCAACAGGGTCCGGGACCTAGTCCATGGACAAAGTCCCGGACCACCCCCTTAATTCATGCCGTGAGATTACCCTGCACTTGGTCCGGGACTTGGGGTATGGAAAAGGTCCCGGACCACCCCATTTAAATAGACCGAGATTGAACATCCATGCTGGTCCGGGACTTGGGATAGGGACAAGGTCCCGGACCATGGTAGAAAAACCACCCGAGAGTTACAACCAGCTTTGGTCCGGGACTTAAGATAGGGACCAAGTCCCGGACCACCCCCAGAAACCAACAGAGAGCATTTTTAAGGGTTGAAATGATGGGGGTTTAAATGTTAATGATGTTATAAGATGTTAAGGCCTTGTTTGGAGATATGTTAAGGCCCTGGGAAGTGTAAGAAAGTGTTAGAAGTGTTTGAGAAGAGAGAACTCAAATTAACAAGAGTGAAACCAAGATAACGGGATAACGGGGTAATACGGGAATAACATTTAATTATGTTCCGTATGAGCTTAGTATTAATAATAATGTTTGAAACGTTATCAGAGGATCGTGTGTGACCCGAGCATGGTGAGATGACACGGTAAAAGTAAAAACCCTGGTGAAAGGTATGATTTTCTCATACTCCGCGTGCTAACCGAGTTACGTTGATTTGTGTGTTTGTGTGCCGGCTTAATCAAGATTAAAGCATGAAAATAATCCCTTGTTTGATTATGCATGCCATGTTGTATGTTGAATGAGCTAACATACTAGTATGCCGGTGTGGTCTAACATAGTGAATGGACCGACTCGTAGTGAGTAACGTTTGGCTAGAGACCCCTAGATCGGGTCGGTGCTTATGATAACGCAAACGTGCAAACACACAAACTATCTGTTAAAGTATAACGATAACACAAACATATGAACTCCCTAGAATGTGAGGAGATGTACGGGTTGAGTAAATACCCGATAATGGTTAGAAAACCACATTGAAACAATCCACGAAACAAATGAGAGTGGAAGGATAAGTGAACCTCCTTCAAGAGGATTCAAGATCGTTCGAAGATGTGAACTAGCGATGAGGGTAAAAGAGACCTGAGGGATTAGTAGCTCCCTTGAGACATGGTCGACCTCCTATATGAGGATTTTACCTGGTATATGCAAGTAACCGAAAGTATGAGTAAAGTAAATGTATGGGTAACTCTTAAAACCTAAGATTAACCGAACTAAAGTAATGTTCCCAAGTCATTAGAAACATCGAGAGTGATGCTTCTAGACTAATATACATGATATTATTATAACTCCGAGAGAGGAGTGTATGGGAGCGAGAGTAGTCCGAGAGTAGTTGGACCTAAGTAAAAGAGATAGGAACTAAGAGAGAGTTCCGTGAGCTAGTTGAACCTTCCCACCATGCTAGACCCAGAGTAGGGTCGAAACCGGGGAAGTAAGACTATGCTAGAGAGCCATGAGTTTTGGCCTAAGTATGTATTAAGAGTATCAAGCGTGACGTAGGAGACCTGTAGCGTCTCAAGAATCTACAAGAGCTTGAGTATAATTAACCCGAGAGTATGGGTGAGATAATGAGTATAGATAACCCAAGAGTGTGGGTGAGATAATAAGTATATGAACCCGAGAGAATGGGTGAGTATAGTACGAGTAGCCCAGGAGAATGGGTGTATATGAACAAGTAACCCGAGAGAGCGGGTGAGATAATGAATAAGTAAACAAGGCAAGGTGAGGTATAACCCTCAAGGCCTAAGAGTAAGCAGATACAACTAACAACCTTGTTATGTTAGTTTGGAATTGTGTTCCGTGATTGGATGTAGATTCCTTGAGTAATACACATATTTATTGTATTGCTATGATGCATGTTTTTGACTAATGAACTCCATGTATATCCGACAAAAGTAGTCGGCGTACCCCGGTTAGCGCTCGGGGTATGCGAATTTCATATGCAGCGTTAAGCTAAGCCCCTAGGGGCGATGTTTTTATTTTACAGGTACACCGAAGATGTTACCGTTCGAGAGTAGGACGGGGTCAGTGGGTTACATGGGTAGTAGTTCTAATTACTTATGTATTTAAGGAGGTGTAAGACCGAATGTGTTGTCGGCATCCATGTATTGTAGACTCGGTATAGTGAAGAAATGATTTGAGTATTGTATTTGTGTTGTGTACTCGGTTGTTCCAGTTCATCAGACCGTTACGGTATGTAAGGAAGGCCTGGTTAGCCATATGGGTGGCTATTGGCGTTGTTTCACCCCTCGTTGTAATTAGAGTTCCGCTGCGCGAGTAAGAGTAATTGGTGACAATGTATGAGGTAATGACGAGCTTAACGGTTGGGGTGTTACAGTCGATGTTTCACTACGAAGAACATATGACCACGACGATCAACTTTGGGGACATCAGAGAGATGATGTGTGGAGATTACCTGAACATTAACATTATTCAAGCTTATCTAAAGTAAGTGTTCTTTCCTCATACTGTAAAAACATATAGAATAAGTATCTATGAAGTTGCATTGGCTAACTTTTTATAGTACATGTGATATAATAGAGGTCTACTTGAGAGATGTCATGAGAAGAACATCACCTCCATTACTGTGGTGTGCCCAGAGCGTTTATCGTTCGACTCAGTCAATAGGGACCCGGGGAGGTTTATGGAATACATGAGGCATTGCTTCAATGTTGCTGATGAACAGAATAAATTATTTATTCTATTGCAGTATCACCAAACGTGAGTTCTGATATAAAATTACATACTAATTAGCTAACTTTTTTACCTTCATTTCTCATTTCATTTTGTATTTGAAATTGTAGCCACCACTGGGCTTTGTTTATCTTCTGCACTGCCACCGCTACTCTGCTCATTCTAGATCCACTAGGGCAGTGGACAGTATTCAACACTGAAGACTTAATCAAAACGTAAGTTTTTATTACTATTTAATTGTTTGTAAGTTTGTTGAACCAAAATTAGTGTACTCGTTCATTTTGCTTAACGCTTTTGTTAATATATGTCACAGTTGTTACAGTAAAACCACTCAGGCAGAGTTTGCTGAAATGACCGTCAATTACATCAAGGTTTGGTAATTCATGTATTTCATTTGTGCTGCTTATCTTTATACAGTTGTTTTACATTTGTGAATTTTGGTGATTTAGTGCCCTACCCAAAAGGATTCTAGGAGTTGCGGGTACTACGTGATGCGGTATATGTACGAGTTCTGCGGGTACTTCCCAACATTTCAGAACTCTAGAGACAAGGTAATACGAACGCTATCTTGTATTTAATTCTTTTCGGCAGATTTTTTGTGTCTTTATCTTAATCTCATTATGGGTTCCATTCCTTTTCTTGTTCCAGATTAAAGAGCATTTTGCCCAATCCTCGACTTACAGTGCAAAAGACTTGTATTATGTCAGAGAGAGCATGACAGCCTTATTTATGAGAATGGAGTGGTAGACTAGCTAGCTAGCTTTTTGTATATATTGTAGTGGCATGAAACTGAAATGATCACAGTTAATGAATTGCTAGATGTTGTAACCGATTCTGCTGTATTGAATATTTTTTGTTGCTGTAACAGATTTTCGATCTGCTGTATATTAGATGTTATCTCTGTTGCAATTGTGCGTAGAGAATGAATTTGTGTTGTTGCTATTTGATTCAGGTGTTTCAATTGTGTAGTTTCTGCACATCTGTTACTCTGATGCCCTCTGTTGCATATCTGTTATAATTCTGGCTCTGTTACAATTGTGTAGCTTTGTAATAAAAAAAAATAATAAAATACACTTTACATTACGGTTATTGTTAAAACCGTAATCTAAAGTCTCTACTTTACATTACGGTTTTACCAATAACCGTAATGTAAAGTCCATGCATGACACGCGGGACCGGAAAAGGGCCTTTAATTACGGTTTTAAACCGTAATTAAAGACGTCGCCGTCTTTAGTGACGCCCGCGCAGACTACGGTCCAGAACCGTAATTATACACTGTTTTGGACCGTAATTAAATGCTTCCGTTCCACCAGTGTTTGTTTCTCTTTCAGATATGTGGAGCATTATGATTGGAATAATAATCGTTGTGGGGCCCATATTTGGGTTCTTAAGAGTTCTTGTGGAAGAACCCTCTCTCATGAGTTCTTAATCTCTCCCCTCCTTTTTATTTACACCTCATATTTTTACTTTATTTTTTTAACTAAGAACTCTTAAGAACCACCGATAATCATGCTCTAAGATACAACCAACCCATAGCGCCATTGGCTCGTGAAGCACATTTTGATTCATCAAGATACCAATAAACAGTGGTGGATCCGAAGGGGGCGGTCGGGGGCACCGGCCCCTCCGAAACTTTTGAAAAGTTGTCAAATGCTCTTATAAATTTAAAAAAAAAGTATAAAATGACATAATATTTTAAAGAGTGACAGTGTCAAAAAAAAAAATTTACCCCCGAAACAAAGCTCTGGATCCGCCACTGCCAATAAACAACATTATCATCCCTAACCGGCAACACATATTATCATTAAACCAAACTAGACTAAAGAAAAAGATACATTGACCAACCAAACATAGCATAATCGAAACTAAACACGTCTGCTTCTCAATACTTCCTTCACCGTTGGTCGTCGACTCCACATCGCAACGCCTACCGCTTCGGCTTCCTATCTTCTCCGTGACTCCTTTAGCTTCTAGTAGAGAATCGATTTTACTCCACACATCAATGAGCATATCGGCAAAATCCATGAATTGTGTAAACAATTGTAACTTCAAATCAGTCATAAAAACAACAAAGGAATCATATGGATGGTAAATATTTCGGCTGGAAACTCCACCAGAAAACAGACAAAATAGCCGATGAGCTCTTTTCCTCCATCCGATCCTTGCAATCCCCTGTAAACACAATCTCTAATTAAACGCATTGGCGCATGTTGTTCCTCACTGAAATACTTTAGCCCGTCGAGATCATCGATATGGTTATTGGCCACCTCAAAACGCATATGCATGCCCATCCTGAAATACATGAGATCGTCTTCATTCACCGGAGCAAATTTAACCTATAGAAGCTGCCAAATCAGAATTCTTATGAAGGATGAAATCTTGTAGTGTAGTAGCGGCACTCAACACTCCTAGGTAACTTCATCAAAAGAGAGTGCCGATTATTTTATGCAGCTGTGTATAATTAGTGATGGCGGTAGGAAAACATGAAAGAGGTAGATAAATAGTATAGATTAAACATGCTAGAAAACAGAGAAGAAAAGTAACAAAAAACAGACACGGGTGGAACGCGAGCCTTTAATGACGGTGGTTTAATCACGGCTTTAACAGACACCGTGATTAATAGGAAGGCCGGAATTAATTAGCGATGATGATTGAATTAACCGTAATCAATATTCGATCGGAGGTAGGCGTGCCTTTTTTAGGACGGACTTTAGATGACGGTTATTAGTGAAACCGTAATCTAAAGTCCCGTGTTGACGCGCGCTTTATGGTCAACGGACTTTAGATTACGGTTTCACGAATAACCGTCATCTAAAGTCCGTCCTAAAAAAGGCGCGCCTACCTCCGACTGATGGTCAACGACGTCGTTTTGACCTGACGCCAAATATTTCCCGTATTATTTGATTTTTTCGACTCCGCGCGTAATCTAAATTACAATTAATGACGTCGTTTTACCAGTGTATTTTAGATTAATAAAAACTTTATATTAATGTGTTACCTATGTTTGAAACCCAGCATATGCCAAATAATTTTCGCGCTATTTTTATTTAATTTCGTTACACTTTAGATTACGGTTCTTTAGGAACCGTCATTTAAAGTGTGACTTTAGATTACGGTTTACATGTAAACCGTAATCTAAAGTCCTTTTAAACACATGTCGTCTACTCTGCACACTGTACTCACAGTAACTCTCTTTCTTTCGCGCTATCTTCCTCACTGAAATCCTCCTCTCTCCCGTCACCTTGCTAACGGCCATCGCCGCCGTCGCTCCCACCACCTTTGTCACTCCCATCGCCGCCGGTCACCACCCATCTACCACTGGTCTCACCGTCGACGTCTCTATCGCGTATTGGGTATGCGATCGATTGATTGTCGTTTTTTTCTAACTTTGTTCATATACATGCATTTCGATTGCAAGTTCTAACCTCGTTTGTATCGAATCCTGAGAGTGTAATGGCAAATGTTCTAACCTTGTTCATATATTTGTGCCCAGATTCACAGTTAATTGCAACCTAGTTCGTGGGCTGATTTCTACACTACTTGCCCACTTCGGTGCTTAGTAACGGTAATTTTGCAAACCAAACTGTAAACTGCTGTATTTATTTATTCTTAGCATTTAGTATTACATTTAATAAATAATAGTGTAGTTTTAAAAATGCTACTACTTAAAACTGCCACAGGAAAGAAAGTAAGTTCAAGTATATTACCGATTCCTGAAAATAGCTCATTTTCAACTGCTCAATCTGCTATGCCAGATGCTCTCTGTTTGATTCACAAGTTGTGACAGGAATCAACAATGCTATTGTTATAACCACCAGAAAGAATAAGATGAGTTTCGGTATTTTAATGGTTCTAGAATGACTAGTTTCAGTCCTTCAATCTGAAGTACTGCAGAGAAGGTCATAAATAAACTTCATTTATAGTAGAAGAAGATAAGTTTATGTATGTTACCAGTTCTAGATGGTGCGTGCAAATTTGACTTTGATAAAACTGATTTGGAGACGTTAGAAATATAGGGGAGATGCTGTCGATTTTTTTCCGCGGTTTAGCTAGCATTTAACCTTGATTTTTTGATGAATTCTAATGTTGTCGTTTTTCATTTATGCATCAGGACTACGACTTTATTTAGGCTTCCGACCTCAACCGTCTTAGCATCGGCTAATCGTCTACCAGAGGTAAGATTTATATATATACATATAATATTTGACAAACTACCAAACATAGTTATCCGCCCAAGATATACCTAATAGAGGTATATCTTCGGCAGTCCCTGTCGGGACTGTCCACGATTGTTAAATCTCACACCTAGGGTGTGAATGTGCTTTTAATGTACTTTATTGATTATTTCAGCAGTATCTCTTTATTGTTCTTCGAATGCATATATTATTGATTAATATCATAATATCGTGCATTTGAAGAACTGTAGGGAGATGCTGCCGAAATTTTCAATAAATTACATATTAAAAACACGTTCACCGGTGGGATTTAATACTCATGGATGGATTTAGGTTGATAAGATACAAAAGTGTAAAGACTCTGCCACGGGTGACGGTATGAAATGGCTGCCTTCATATAAATAGCTAGAAGGAGATGGAACGTTCGTGGATTTACAGCGGAAATTTGGACGACAAGTTTTTAGAAGGAGTTGATAAGTTATGCACGGTGTTGGCGAACAATCTGAAACCTACAGACAAGGGATACATATTTTGTCCGTGTATCGACTGCCAAAACAATCTGAGATATCGCGGCGTTGAAACAATTAAGGAACATCTGATCCGCCGCGGTTTTACAAAAGATTTCCAAGACATAATCCGATGGCATGGTCAGAGTGCGTTCGATGTTATTAAGCCTGACGAAGGGGATAATGGTCAGGCAAACACAGAAACAGAACTTGGAGATGATACAGTTGCTGGTGATCCAGAAGACGTTACAGCGAACGTTGAGCCAGATTTCTGGGATGATGACATTGAGACTATGCTCGAAGATGTGGAACGACATTACTCTAACACGCCAGACAAGCATGAAAATTTGTTGGATTCATCCAAAACACCGTTGTACCCCGGGTGTGACCCTACAAAGTTAAGCAAGTTGAGTGTCGTCCTCAAGCTATTCAACTTGAAAGCGAAACATGGCTGGAGCGACGTAAGTTTCACTGACCTCCTGGAACTATTGAAATACGTTCTTCCGGTGGACAACGTTTTACCAACGACTACGTACTCAGCCAAAAAATGATGTGCCCAATGGGTATGGGGTACCAGAAAATTCATGCTTGTCCAAATGGTTGCATGCTGTTTTGGAAATCGGATGAATTTGCTGAAAGCTGTTCAGCATGTGGAGCGTCACGGTATAAGAAACAACAAACTCACATCAGCGGTAGTAAGAAAGGTTCACCAGCTAAGGTACTGTGGTACCTGCCCATCATTCCAAGGTTCAGACGTTTGTTCTCCATTGAGAAAGACGCAGAGAATCTTCGGTGGCATTCAGTTCACAGGAAAAAGGATGGCAGATTGAGACATCCCGCTGATGCACCACAGTGGAGAAACATAGACGTAAAATTTCCTGAGTTTGGTAACGAACCGAGAAACCTAAGGCTAGGCTTGTGCACGGATGGGATGAACCCTTACGGTACTTTGAGTAGCATACACAGTACCTGGCCTGTGCTTTTGGTTATTTACAATCTACCGCCGTGGTTATGCATGAAACCAAGACAATCTTGTTGTCTTTGTTAATATCTGGTCCAAAGCAACCGGGCAACAAAATTGACGTATTCCTACAACCTTTGATAGAGGATCTACAACTCTTGTGGAATGAAGGGGCTACGGTTTACGACTCATTCAGTAAAGAGGACTTCAATTTGCGTGCTATGTTGTACTGCACAATCAATGATTTCCCCGCCTATGGTAATCTTTCAGGCTATTCAATCAAGGGGGCGTTGGCGTGTCCGATTTGTGGTGAAAACACTTGTAGCATTCGCTTGAAACATAGTGGAAAACCGTGTATATGGGCCACCGAAAAATGCTTCCAAAAGGACATAAGTATCGAAAGATGGCGAAAGAGTTCGATGGGAAAACTGATCACAGCATGGCGCGCCAGCCTTTGACAGGTACAGAGATTTACAAAAAGTTGGATAATATTGTGAACAACTTCGGGCCGCCAACCAAAAGTGGTGAAAAAAGTGTCTGGAAAAAGAAATCAATATTTTGGGAACTACAGTACTGGCAGCATCTGGAGGTTAGACATTGTATCGATGGGATGCATGTCGAGAAGAACGTGGGTGAAAGTATCACTAGCACCCTTTTGAACATAAAAGGAAAGACAAAGGATCATTTGAAAGGAAGAAAAGATTTAATTGAGTTGGGCATACGCACAGAGCTTGGCCCGCAAGAACGTGGAAAACGCACATTCTTGCCTCCTGCCTGTCACACTCTGTCTAAAGAAGAGAAACATAGTCTATGCAGTACCCTTTACAACATCAAGGTGCCATCAGGTTACTCCTCAAACATAAGAAACCTAGTGTCCATGACAGATTTCAAATTAGTAGGAATGAAATCTCACGATTATCATGTCCTACTTCAAGAATTTTTGCCAATTGCACTACGTGGGATCTTGCCGGATGCTGTCAGACACACAATCACAAACGTCAGTGTCTTCCTCAAATCCATTTCGTCTAAGGTTCTTGATGTGGACACTCTGTCTAAATTACAAAAGGATCTTATTGTGACAATGTGCCAGCTGGAGATGTATTTTCCTCCATCGTTCTTCGACATAATGATACATCTCCTCGTGCATCTTGTAAGAGAGATTCTGATGTGTGGTCCTTTGTACCTTCGCTACATGTATCCGTTCGAAAGGTACATGGGTGTCCTGAAGAAGAAAATGAAGAACCGTCGTCACCCAGAGGGTAGTATTATAGAGGGCACTATCACAGAGGAAGTTGTAGACTTCTGCACCAATTACCTAGAAGGTGTCGATACCATTGGACTTCCACGTTCTAGACACGAGGGCAGATTGAAGGGTGTTGGCACGGTTGGAAGGAAACTGAAAAGAATTGACATAGACACTCTTAACAAAGCTCATTTAGTTGTGCTAAGTCATCTTGAAGATGTTGAACCATACTTTGATGAACACTTGTGTGTTTTAAGAGCACAATATCCAAACATGAGTGACGTTAGACTACAAAATGAGCAGAATAGGACATTTGTCCGATGGTTCAAAGAGAGAGTGTTGTCCGATCAGTCCACGAATGTGCCTGAACTGATTAAAGTAGTTGCATTTGGACCAAATCTGGATGTAATTTCTTATGAGGGGTACGATGTCAACGGATTCACCTTTTTCACAGAACGTCAGGATCAGAAGTCAACGAATCAAAACAGTGGTGTAGAGCTTGAAGCTTATCAAAACTTATATGACATCGGTGTCGTGGGTCATAGTCCTGTCTCAGTACAACAATCATATTTCGGTGTTATACAAGACATCTGGGTATTGGACTACAACAGCTACGAAATGTGTGTTTTCCGCTGTAACTGGGTTAACAACAATCATGGCTACCGTGAGGAGGAGCATGGTATGAAACTGGTTGATCTGTCTAGAGCTACTCCCACGGTTGAGCCATTCGTTGTTGGGACGAAGGTTAAGCAGATATTTTATGTAACTGATCCCTGTAATCCTAGATGGTCTGTTGTGCTTAAAGGGAGAAGAGGAATAGTTGGTGTGGATGGTGTGGTTGATGAGGATGAGTATGATGCAGAAGATGAACCTCCAACTGTTCCTATTTCATTGGAAGAGGCTGAGGTCACAGGTCATCGTGAGTATATACGATCAGACCATAACGAGGGAATGTGGGTTGAGAGATAATGGTGTATGTAAGTTATTACTATAAAAATTTATATGAAATTAACACTCTTTTATTTTGCTTGTATGACCATTATGAAATGCTTAATTTAATTCAAATTGTATTTCAATCCTTGCAGGCATGGCTGATCGGACATGGCTGATGAAGAGTTCGATTTATTTTGTCGTGAGGAGGAAAATGAGCAGCAAATGGTACCGGTCCTTCTACCTGCTGTGTGGCCCATCTACATCTGCCGCTGCTGCTGTTGCCCATCACATCTGCTGTTGGCCCTTCCATGAGTGCACCTTCTACGAGTGCTACTCAGAGACCCAGAGGTAGAGGTCCGACCCGTGGGTTGAAACTGAAAACCGGATCAGATTAGTCTTCTGTGGGACAGTATGGGAGGTATGGTGGGGGCAGCAGGTCAGAGTTCGCTAGTATGCTAGGGACTCTGGCCAGATCACATTGCTGCATCAACCACACATGGAAACAAGTCCCGGAAGAAGTAAGGAGACCATCTGGAAGAAGGTGCAAGAACGTACAAGATCCCAGAAGAAGTGAAGAAGACCGTTCTTTCTTTGGTGTCCGGCAAAGCTAAATCATTCCGCCACTACTTGGTTGAGCATTGGATCAACAGGGTGCCCCCACGTGAGCCTCCGCCGTATGTTGTGTACAATGGCATGATCACTGAAGAGGAGTGGAAGGAGTTCGTTGAGCGGCACGCCACCCCCGAGTTCAGGGTATGTTTGTGTGTACTCTTTTCTTAATTAATGCTCATAATGCTTTATCCCTGATTTTCTAATTAATTTTCTGTTGTACTTTCTTAACAGCAAGTACAAGAACAAGCACGGCAAAACCGTGAAGCTAATCTCTACCCCCACACCATGGGACGAAGGGGATATGTGGGCAGCCTCGAGGGATGGAAAGAAGCTGGTTTGCTGACACGGAGGAACGAGGATGGAAGTGAATGCCCGATCGAGGATGTCTCTGAGGCGAGGAGGGTGCAGATGTACATACTGGGACGCCAGAAAACGACCAGCGAAGGTCAGAGGATATTTCCTAATGCTGCGATGGAACAACTGGCTAACCAAATTGTAAGTATTTGAAAGTAGCTGTTAAATAATTTACTTATATACTCAAGTGTTTGTTGATCTTAAATTTAGTGTTAACTTCTTTGAAATTGGACAGTGAAGCGGCACAGAGAGGAGAAGTAGACTTACACGCTCCTCCTTCTCAAGACGACGCTCTCAATCAAATACTTGGGAAGAAGGATCACCCGGGGCGTGTTAGAGGATTTGGGGGAGAAGTACGTCAGAAGAACGTATTCCCGCCATCTGCTAGGAAGGGTCAGATGAGTGCTGCTGAAGTCGAGGCGATGGTAGAGCGTAAGTTCGCTGCTGAGCGCCAAGCTAATGAAGAAACAGGCTGCTGAGCGCCGGGCTATCGAGGAGAGGCTGCAGGAAGCGTTGAATCGATTGCACATGCGACTACTCAGCAGCAGCAAGATCCTCCTCGACTGTCTTCCTCGTCTAGTTGTGCTCCGGCCGCTGACCCGTACCCGTTTGCCAACATCCAGGTTAACTTTGTTTAACTATTTTTCTCCTAAAATAAAGTATTTAAATAGTATTAGATTGGACTCACTTATTTATTTCACGTATTATCTCTGTTTATTAAAGGAGCAAAAAAAATGTCGTCTCCAAATACCATTAGAAGGGCACCCTGTAGATGCGGCCTACGGGACGGTGTTGCCATCAGGTCCACTCACGCTCATCAGTTTCGTACGTCTACCCCCATTCTACGCGCGTGTGACCTTGGACCTGATAGTTGATGGATTTGAGCATGCATACCTTCCGATGGCGTTTGACAACAAATGCACGCTGATCGAAGCGAAGGGAGACATATTGCCCTGGCCAGCATGTTATATTGTTGTCACCGATGAGGTAAGACTGTTTGACAACCATTTAGTATCTAATAAAATGCATTATTTAGCATTAAGTGTCTAATCTAATCTATTATAGATCCCTGAGCTTCCTCGCCGCGTAACCCGGCCCAGACTAGAAGAGACCAGCGCGCCGGCGAATCCTGAGATCCCTGAGCTTCCTCGCCGCGTATCCCGGCCCAGAGAAGAAGAGATCAGCGCGCCGGCGAATCCTGTCAGAAGTACAAGGGTATGTTCTAGATAAATGTTTAATGTTACTATAATAATCAATTAGTAATTATCTTTACATTTATGCTTTACTGTTTGTGTGTGAAGGGTAAGAATCCAGTGAGTCGGGGTGCGAAAGGTAAGAATCCAGCGCCCGTCCGGGGTCGCACCAGGACTTCTGAGGCGCCTAAAAATAAGCTCGCACTGCCACAAAAACTTGTTAATGTTTTGGGGGCCAAGCAGATGAATCTCTACGACAAGATCATGTTGAAGTCATCTCAAACTAACAACTTCATGATGACGCTTCCAAAGTCGATGTTTCACTACGAAGAAGATATGATGACGGCAATCAACTTTGAGGACATCAGAGAGATGATGTGTGGAGATTATCTGAACATTAACATTATTCAAGCTTATCTAAAGTAAGTGTTCTTTCCTCATACTGTAAAAACATATAGAATAAGTATCTATGAAGTTGCATTGGCTAACTTTTTATAGTACATGTGATATAATAGATGTCTGCTTGAGAGATGTGCTGAGAAGGACATGACCTCCATTACTGCGGTGTGCCCGGAGCGTTTATCGTACGACTCAGTCACTAGGGACCCGGGGAGGTTTTGTAATACATGATTCATTGCTTCAATGTTTGATCAACAGAATAAATTATTCATTCTAATGCCGTATCACCAAACGTGAGTTCTGATATAAAATTACATACTAATTAGCTAACTTTTTACCTTCATTTCTCATTTCATTTTGTATTTGACATTGTAGCCACCACTGGGCTTTGTTTATATTCTGCGCTGCCACCGCTACTCTGCTCGTTCTAGATCCACTAGGGCAGTGGACAGAATTCAACACTGAAGACTTAATCAAAGAGTAAGTTTTTATTACTATTTAATTGTTTGTAAGTTTTTTGAACCAAAATTAATGTACTTGTTCATTTTGCTAAACGCTTTTGTTAATATATGTAACAGTTGTTACAAAAAAACCCCTCAGGGAGAGTTTGGTGATTTGACCGTCGATTACATCAAGGTTTGGTAATTCATGTATTTCATTCGTGCTGCTATTATCTTTGTACAATTGTTTTACATTTGTGAATTTTGGTGATTTAGTGCCCTACCCAAAAGGATTCTAAGAGTTGCGGGTACTACGTGATGCGGTATATGTACGAGTTCTGCGGGTACTTCCCAAGTTTTAAGAATGATAGACAAGGTAATACGAACGCTGTCTTGTATTTAATTCTTTCGGCAGATTTTTTGTGTCTTTATCTTAATCTCATTATGTGTTCCATTCCTTTTCTTGTTGCAGATTAAAGAGCATTTGCCAATTCTCGACTTACATCCCGACTTGTTGCATGTCAGAGAGAGCATGTCAGCCATGTTTATGAGAATGGAGTGGTAGACTAGCTAGCTATGATGCTGCTTTCTGCACCGTTTTTGTACTGTTTTACGCTTCTGTTTTATGCTATTTCTTGCTGGGAGTCATCCTAGCTGTATCTACCATGTATAGGTTACACTGCTACCTTTGTAGCCCTCTGATTCTGCTAGTTGCTGCTGCTGTAACAGATTCTAGCTGTATGAATATTTTTTGTAATGAATTGCTAGCTGCGCTGCTGTAACAGATTCTGCTGTATTGAATATTTTTGTTGCTGTAACAGATTCAGCTGTAACAGATTTTCGATCTGGTGTATATTAGATGTTATCTCTGTTGCAATTGTGCGCAGAGAATGAATTTGTGTTGTTGGTATTTGATTCAGGTGGTTCAATTGTGCAGTTTCTGCACATTTTGGTCTGATGCCCTCTGTTATAATTCTGGCTCTGTTGCAATTGTGTAGATTTGTAAAAAAAATAAAATAAAAAAAATTACACTTTAGATGACGGTTTTAACAATAACCGTAATCTAAAGTCCTTTGGGCGCGCGCGCCAAAAGACTTTACATACGGTTATTGTAAAAACCGTCATCTAAAGTGTCCACTTTACATTACGGTTATTGGTAAAACCGTAATCTAAAGTCTTTTGGCGCGCGCGCGAAAGGACTTTAGATTACGGTTTTACCAATAACCGTAATGTAAAGTCAATGACACGCGGGACGGAAAAGGGCCTTTAATTACGGTTTTAAACCGTAATTAAAGACGTCACCATCTTTATTGACACCCGCGTAGATTACGGTCCAGAACCATAATTATACACGGTTTTGGACCGTAATTAAAGGCTCGCGTTCCACCAGTGAGAGAAGATTCATATTTTGACAAGCCATTAGCAATGGTGAGCAAAAAGTTGACACCGATGGATGGATGTAGTCGTAACTTGCATGTCCCTTGAACACCAAAATCTCGCTTCAAATTTGCAAGAAATGAAGAAGATTGATGTTGCACCGCTTCAGGCTGTCATCTAGACTCCATTGTAACTGAAATCTTAACATGCAAGACCCTGATAATAGTAAATTAAAAGACATGTGAAAAGGAAAAGTAAAGCCCTGAAATATTCGACTGTAACTTGGCAAGTGAAATGATTTTGACAAAGAAGAAGATAGGAACCAAACAAAGAAAAGAGAGGGAAAGGACACAAAGAAGAAGATCTTCATCTGAAAAAGGACTCATTGATCCACAAAATTCAAGAAACTCTTTTATGAAACAAACATAGGAAACTTCGAGCAAGAAGAAAAGGAAAAGCAGGGTTCTTGTTAAAGAGAGAGTTCCTCAGCCGAAGGAGGGTTGGGCGAAGCGGAAACAAGTGGTTCTTTCTTTACTTCTATAGGATTGCAGCGGAGTTAGAGGAGGAGCAAGGTGGATGAGTAGAAAACGGTGATATGAGGAAAATGGAGGAGGAGATAGGTCATGTTTCTGTTTTCAGTGGTTGTAGATGTTGATTATATCAATTTCCTTCTATACTATGTGATTCGAGGTTTGTTCATGACCTATATAAGCGACACTACGGACTATGTTAGAATTATGTATATAGTGGTTTAGTTAGTTTGTAACCCTTACATACTAGCCAGTAATCTGTACATATATAAGTACACTAGCTCCTGTGTAATAAGAAATTACGTTGATTCTCTCTGAAATAGTGAAAGACTTCTCCATTCCTTTACCTTAGCCTTTTCTCTTCTGCTACGTTTCTTCGCTTATCCCTCACAAGAAATCAAACATGGTATCAGAGCTTTCCTCCAGGTTGCTCAATTAATTCCTGGATCAAACAAACAAAATCAAAACTGGGTCATTCGGTAGATTTACGAACAAGAAGGGAAGGATAGAAGCGTACGAAAGATATGGAAGACGACAATCCAAAGGATGATAATGAGGAAAGTACGACGGAGTCGAATCAAGAAAACCTAAAGGATGATGTTGCAGATCTTACTGGAGGAATCAACTACAAGGATCCTCTCTTTCTCCACCCGGCGGAACAACATAATCAACTGCTTGCTCCTGAGAAATTTGACGGAATCGGTTTCTTGTCCTGGTAACGATCCGTCACCATTTCCCTCAAGAAGAAGCATAAATTTGGGCTTCTCGATGGTACGATCCAACAACCTGAGATTACCTCTGAGCGGTACGTGCAGTGGGAAAGATGCAATAATGTTGTGATGTCTTGTCTCTTGATGTCTTTGAGCAAGAACATAGGAGAGAGCGTACTCTTCTGCGAGACGGCAAGAGATATCTGGCTCTGCTTGTGCGAACGCTTCGATCAACCAAGTGCGACAGAGATCTACGCCATAGAGGAAGAATTGGCAGCTCTCAGACAAGGCGGTAACAGTGTCTCCACCTACTACACAGACCTTAAAAGGTTATGGGATCGATTAGCTTCTTTCAAGGGAAAAACAAAATGCGTCTGCGCATTCCGCAGCGGAGCTTGAGAAAGAACGGCAGCAAGAAAAACTGATGAAGTTCTTGATGGGGCTGAATCAAGATTTCAAGAACACCAGAAGCAACATCCTCCTAATGCGACCTTTACCCACAGTCGGACAAGCCTACGCATTCGTCGCACAAGACGAAAGGCAGAGAAATCTCTCGGATCAAAAAACTGATGAGGCAGAAGGAGTCACTTTCGGGACCACTAGCGCCTCAGACCCTAAAGATAAACAAAGGAAATCTTCCCATACCTCGAGAAAAACCACCACAGGCAAGAAGACGCCACCGAAATGCACAAATTGTGCAAAAATCGGTCTTACTCGTAGTGAGTGTTGGTGGCTAGTGGGGAAACCCGAAAACATGAAAAACAGGGTTGAACAAGGAGGGACCAATGCCAACGCCACCAGTGCGAAAAAACAAGACTCTATCAAAGAAAAATCACCAGTCACCGGTATGTCTGTCGAGCAGATCGACCAACTTGTCTCTTACCTGCAGAACAAAGGCCAAATAAGTCGAACATAAAACAATACATCTTTTGGAAGCTTTACTGGTAAGGACCTTGACCCACCTTCTGAATCTTTGCGTCTAAATATTTTTGATACTAACAGTTTACAAAATCTAAGAAAACTCTGGATCATAAATTCTGGGGCTAATGACCATTTATGCGGTGATCGATATCTTTTTGTTGATCTCAAACCTCTTTTAATTCCTAGAAAAATAACAATGCCAGATGGACACAATTAGAATGTTGAATTTGTTGAAAAAGTCAACTTTAGCAAAAAAAAATTCCTTAAATGATGTTCTGTTTGTTCCCAGGTTTAAGTTCAATTTAATTTCGGTGAGCAAGTTAGTTAAGCAACTGGGCATGTCCATTACCTTTCACAATCAATCTTGCACTCGCAGGATTATGACCACAAGGCCAAAGCACTATTGGAGCTGAGAAAAACGGTTGTATGTCCTCAATGACTGCAGTAGATTAGAAGTAGTAGACACTTCCTGCAAGATAGATGTTTTTCAGGAAACAAAAATGGTATGTAATACCAGAGGAAAGAGACAGCAAGAAACATGAGGCTTTACTGTGGCACTTTGGCTAGACTGCCCACATTAAGAAAATCAAAAGCTGGTATCTTGTCTAATTGCAGTGAGGATACATTCTGCCTGTAATATTGTTAACAAGCAAAAGGGAACGTTTACCTTTTCCCACATCTAAAATAAAATTTGTCTCTATTTTGAACTTGCATATAGATGTGTGTGGCCATATGCAGGTTATTCTCTGAAGGATACAGGACTTCATACCATAGTGGTGATTACTCTCTGAGACATGGGTACATCTCCTACACACAAAATCTGAGGCTTTGAAAAACTGATTGAATCATTAATTTTGTACAGAGGCAACATGTTAGGGTATAAGAAGGTGAGAAGTGATAACACGAAAGAGTTAGGAAGCAGTTTAGAAGGTATAGCTTATTTTAAAAAGGAAGGTATTATTCATGAATTGTCTTGCCCTTACACCCCACATCAAAACAGGGTTGTAGAGCGAAAACAACGACATATCATGGATATTGCCAGAACCCTCCTATACCAATCTGGTTTAGATAAAACCTTCTGGACACACTGTGTTACTTATGCCACTCATCTCATTAATCTCCTCCCCACAAAGGCTATCAAAGGTACAACCCCCTTTGAACATATTTTCCACAGAAAACCTAACTACACAAGTCTCAAGACTTTTGGTTGTCTGTGCTATGTAACAAATATAGGAAAACACAAAGGTAAGTTGGATCCTCGTGCAACCGTAGGTGTTTATTTAGGCCTAGCTCAAAACAGAAAGGCCTATAAAGTTTTACTTATTGATTCTTTGCAACTAACATCTTCAAGAGATGTAGTATTTTTCAAAAACATTTTTCCTTTCAGAGACAAGGACTGGACACTCAAAACTGAAGACAATCAGTTTGAGGCCATCACAGTTTTTGAGCCCTCTATCATTCACACAGACCACCACTGCTGGAATTTGGGACAACACGAACAGATTCAGTGCTCCACAAATCCAGGGGGAGAAAGCTGTGATCCACTTCGAGACAGGCACCATAGCAGAAGCCCAGAGACCAACCATCCAGAGACCAACTATCAATCTGGTAACAGTCATTTTGAACAAAATAATTCACATACTAATCTTCCTGATGCAGCGCAGGAACCAAGTTCTCCAACTCAACTAGAAGGACCAGCATCAGAATCCAAAAATGATTCTGAGAAGGATCAAAGAAGCCCAAATCATAACTCTACTCCACCACCACAAAATCAAAACAGAAGATCCACCTGCATTCACAAGATGCTCGAGTATCTCAAAGACTATCAGTGTGCTAATATCTTAGATGACCCAAGTGAAAGATTCACCCAAATCCTCAACCAGAGACTGCGAAGAAAGGAAGAAAACTCTAACACTTTTCTTGATACAGATAGCAGTATTTCCTACATACCAGACCGCATTCTTTTAACTTGCTGTTTGAGCACCAATACTAACAGTGTAATGCAGGTTTTTGAGAATTTGCGTGAACCCAAGAACTATCAAGAAGCAGTAAGCGACCCAAGATGGCGACAAGCAATGAAGTATGAATTTCAGGCACTACAGGAAAACAACACTTGGAGTCTACCAAACTACCAGCTGGAAAGAAGCCGATCGGGTGCAAATGGGTTTTTAAAACCAAGTTGAGAGCTGACGGAACACTTGAGAGATTCAAAGCACGCTTGGTTGTAAAGGATACACACAAAGATACGGACTCGATTACGAGGAAACATTTTCACTAGTGGTGAAATTAACAACAATTCGAGCCCTAATTGCGGTGGCAGTAAAGAAACGGTGGGTTGTGGACCAATTGGACGTCAATAACGCATTTCTGCACGACGATTTGGAAGAGGAAGTATACATGGATGTTCCTGAGGGTCTACATGGCACAAAGGAAGGCGAAGTTTGCAAACTAAATAAGTCACTATACAGCCTAAAACATGCATCGCGACAATGGTTCTCCAAACTTGGTGAATTCCTTACATCTCTCAGCTACAAGCAATCTCTTAATGATTATTCCTTATATGTTAAAAAATAGGGAAATAGAGTGACCTATCTTGCTATCTACGTTGACAACATATTGATTGTAGGGAATAATTCGAATGAAATCAACAATCTGAAAAGAAAACTCAATGAAACATTTAGAGTAAAGGATTTGGGGAAACTAAGCTTCTTCTTGGGGATGGAATTCCTTGAGACAGAACATGGCATAATCATGAGTCAAAGGAAGTATATAACTGAAGTTTTGGATGAATATGAAGTCTGGAACTACCGAAATGTAGTTTCTCCCTTGCAGGTTGGTGTTAAACTGTACAAAGATTCAGGCCAGCGGCTGGAAAATCCTGCAGAATACAGACGCCTTATTGGAAAGCTGAATTATCTTACCAACAGCAGACCTGATCTATCATTCGCCGTCCAGCACCTAAGTCAGTTCCTACAAGGACCGGAAACAGAACACATGAAAGCCGCCTTCCATGTTCTGAGATACTTGAAGGGAACTTTGGGGTTTGGACTACTATTTAACAACAAGACTGATACAAGACTTGAAGCACATTGTGATGCAGATTGGGCATCTTGCCCAATCTCCAAAAAATCGGTGTCAGGATTTTACATATCTCTAGGAGGTTCACCGATTAACTGGAAGTCAAACAAGCAAACTTCTGTTTCATTATCCTCAGCTGAAGCTGAGTACCGCTCTATAAGGAAAGTCACGGCTGAGCTCAGCTGGTTAACACACCTCCTACACGAATTACAAGTAGAAGATGTTGAACCAGTCCCATTGCACTGTGATAATCTCTCAGCCATTTACATAGCCCGTAATCCCGTCTTTCATGAGAGAACGAAACATATAGAGCTCGATTGTCACTTCGTAAGACAAAAGGTGCAAGAAGGTCTGATAAACCTAGAGTATGTACCCACACGATTCCAAGTAGCAGACATACTCACAAAGCATGCTTCAGGAAGAAGTTACCCAGATGCGATGAGAAGGATGAGAATGCAGAATTTAAGTGGCTGAATGATGACAGTCTACTTTCTGTAATATACTGGTTACAAACTAGAAGATATACATGATATCTTCAGTTTGAGGGGGAGTGTTAGAATTATGTATATAGTTGTTTAGTTAGTTTGTAGCCATTACAGACTAGCCAGTAATTTGTACATATATAAGTACACTAGCTCCTCTGTAATAAGAAATTACGTTGATTCTCTCTGAAATAATGAAAGACTTCTCCATTCCTTTACCTTAGCCTTTTCTCTTCTGCTACGTTTCTTCGCTATCCCTCACAAGAAATCAAACAGACTATGGTTTACTTTTTACATGTCACAGTATTGTGTCTGAGTTTGTTACTACTGGAGGACATCGTGGTTGGTTGTTGAGTAAGCCTGAATCATGCTGCTCTTTAATGGTATACAACATTTCAAATTGTTTTGTATTCAATACTCTCAATACATAATCCATTTCCTCCCCATGCGGAGCCCCCCCAACGCCCATTCTCATGTGCATGTTGATGCCTTGGTCCCTCTTTCTACTGTATGTCGCCAATTTTGACATTGTTGACCTCTAGTCTGGTTTCCCTTGTGTGTGGAGTCTCGGATCCTGAAGTCTCAGACCTATCCAAAGGTTATCGGGCGAAGACCCTCTTTTTCTGGTACTCCTGGTCTTCTCCTACTGCATGTTGTTATTTTTGGTATTATCAACTCCTATTCTAAGTCTTCTTCGGGTGGATTGCTGCAATTTTATCATTCTTGGTTCGATTCAAGCTAGGATTGAGCTGAAATTAGTATACTCTCAATAAATTATAGAGGGATGGGTGATCCGGTTACAATTAGATGGATCATGGAGGTAACCCACTCTGAATCTCTCACCATTTTCTTTCTTTCCGTAACAAAGAGACCAAGAAAGGAAATGTTTGTCTTTGGTAGATATTTAAGAAGATTTCACGGTTTTGTAGTTGATTGCATTGGTAAAAGTGGTGGATCGGCACTATACTGGCGCGACAGTATTGTATTTCAAGTTCAATCCTATACGAATCATCACATTGATTGCTGGATCGAAAGTGGTATGGACATAGGCTGGCGGTGTACTGGATTTTATGGATGGCCGAACACTAACAATAGATGGAGATCGTGGAACTTACTTCATCACATTTGAGGCACTCTTCCACAACCATGACTGATTTTTGAGGATTTTAATGAGATATTATTTGGCTATGAACAACAGGGCAGGAGAGACAGAAACAAAAGACAAATGAGAGAATTCTGAAACTGTCTTAGCTACTGTGGCCTTGCTGACTTGGTCGTAGGCTATATTCACATCATAAATAGACAGAGTTGTGCCTTTAACACTCGCTTCAGATTGGATCAATTTGTTTCCCTCCCAGATTCGGTGCATATGACATCCAGCTGCAATGGGGCCAATCAGATCACCGGCCAACTCCAACATAACAGGGCATACTCTTTCAGCCAAGGCATGGACCAGGTATACTCGTACCTTGAACACGCATCTTCTGTCACCTCTCAGGATTCAACAACTGCTAATGATATCCAGTAGTCAGAGATCAGACCTCAGGCTCTCCAAATCTTTGTTGATAGTAGTGTTGTTAGAAAGGCTATGGAATGGGGTGGTGTGCCGAGATGAATCCGGAAGAGTTCACACTCACTAGTACAAAAAACACCTATTTCGGCGCCCCTATTTCGGCGGTTGTAGATAAAACCGCCGAAATAGGGGCCCGAGATGTATGTAGTCTGAAAAGAAGGCACCTATTTCGGCGATTCCTAGATATGAACCGCCGAAATAGACCTTATGTAATAATAAAAAAAATAAAAGAGACCTATTTCGGCGGTTCCTTACACGAAACCACTGAAATAGGTGTTTCTATTTTTTTTAATTTAATCATCTATTTCGGTGGTTCTTTGTTAGGAACCGCAGAAATAGGTCTTTTTATTTTTTTATTATTATTACAGAGGGTTTATTTTGGCGGTTCCTAACAAAGAACCGCCGAAATAGGTCGTTTAAAATAGCCCCCCAGCCCGCCCCGACGCAGTTACGCTTTCATTAACCTAACCCCTCTTCTCTCTGTTTCTCCGCGGCGATTTGCTACACCCCCGACGCTACCACCACCACAAGGCCGTCGCCCGCCCTCCTCCTCCTCCCGCCTTCGCCGGACGTCGCCGCCGTCGGTGGTTGTCGCGTCGGTGGTCGTCGCCGCCCTTCTCCCGCCCAGCAACAGACGCGCCAAAGGTAAATAAAAACCCCAACTTTATAGTTTCTGTTTTGCTTAAAAAAATTGTTATTGTGTCGTTAAAATTGATAGATTGTTGTCACGTTGTGATTATGGATGCTGATATTTATTGTGTGTGTGAAATCTTTGCAAGATTTGGTTGTTAAACTAATAAATTTATGTATACACACAAGGTGTTTGACGAAATGTCCGAGTGAATATTTTTGTTGTTTTTGGCCCTTCTTTTAAGTATAGTTAGGTTAGCATATTTGGGCTAGATTTATTATGCTTATATATGGGATGGAACAATGTTTGAGCATTATTTGTGCTTATAATTATAAGCTAATTATAAACATTGTAAGCAATATAGTTTTGCGCCCGCAATTCATATTTATTTTGCGTCTGCGTTGCCTCTGTAGAGATTGGTACTGCTACACACGTCTCGCACGCCCGATTGAGAAGAGGGGCTGAAAACAATTCATTTAGGAACCAGTAATTTTTTTTTAACTTAACTCTTCATTCTCTTCACTCACTGTAAATTTGTAACCTAACTGCATTCGCCGGAACAAACACAACTACTAAGTTTCTCTTGTGTCTATATGTATTTGTGTCTCTTCAGATAAATACTTAAGAAGCTTCTTAACCATTTCATGGTAGATTGAAAGCGGAGCAGAGAACAATTCATTTACGAACTGGTAATATAATCTAACTTATCATTTTTCTCTTTTGTACTTTGTATTTGATTTCCACAAATTATTGGAATTTGGTTTGATGAATAAATTTGGTATATATTAGTTTGGTTTATGATAGAAATTTGTGTTGTTGAATGATTGGTGAATGCTTAATAATAAGCATGTTTGTGTCCTTGTAGAGGGAAATCACTAAATGGGTTCACCATATTGAAGTCGTACGGGGCTGAATACATTTCATTTGTGAACCCGTAATATACTCAACCTACATTTTCATCTTTTAAGCTCATTATGTGTAATTTTGTAATCCTAATTACAAACAATTATCATACGTAAAATAATGAGTTTCTATTCTGTCTACAGAGAAGTGGTTAAGAAACTCTCCTCAGTCATTGCACGGTAGATTGAAAGCGGAGTTGGAAGAACCGGTAATACAATCTAACTTATCTTTTTCTTTTTTTACTTTGTATTTGATTTCCACAAATTATTAAAATTTGGTTTGATGAATAAATTTGGTATTAGTTTGATTTGTGATGGAAATTTGTGTTGATGAATGGTTGGTGAATGCTTAATAATAAGCATGGGATAGGTAAAATTATGCAAAAGTCAAGCCGATTTTTTTAACAAAATCTCTTCGTAATTAATATTGTTTGATGCATGTGTATATGTCTAACAATATCTAATTTTTTATCAGGTCTCACTACATTCAAGTCCGTGAATCACCTCTCTTGTTTCCCGCCTTCTTCCATTACTGTTGCACTTTCCTCCTCTGTGCACAAGTAAGTAACTAAACCTTATTTTTTGTTTAATAAATGCAATTATGTATTTAAATATAAGTGCTGGTACATAATTTAGCTTCATTCCATATTTGTTGATTCATTTCTTTTGTAATTTATTTTTTGTTGCTCCCTTGCAGAGACATATCAGAAGTGGTATTGCTGCATCTCTCGCACAGAAGCCTACCTCTCAGGCACCAGTCTCCCCTCTCCATAAATCCTTAAAAACAAGTACGTATTTTAACTCTGGATTCTGTTTTAATCTCTAAACCGGTTTGAACTTATACAGTGGAGAATTGAAAATGTTGGTTTGATGATCTGAATTTGCAATTGGTTTCAGTTAGCTAGTAAAGAATTGATTTATTTTAATTGTTGGTTGCTGCCATTGTTGGAATGTTTGTGGTTGTGATGACTTAGATGTTTGAATAAAAAGTTAATGACTAATGATATTGCCTCATAGGTGGGTGCATAATAAGGCGATCAATGTCTATGAAGATCACAAATTCGGATTCCTGTGTCGTGATATGTGCACTGAAGTCCAGACGACAAGTGATATGGAAGGCCTTATGCAATATATGACGAATGCCATCTTTGAATGTTCAAACAAGTCATTTATTATGCTGCCATATCATTCAGGGTATGATATTTGACTATTTCTCTTAGTATTATCTAAAACATATAGTTTGTGTTAGTTGTTTAATGATTTCAACACATTGTATAATTTGTGGACAGTCGACATTGGTCATTGCTTGTGCTGGTGATGTTGAAGTACCCACGAATCTTGCAATTTGACTCACTTGGTAAGGGTGCCAAGAGACCGAAGATCACCACCGCAATACTAAGGTAATTAGTTTGTTATCGTAAACAACAATTATTATTAGTTAACATTAATTGTTTCATAACTTGCTACTGATGCTTAAAACTATATATATTGCTGATGTATATATATAGTTCCATGAGAGCTGCATTATCTCTCCAGAATAAAACAATGAAGAGTAACATCCCTTGGAACACTGTCAAGGTACTCTATTAATTGATAAATTTGTGTGATAATGTTTAAACTTGTTTATAACTGTCAATATGTGTGTTTGTATAGTGTCCGGTGCAGCCTGGGGGTTCAGAATGTGGATACTATGTCATGAGATTCATGAGTGACATAGTAGGAGCGTCGAACCTTTTACCAGAGCACTCGTTAGACAAGGTAACATTCTTTGAAAGTTTCAGTTATGCTCTTTACATGTTGTTAGACTTGTACGTTTTAGATTAATGTTCATTTTTTCAAGGCTTACGAAGAAGTGTTCCAAGGTGGTCAGTATGATGATACTCAAATTGTTGAGATGCTTGAGGAATGGTCGGAGTTCGTCTGCATAAATTTAATGAATTGATGATCATGAAGATGTTTTGTGAACTTTTTCGAGTATGTAATTGTAATTCTGTACACTTGTGGATGGTGTAATGGTAGATTTGAATTGTAATGTGGTTTTTTATTTGTAAAGAAAGTGTGTAATTAAGTGTAATTGCATTGGTTTTGTTAACTCTCAAATTGTGGCGCGTCGTTGATATTAATTGGGAGCTTTTATAACTTTTTAAATGTGTGCTGGAGCTCCCTGTGTGGATGAAGCTTTATTACAGGTCTCATTGAACCAAATGCGGTGAATATATATATATATGCTGGGATGGGAAAAAACAAAAAAAAAAGGGGGGGGGGGGGGCTATTTCGGCGGTTCTTAGCTTAGAACCGCCGAAATAGATACAAAAATAGGCCTATCTCGGCGGTTCTTAGCTCACAACCGCTGAGATAGACTCATGGTGCCTTCTGGAATTGACCGATGCTGAGATTGACCATGAGTCTATCTCGGCGGTTGTGAGCTAAGAACCTCCGAGATAGACGTCGTCAGAATTTGATTTTGGCGCCCACCTATTTTGGCGGTTTTATTTACAACCGACGAGATAGGTGTACCTATTTCGGCAGTTGTAAAACCGCCGAAATAGGGGCTCACACCTATTTCGACAGTGCTCATTTCGGCGGTTTACAACCGCCGAAATAGGCCCCTTAGAACCGCCGAAATATGCCTTTTTTCTACTAGTGACTATAGGTATCGGTAGAGGCCACAAACTTTGGGCTACCATAGGTTGTTGAAGCCAAGACAATACTTTTCGGCCTCGAGGTCGCGAGATCTATTGGAGCTCAAGACGTGCATCTGCTTTCGGATTGTCTTCTCAATATTAATTTCATAAAGGATGATAATCTAGTTCGGCCTAGCGTTTAAATTGTTTTGGAAGATGTTCTATTTATGGCTAATCATTTTGGCCAAATCTCTTGGTCACATATTGGGAGAGATGATAATAAGGATGCTCACACCTTAGCTAACACAGGTAGACTTGGCCTATAAAGGAGTATGGTGTAACAACATCTCAAACTGTGGAAAATTTCCCGGCCACGCGCAAATGGCCCCCTCAATTCCCTGCAACGGTCGACTTCTCTCACAATACCCAAAAACGAGTTTTCTTTCTTTGTACTGAAGCCGATAATTCATTTATCGGCATTAAGAAACCGATAAATGAATTATCGGCTTCAGTACAAAGCCCTATAAAACAATGCATTGCGTACGAAAAGAGGGACACAAGCCTCATTTTTTCCCAACTCCTCCAAATCCTCTCCTCTCATTTGCACTCTCCTCTAAAATCCTCTGTTTTCGTAGAATCTACAATATGGGAGACCAATATCAGATATGTGAGCAAAATCCGTTGGAGTCGCAGCCATCCAGTTTGTAGACGACTTACATATCTGCAGCGTACGCCTCTAACGACCTGGTTAGTATGTACTAATTATTTTATATTGCATTATTATTGTATATATGTTATAATAGGTTAACAATTAACATTATTAGTGTATTTAGTTATTTGATGTAGTTAAATAAAATGTTATAATCATAGTTTTTTTTATATAATGAGTATAAGTAATTTTTTTAGTCTTTGGGATTATTTAAGTATAGGTGGATTATATTATCTGTCTACATAACAGTAGTTTAGTTTAATTGTTAATCCAATGTAATTGTTTAGTTTATGCACGTATGACTTAATTGTAGATAATGTACCATATTAATTTTTGTAAATTATATTCTAGTTAATTATATATGGTTTAGTTAAATAACACATACTATATGTAGTTGCTTAGTTTAATTATTTATTTGAAACAGTTTAAGGGGATGATTGTTTTCTAAATTGTATAATAAATTGCTAATTTAATGTGTATATGATTCTATTGTATTTAATCTATTAATATTTGAACTATTTTCAAGTATTTGATATTTCTTAGTGGTTGGATGATTTATTTGTTATAATTGTTATTAGTGATCTATTACATTATAATTCGTATGGAATGTAGCGATACGTACAGTACCGAAACCGAACGTTGAAAACCAGATCCTGCTGGAAGGGTGCTACAGCCCCACACGATGCTATAGTACTGTATGTTGCTAGAGCTGGTTTTTTTGGGCCAACAAATCTCAGGTTGAATAACTGCACTAGCATCATTAGTGCTATGATTGATAGATGGCGTCCAGAGATGCACACATTTTTGATGCCATTTGGGGAGGTTAGCATAACCTTGGAGGATGTGCGCGTGTTGTTCGGTTTGGCTATTGAGGGGCCACCTATCTGTTTCCCCACCAGTAATGTGGATGTGAATGTTGTTTGTCTGCGGCTTCTTGGTGATGTCCCCCCTAATCACAAGGGAAATCAGATACCCATTGCGTGGCTAGCTGAGAGATTTGTGGAGACGGACGCTGATTTTGGTCAGCGTGATGATATTATTCATCAGCAACACGCTAGAGCATACATTATGAGAGTCATTGGAGGGTTTATGTTCCCCAACTCTAATGGGGATAAGGTTGACATCAGTTATCTGATGCTACTAGAGGATTTTGACTACAGTGGTGGACTTAGCTGGGGGTCTGCGCTTCTTGCACATTTCTACAGGGAGATGTGCAACGCCACCAAGTTTGACACAAAGTATCTGAATGGCTGTAGTAAGTTGCTCACCGTCTGGGTGTATGAGCGTATTCTTGCATTTAGGCCACGACTCACCCCTGATCGAATAAATCTTTCACCTCACCTTTCCCTTGCCCATAGGTAACAAACTACGTATTGTATGCTTGTTAAAATAAAATTTAGTTGAATTATGGTAGAATCCTAATTGTTTGTCATGTTACAGATACAATGGTAAGGGAATAGCATCAGCGCTACCATGGCTAGACAAATTCTGGAGTCATTTAGGATTCCACCGAGCGAGGGAGAGGTAATATACAACTAAACATTATTACACTACAAATTTATTTGTTATAAGTTGTTTGCATGATTTTAATATTCATTTTGATGTTTTGTAGTGGATCTGGCAGCCGTACGGTGACAGATCACCACACCCAGAGCAGTTTGCTGTAGTGGTATTTTTTAATTCACTACAATGTTATCGAGGGTCACCAGTCAGACCGGGTACTTCGCCAGTTTGGGCTTGATCAGCCCATTCCTGCTCCCCCACTCGACTGTGACATGCTTCATGTAGTCACCAGGACAGGCAGGCCAGATGCGGCATGGTGGGAAATATTTCGAGACCACATTGAGATGTGGAACAACAGGAATCAGTTCCTGGTGGTTACCCCACAAATGCCAAGGAGCGTCCCACTAGACACGAGGTGTGCATATATGGTTTGGTACCTCCAGCATGTCGTGGCTTGGTACACAGAGGAGAGTAGTAGGAATGTCATCGTGGTAAGCATTTATTTAAATTGTTTGTCTGCTCTTCCTCTAGTTTGATACTTCAATTGTTTTTTAACATTATCTAATCCATTGTTCAACTTGGTTGATCAGGCGTCCGCAGTGGAGCAACTTCAGAGGATTCCTACTGATCCTGGTGTTAGAGAATACGCCACCAGACTTTCGCAGACTATCGATGTTGATCACTATCATCGGTATGGACACTTCTCCCAAGAGTTCTCACAGCAGGTGCCAAATAGGGTGGAGTTACAGTATCCTGCATATGTAATCAATGACAACCCTGCCCCTAGAGCTGCTAGAAACTGGCCGCACAGTCAGAGACGAAGAGGGCCGCGTGACTACGCACCACCACCACCACCACCCCAAAAATATCCTTCATCTCAGACCCCAGTTAACCATTGTCCCTGCTACCGTACCTGAGGAAGATGGATATCGGCCATCTTTTGAGCCACAACCACCTACTGCAGCTCCTATGGTCCAGTAGACGACCTTCGGTCAGGTACCCCCTGACTTTGGTACTCATTTTGACGCGGGTGCGGGTACGTCGAACCAACCACCTACTGCAGCTCCTAGATCTCATTCCCCTCTGACTAATCATGAGCTACTGAGTATATGTGATAAGATTATATTTGACGATGGTAGTTTAATTGGGCGGTTGAACTGGGGCTTGTTAGCTGGTACTGGCAGTAACCTACTGAACCGGTTGTTGCTCCATCATATGATCCCTCAGCTTCCTTGCAGAATGCTCCTTCAGGTACACCAGAGCATGGTCCCCCCGCTCCATCTACATCAGTAGATCCTAGTACACCAGTTGTGGAACCGCAAAATGAGGAAGTGAGGGGGGTGTGGTTAAGGGGCACGCATTCTAGGCATCGAAACCCTAGAATTTATAATCCCGATTTCACTAGTCCTAAGTTTATGAACAATTATTATGTACTTTTATTTTGTTTTATCACTTGTTGTTGAATTTCAGCATTATTATTCTAAGCATTATACTTTGTCCGTTAATTTTTGTAAACCATGCTATCTTTGGTACTTTTAGCATTTTTTTTGGAGCACTTGCTAAACTCGAATCGGCCTAATTTTTTGCAACGACGTTTAGGCATGTAGTACTACATGTTTGAATATTTACAAGGTCAACGAATGTCATTTACCTATTGGTAATCGATGCTCAATATGGAACAGTCATGCAGTTTCACATAATTCAATTTTATGCTAACCTTGGTACTTTGAGAAATTTTTTTGGAGCACTTGCTGAACTCGGATCGGCCTAATTTTTTGCAACGACGTTGTAGGCATGTAGTACTACATGTAAAAAATTTACAAGGTCAACGGATGTCATTTACCTATTGGTAATCGATGCTCAACATGGCACCGTCATGTAGTTTCACATAATTCAATTTTAAGCTAACTTTGGTACTTTGAGCATTTTTTGGAGCACTTTCTGAACTGGGATCGGCCTAATTTTTTGTAACGATGTTGTAGGCATGTATTACTATATGTACGAATATTTACAAGGTCAACGGATGTCATTTACCTATTGGTAACCGATGCTCTACATGGCACCGTCATGCAGTTTCACATAATTCAATTTTAAGCTAACTTTGGTACTTTGAGCATTTTGTTTGGAGCACTTGCTGAACTCGGATCGGCCTAATTTTTTGCAACGATGTTGTAGGCATGTAGTACTATATGTACGAATATTTACAAGGTCAACGGATGTCATTTACCTATTGGTAATCGATGCTCAACATGGCACCGTCATGCAGTTTCACATAACTCAATTTTATGCTAACCTTGGTACTTTGGGCATTTTTTTGGAGCACTTGCTGAACTCGGATCGGCCTAATTTTTTGCAACGACGTTGTAGGCATGTAGTAATACATCTAAGAATATTTACAAGGTCAACGGATGTCATTTACCTATTGGTAATCAATGCTCAACATGTTTCCGTCATGCAGTTTCACATAACTCAATTTTATGCTAACCTTGGTACTTTGAGCATTTTTTTGGAGTCGGCCTAATTTTTTGCAACGACGTTGTAGGCATGTAGTACTACATGTATGAATATTTACAAGGTCAATGGATGTCATTTACCTATTGGTAATCGATTCTCAACATGGCACCGTCATGCAGTTTCACATAATTCAATTTTATGCTAACCTTGGTACTTTGAGCATTTTTTGGAGCACTTGCTGAACTCGGATCTGCCTAATTTTTTGCAATGACATTGTAGGCATGTAGTACGTACTACATCTACGAATATTTACAAGGTCAACAGATGTCATTTACTTATTCTTAACCGTCATGCCGGTGAACTAGCCGTTGAGTTAACCGTTTGACTAGCCGTTAAGTTGACCGTTTGACTAGCCGTTGAACTAGCCGTTTAACTAGCCGTTTAAGTAGTCGTTGAACTAGCTGTTTTACTAACCGTTGCTCTTGTATTATAAAAGAGGGTATTGGTTTCAAACCCATTCATTCCACACATCATTATACCAAAGGTTTGTAGTTCGGTAGTGAATTATTCAAATCTTACAACAAACTCTCCTATAAAAATCAAATGGGGTTTCCTTTCAATTTGCACGTTAACTATGCTGCTACTTTCGGTCGTCATGGTGCACAGTTTGATCGAAGGATGGGGCATAGACGCATAGAAATAAAATGTCGTATCCTAATAATCTTCGTGGTCTACATCGACGAGTAGTCCGTGCTCTGCATTCTCTCCTTGGCAGAATAAACATAGCAACAATGGTATATTTGGGGTTGGAAGGCGACTACGAGTGGAATTTTATACACGTACGAACTGATGCATCTGTTCACCGAATGATGGAAAATTATATGGAGTACAATGATTTCATGGAACATATTCCACTACTAGTTATCTACAATCCTATTGAATCCGACGATGATGATTTCCAGATGCTAGAGTCAATGTACGAGATGCAACGTAACAAAATAGCACAACAACTTAACAGACAAAGGTCAGGGAACAATTAGGTTTTAGGTAATTGTGTAACAACATTTTGAATCGGGTGGATGTATTTTTTTTTACAAGAATTTGTGGTCATGCGCTACTCCACGTACACTAGTTTAATATTCCCATCATCCAATCCCTTTACCACTTGTTGAAGCATTAGATGCAGATGATGGCAAACAGGATTAAGTGGATAAGATTTCCCCCGTCCCCCAATGGATTTCAATTTTATTCCCACTCCATATATACTCCCTTATCCTATGCATATAAATACAGCATGCGTTTTCCTTTCAATTACACAAATAACTACCCACAACCATTGTCAGTACTATATTGCATAAGTTATCCATAGCTCGTACTGAACTTCATCGACACACTTCATCAATGGAGATCCCTTGCACTATCTTGCTTGACATTGAGCCAATCACCAACGATTCAGGTTTGTATTTTGCCAAAACATATTCCACTGACCATTTTGATTTGGATATTGAAATGGATGTTACGTTCGCTGAGTTTGACAATGTTGTAGAGACTAGGTTGAAAGAGCGTTACAGTTACTATTGTGTGGTTGAATCGATACTTCATCGATTACTGCTGTGCTCCCAGCCACGCCCCGTATGGGGGCCATTGCAAATAAAACGAGATGTTGACGTTCATAGAATGATTGAATGTTTCGTGTGTAATCAACAATTTTATACTCGATTAGAATTATATGTGGTATATGCATTTAGGGAAGATAACCACCAACACCACCACCAACGAGCATATCCTTGGCAGAAGAGTATAATGAAGATTGCGTTTCAGATCACAGCGAACATGAAGGTTAATATGAAGGTGGATGATGCATACCTCGTCCATTTTAAGGTATCAATAGAAGTGATATGTGGCTACTCCTATGACAGACGTTCTTATTTACAGCAAGCATGTATGAGAAGATAAATAAATATTACTATGTCGTTCTATAATAAAGCAATGATGGATGTCATTGAATCGATCTACATTATTATCATATTCAAACTTTGTTTATATTTGGAATATTGCCTTTGCAAAAAAAATGAAGCTTTAATTATTCCTTGCATGTGGACAACCGTGAGGAATACAAAATATGGTGTTTCAAAGCAATCTTTATTCCTTGCATATTTAACAAATACAAAGTAAAGATAATTCATTACAAAATACAATGGATAAATTACATTTTTTTGGTGTGCTTGCTAAAGGCATGACCTGTCCGAGCAGGAGCATAATTGGCTAATGCAATAACACACACTTATACGGGGGAATTAACTATAACTTGCATTCGGGCATCTTGTCCTTACATGACCCCGTTGGCTACATAACCCACAATGTCTTGTTTCACGCTCATAATTCTCATCCATTTCATTATGAATACGGGAGAATGTGGGCCGGCCTCTAACATTGCGCATCATTGCTGGATTTGGAACAATAGCAAGTCCACGGTATATGGGCCACTTCCCTTGATTTCCTAGTGGCACAAACTTGTTCTCGCTGTAAGCCTGTATCATCGTTTCAAGTCTGTAAACTTGATGAACATAATTCCTCCAATCCAGGGTGGTAGTAGAGCTCACGACCATGACATGTGAGCATGGATACTTAAACGGCTGCCATTCACCGCGTTCACATTCCCTTGAGTTGATTCGCATTGTAAATTTACCTTTGTCTCGCCGTAAGTTTGGATCCCCATTGTTAACCACCTCAAACACCAAATCCATAGCGTCGATAACAACCACGCGGTGGTAGTTGGCAAGTGTTTGGTTCTCAGCTACTTTCTCTAGCAGGTGTTTGGTGAAAAACAACCCACTATTCCTTTGTGCAGTATAGGTTTCTAAGTTATCTCAAAAGTAATCAATTAACTTGTACAAAGTGCTTTCAACAATAGTTGTTACCGGTAAGAGACGAACCCTCTTCAACACCCCATGCATGCACTCTACCAGGTTAGTTGTCATATGACCCCACTTTTTTCCATCATCATACACACGTGACCACTTCTCAGGGGGCAGCTCGTTGAAAAAAAGGAGGAATCGAGGGGTGCAGAGCAAGTAAGTGATTTAATCTGTCCTGGACTATATCCCTTCTGAAATAGTAGCCTACACAAGAAATATTATCAGATTAGATACGTAAACAATATACAAAAAGACGAAGACATATAAATCTTTCATAATTACCTATGTTGATGAGGTACTTCTTCCACTCCTTTCCAAATCTTGTCTAAAAGTTTGAAGCAATATGACGGATACAGAAGAAATGTTGGGCATAAGGAGGAAGCCAGTATGGTTCTTCCCTCATTATTGACATTATAGTCGCGGCCCGATCCGTAATAACTGTCACATCAGTCCTAGCTCCAATGACTATGTAACGAACAAGGTCAAGAAAATATTTTCAGTCATCCCTAGACTCACTAGCAACAATAGCAAAGGCCATTAGTATTATCTTGTTGTTACCATCTTGAGCCACAGCAACCAATAATTTCCCTTTGTACTTACCATACAGGTAAGTAGCATCTATTTGTAGTAGAGGTTCAATATACTTGAAAGCAGTGAGGCATGGCCCAAATGCCCAAAAACAACGCTTAAACCGCCTAACAGAAGTGGTCTGCGTTTCATCTTGGAACACAACAGTTGACTCTAGGTCGACATACAAATTAGTTATAAAGTGTTTGATGGTTAAGATATACCTGGGTAATTCAGTAAATGACTGCTCCCAATCACCATAGACCCTTCTTATCGCTTCCCGCACGGCCTAACCAAGCTTTCTTGTAGCTAATCTTCCTTTTATATTCTGAGCGGATAAGTTGAATCACAGTCTTCACTTGTAGTGCAGGGTTCTCTTTGATCCTTGGTATCATGACTTCAGCTATGAAATTGTAAGTCAGAAAACGATCCTTACTCTCGTCTAGGACTGGAGCGCATGTGTGCAGACTAAATTTCCGTATCCGCCATTCAAATGAATTCTTTAGCAGCGCGGCTCAAAATCTGAAACTGCACCCTTGTCGGCACCTTAGGGAGTAAATTTTCCTGTTATTCTCGGGGGCAACGAAATCTACGTTTCTCTCTAAGTGATACTATTTTACTGCAGTCACAAGAACATTTTTATCAGCAAATTCTTGCCCCTTGACGAACTTGTGACCTGGCCTCCAGTATGGCAAACCACGTCGATCAATGTCTGATGGTATCTGGCTTATGGCTTCTAAATCCACTTGCGATGAGAATGGCGCTGCAGGAGTGTACGGTGTGTAGGGCCCAGCTTCATCAACCATGTCATCGTCGTCAGGTAAATCTTCTGGCTCCATCTCATAATCATCATCCAAAGTCTGTAGATTTTCATCTTCGGCTAGTTGATGCTGGGAAAAATCATCATCGGTTTCATTGTCTTCCTCCGAAGAAGGGGTAGTCACATGCTCGAATTCAACTTGCACAACCACGTTGTTTAGCAAATCTGAATTCTTGATGAAGTTCGACATCATCAGCTTCACCCGGGAATCGCTAGTAATTTTGAGTGGAAGATAAGAGCAAGTTGGATATTTGTTCTCCAACTTTCTGAAAGCATGCCGGTGATGAATCATCTCCCCCTAACACCAAGTCGACAAGATTTTTGACAGTATCTTTGAAGGATTGAAATGTGGAAGACTGAGGAATTTCACAATGGACAAATCTCGACCAATGGGGATTAATATGGAAATATACACCATCTGGATTGTATTTGAGCTCTATATTTAGATAAAGAGTACATGGGATATCCATCTCAAATATCTATATCAAATGGTTTTTTTTTTTTTTAATGTGTAAGGATGAGGACTGAACAACAAATTTTGATTTTGCAGAGAAGAAAATAGCAACGAAGTAGCATGGAAGTAGCAGAAGTTGGAAGAGCTAAGAGATCATTTATAAAAGCTCCAACAAAAAACTAGCCGTTTTATGACCATTAGGGCTTTGTACTGAAGCCGATAATTCATTTATCGGCTTCAGTACAAAACCCCAACGGTCGATTTTTCCTTTGTACTAAAGCCGATAAATGAATCATCGGCTTCTTAATGCCGATAAATGAATCACCGGCTTCAGTACAAAGATAAAAAAAAACCATTTTTGGGTATTGTGAGAGAAATCGACCATTGCATGGAATTGAGGGGGCCATTTGCGCGTGGCCGGGAAATTTTCCCTCAAACTGTATCCTAAATTTTATTTCTTAATATAGCATAGTAGTTTCGAAAAAGAACAAAACAATTAAGCATTTCAAATTGTTTTTTATCATATCAACATTTGAAATGATAAACCATCAATTAATAATTTATAAACTTATAGGATTTTTAATTCACAGCAATTAGTTTTAGGATGCCACCGAGGAAGGTTTACATATACAGTACGAAATATGAAGAAGGAAAAGGAGCAGACTACGATATATATGGAAGATATATATACATACTAAGGTGTTCTGTTCGTGACCTTCAAGCTAGCTGCTACATTTATTTGGTTCACATATAATATACATATACATATTATGCAGAAGTGGTTCCCCCTCAGTAGAAGTCACATATATTAGAGACATTTAATGCCACACATTCACGTACCCTTTTCAAGTATATATCCAGCTAATCATTTCAAACAGCAGTTTTTCTAAGATGAAGAAACTCCCTCCATCCTCTCTGCAAGTCAGTCTCCAGCCAGCAGGGAGCTTACATATTACACTCACCCTACCCTACAGTTTTCCAAGCTCCTGATCATCATCTTTCATCTTCTGTATCATCCCATCTTCCTGATCACTACCCACAGCTTCAATCACCACAGGCTTATAAGTATAGAACTTTGCACAAAACAAGTAGTATATCAAGTTAACAATCTGCAACACCGTTATCAACCAATAGAAATACTCTAACTTCCCTTTATCAAGATCATCATCTGGTAACCAATTAGACCCATCTTTCCCTTTTGTCACTTTATGCACAATCGTCACCAAAAACGTACTCATGTAATTCCCCAGACTTATCGATGTCCAGAACAACGCTGTCGCTGAACTCCTCATACTCTCAGGTGCTTGATCATAGAAGAATTCAAGATGTCCAATCGCCATAAACGCCTCAGCTATCCCATGTAATGAGTACTGTGGTACTAACCAAAACACCGTCAATGGTGGCATACCACTTCCATGACCATGCTGCTTGCGTTTAATTTCCACAAAACCAGCAACAAGTGTAGCCAAAACAGAGATAAAGAAACCAATACCCATACGGTGTAAGAAAGTGATACCACGGTCAAGACCAGTGAATTTCCGAGCCCAACGGATAAGTAAACGGTCATAGAGAGCAATTGTTGACATCATAGAGATAATAGTGAAAACTGACATGGATGCAGCTGGGATCTGGAATTTAGATGTTAAGTGACGATTCATGGTTTTAGCTTGTGATAATGAGAAAGTTGATTGTTGTGCATAAGCTGTGATGAGGATGATTCCTGATGCCCAAATGGGTCCCATTCGGATTATTGATTTGAGTTCTTCTACTCTGTGGACTGTGTTTAGTCGCCATAGGTTTGGAGATTTTGGATCATCCGAAGTTGTTACTATTGCTGCCTTGTCCAAAAACCTGTATACAACGGAAAGATAAATAGATAGATATAGACTGCGTGAGTGTGGGATGTACAAAAAGACAATAATAATAAAGTTTTTTGGTTTTGGATATGTAGCTTAGTATTATTTTTTGGGTCCATTAATAATAGTAATAAGTTTGTCCTACTCCTATATGTATAATTATTCTTGTGCCATACAAAATTGGTCCCGTTTGGAAAAGTATTCATTCAATGGTTAGCAACTGTCTCAAGCCAGTTCAGAATATAGTTAGTAATGTTTTCAACTAATTAGAACTGATTTACCTACAATTAATCACATCTATATTAAATTAACTGCATGCTAGTATTATTTTGTACGTATATATTACTTCTTATAAGACATGTCGACGCTGTATTAGGAACTAATATAAACAAGATAATTGTTTTTGCATATCTTACTAGTAATATGGTATGGTATTTATTATGAGGTAATAATCAGAAATAACGTTTAGAAAATTTAAACCTCATGAGTGGTTTACACATGGAAATAAATTTAGATGTCAAGTGACAATAACTGACGAGATATGCAACATAAAATTCCAAGCAAATAGTTCCAAATTAAGGTACAAGAGTGGCAACTCGCCTACAAAAACAAAAACTGTGGCACCTCTTAGATATGATTGTGTTTTATGTATATATGGACAACATAACATGTGTTGGGGAGATAATGATCAAACAAATTCAGTGCACAGAATCAAATTAACAGTAGTAATATCTATCGCCATTGTTGTCTTGTCTCCATGCATATATATATGATAATAATAAACAGAATTTATACGGAAATTCCGAACTCAAAAATGATCTATTTCATGAAAATCAATTATTCAATTCAACTATAATATTAAGGATAATTAGATACCTCATCTGTTTGGTGTGAATTAACCTCCCAGTTGTAGAAATCGCAGCATCAATTTCAGAATTCTGATACAACATCACACTACACGGTTCAGGAACATTCAATTTCCTTTTCTTATACCGCCACACACACTTGAACCAATCTAGTAAACGGACTCCCCGCCGGTTCCAAATTTCTATAAAGTGGATAACCAGCCATAAACGCCACCACAGATAACGCCATCATACCAGCCGGAATACCAAGACCCCAACCCCACCCAACATAATCCTGCACATACACAATAACAGTCACAGCAACTAATATTGAACCACCCATCACAAAGTAATACCAATTAAAGTAACTCCATGTCCATTTCTTCTCTTTCGGGTCGGATTCATCGAACTGTTCCGCCCCGTACGCCGCCACACAAGGTCGAATCCCGCCCGACCCGAGTGCTGTTAAGAGAAGTGAAGCGTAGAGGATTGATTCTTGCCAAGGTTTGGCTTCATGACATGGAACAGTGGTGTTGTTACATGGAGGTGGTCGGAAATTTGGAATAACGGCGGAGATTGTTAAACTGATCATACCGATTTGGTAAATAATGGATGCGAGTGTGATTGTCCAGAATTTTCCAATGTATGAGTCGGCTATGAATGCACCGAGTAATGGTGTTAAGCTGGCTGTTCCACCGAAATTTGTTTGTGTGTTGGCTGCTTTTGTTAATGGCATGTGGAGTTGTGTTGTTAAGTAGTTTAGCATATTGGCTCCGAATCCAACCACTGCTAATTTCTCAAATGCCTCGTTTGCTGCGTGGTGGGTTAACGTTGATTAATTAGTATAATCATTAATTAGTTAAAACTTAGTAAGTAATTGTATAGATTATGACAATATAAGTAGTACGTAGTAATAATTACGTACCGAAAATGAAGGGCATTGCGACTAAACCGCCCTTTTTTCGTTTAGCGGTGGAGGGGAGTGGGGCGGGAGAGTCAGAAGAGACAATTTTGGTTTCTGTCTCCATTTTTTTACTTCCAGGACGAGACTAGGCTAGATTATTGTTTGATCAGAAGACCAGCTAAAACTAGTGGCTGCTGCTGGAGCTAGCTCTTCTTCAGATAGAATGAAAGCACCGAGGCAAGGCGCTATTTATAGGCAGCTTCATTCAAACAGCTCCTTTTCTTTTCTTTTTTTCTTGAAAATTTTAAAATCAAGACGTCAGTCTCTAAAATTCATGCGCTCATGATCAACGACACCTCACACAGTCACACTTTCATTACTAATTACAGATGGTTTAAACTTAAACTTAAGAGTCTTTTGATTGACATCCGAGTGGTAGAGGATGGAAGGTCCTGAGTTCGAATCCTCTTACAACCCACTTTAGTGGAGGAATTGAGTTTATTCTCTTATTACCCATTCTGGGGGGAAGCCGAGCATGTCCGTCATTGGGTTTACCCTATGCGCACTCACACTCTAAGAGTAGCAGTTACGGGTTCCCAATTTAAAAAAAAAAAGATCAGTCCACTCTCAACCATGAAGCAAACTTAATCTATACTTAACTCTAATATCAATTGTAAATCTGATTTTAATATAAATGATATTTCAGGTGCTATCAATTTTTTAAAATATAAGATGTTTTGGATTTTTTTCACCATCAACACCAAATTCAACTTCTGTCCCTTCAAGATCAAACTCCCTGTCATATAAAGCATCATCGGGGATACTAGAATCAGAGTGTCTCAATAGTTCCCTAAATTTCTTAGCAATCGTTACCATTCAGAAGGGTGATCAATATCCTCAACAATGATAGAAATTTTATGACATTTGATCAGATGATCTTTAATCATTCCCTACAATTTTTTATCACCATCCACCTCATCTGAATTGTCTTATTTTTCTTTTTCCACTGATAGCATATCATAGAATTCACAAGTAGATGACAATGTTCTTGGAAAACATCATCTTCAAGTCGATTTATCAACTCAATCATATTTTTAAGCATCTATAATCGTTGACTCACTACCAGAAAAAACGCGTTTAGAGACGGATGATGTTGATCAAAAAGGGGAAAATTGTTAATGCAAAAGTTTTGATTGACCAAACTCAGTAACAAACACAGAGATCTGAGTCTTGACCTAACCAAGGGAGGTGCCTTACTGATCAAGGTATTGAACTATCAAGAGAAGATCTGAAATTATATCTTTAAAGATATTGTTTTATGTAAATCGATAATTATATATAGGAGATGTTAAGAGAAGCTAGTGGAACGTTTTTTGACAGAGAGAAAACGATAAGAGAGGATTCATTGAGAGTTTTTTATAGAGTTGTAATTCACTTTAAAGTTAGAGAGAGCAATCATGTGAATTACGTGTGGACTCATTGAGAGCTTGTTCTCTTTGAGTAGATGATTGTACTGTGTGCAGTACGTGCCAATAAGAGTGATTTTTTACATGTCAAACTCTCGCATCATCTTTCTGTTTATCATTGTGCAAGTCCAGTTCGTCGTGTGCTTGTTACACAGTTTGACGTAAGTAACTACTCACCAAGAACTAGAGCTGATCAAACGTGTTGGCGGGCCGGGTTCGGGCCGGACCAACATTAAATTTTAGGCCCGAACGGGCCTATAGATTTGTCCAAGCCCGGTTTTAATTTTTACAGGCCGGGCCGGGCTAGGCCCAGATTTATTTTAATTGTTGCCATTGCCCGGCCTGCCCGGCCCGATTTTATAATTTTTTAATATTATTATTAATTTTTTAAAAAAAATATAGATTATGTTATATAATATATATTATTATAATATATATATGTTGTTGTATATAATAGATATTATATTAATTTAAATAAATAGTAAAAGGTATTATATAGTTAAATTAAATATATACTCCTTTTTGTTATCAATATTTGATTTTCTAGCTATAGCCGCAAGAATTAAAGACGAAAAAATTAGACTATTTTGCCCTTAATGTTTGCATTGGGAATTGAAATAACAGAAAGAGGAATGAGAAAAAGGCAAAGAAAGATTAATTCTCACTCACCGTAATAGGAAGATGTAAAGAAGAATAGTAAAAGAAACGCCGCTCAACTAAGAAGACGCTCCCCACCACGACGACGCCGAAGACGCTCCTCGACCCGACCTAGCCCTGCTGTGCAGAGACCGTCAGTTCCCTTTCGCCAGTGTCTGTGAGCTCTGCCGAGCCTCGCCGCCATGGTGGCTCCATAGTAGGTGCTTCCCCTCCCTCTTCCCTCTGATGGGTCACAAGAAAACCAGATCCGATGCGTCACCGGCCCCCTCGCCCGCTGCTCCGGCGCCGTCGGTGTCGCCTCCTCTCTTTCCCGTCACTCTGGAGTCCGCTTCAAGCAAGAAAGGCCTGGAGTTGCTATCGTCTCTTCATTTGGGACATGCCTCTGCTCCAGCTGCTCGGGAGAAGTCTCTGATGTCTGTTGACGCGGCTGCTTCCTGTGGCCAGTTAGATTCTGAAGATCCAGTGAATGGTGCCGCTGAGAGTCTACCCCACTCGTCCTCTGTCCAAGCGTCTGCGCTGTTGGGCACTCCTGGAGCAAGCCGGTCGCACGCCTCCTTGCCTGAGAAAGGAGCTCTGTCCGGCTATCCTATTGTAGTAAACAGCTTGGAGCGGATTAATGGGAATCCTTCCAGTTTAGCTACAGTGATTGAAGGTCAAAATGTTGACCCCTCTGGATGCTTGAACGAATTGGACCAACAAATTAATGCTTCCTCTGCTGAAACTAATGTGAACAGAGATGTGTTCTTCCATGCGAATGGTGCCGTTCAACCTTGTGGGGGGGAGCAATCCGTTGAGTTAGTTGTGGACTTTTCAGGTCCTCCAATAGACCAAAATCTGCAAGAGTATCTTAATCAACATACTTCCTCTACTGATGGAGTTGTTTCCGAAGAATTTCCGGCCCTCGCCAAGACATCAGGATCGTTGATGCCTCAGTTGGGAAGTAAGGATCCAGTCTCTAAGCGTATTGCCTTGGCCAAGAGATCTTCTCGTCCTAACCCAACGCCAGGTATGAAACCTAACCCATCGTTCCTTGACATGCTGCTTGCTAAACAAAAATCGAGTTGTGGTATGTCCTTGCGCCTGAATAATGATGACAATTTAGATTCCGAGAGCCCTTATGTTTCAATTGAGGAGCATGATTTGTTGCCTGAAATTGACTATTGGAGAAATGCTTTAGTTGGTTTTATCTGGGGTAAAAAATTCAGTTTTAATATTGTCAAAGAATTTGTGAAACGTGCCTGGAGCTTTGTAGATACCCCTCAAATTCTTCTACATGAGGAGGGTTGGTTCCTCTTCCGATTTGATAAGGAGGAAGACCTCCAACAGGTGCTTGATAAAGGCCCTTGGCTTCTCTATTCTTCTCCTTTGGTTCTTAAAAAATGGTCTCCCGATTTTTCCTTCAATCCGAAAGATCTCAATCGCATCCCTGTTTGGATCCGGCTCCCAAACCTCCATACTAGTCTCTGGTCCCAATCCAGCCTTAGGAAAATCTGTTATAAGATTGGCTTTCCCCTGCATACCGACCAAGCTACAGCCTCTAAGTTTAGAATATCCTTTGCTAGAGTTCTCGTTGAAGTTGATTTCAATCTAGATCTGGTTAGAGACATTGAGATCCGCGCCCCTAGTGGCACCGTGTTTCAGCACGTAGTTTATGAATGGGAACCTATTTCCTGCTCCTCCTGTAATCTTCTAGGGCACTCATCTGCCCGTTGCCCACGGACAGTCAGTTCAGGGCGCGACCTGGTGCCTTCGCACTCTACCTCTCAGACCTCCCCTCCCTCTACAGGCCCTGCTCCAAGGCAGTCCGAGGCTGGCCTCCCCCCTCCCCTTTTACCCCTACCCGTCCTCGGGAAGGGCCCTAACCCCAAGCCGTCCGAATCTCAGCCTTCGTCTTCCTCCCTTCCGGCTCTTGCCATTCAGCCTGTCCATGGCCAGCCTCCCACCTCCCCCTCTATTCACCAAGCCCTCCCGCAACCTCATGTCTCCTCTCCCCCTCCTCTTTCTGCTCTCCCAAGAGGGCTCACATCGCCCTCCCTTCAGCTTGTTCTCGAACCCCATCTTGGGGAAAGCTGGCAAGTGGTCCCCCCTCATGGGAGGGGCCTTCTGGACAAAACCACGAATTCTATTCATGAGGACCTCTCTCTTCAGCTGACTAACTCATTTGATATCTTAGATAAGGGTGTTGCCCTCCCCACACCCCACCCCCATCTCTATGAATATTGCAGTATGGAATATTAGGGGTTGTAATGATCACCCCAAGCTCCTTGAGATCCAAAAATTTGTGGCAAACAATAATCCTAGTGTGTTTGGCCTTCTTGAAACCCATGTCTCGATTACCAATCACCCCTCTATCCTTGCTCGCTTCTTTCCATCTTGGAATTATGTTCATAACTATGAGGCGCACCATAGTGGTCGCATCTGGCTCCTATTCAATCCTTCCGTTATAGCTCTCACTCCTATCCACTGCTCTGACCAAATTCTCTCCTGCAAAGTGTCTATGATGGGTACCATGAACTTTACTCTCTCCGTAGTCTACGGGAGGAACAACCAAATTCTAAGATCCCAGCTATGGGAGGATATTATTAATCTCAGCCAAAGCACCACTGGCCCATGGGTGGTGGCGGGGGACTTTAACAATATCCTCTATGCGCAAGATAGGCTCAGTAGCTGAAACCCCCTCCCTAGAGACTACCGAGACTTTGCTGACTGCGTCTCCAAGGTTGAGTTGCAAGACCTTCGGTTTTATGGGCGTTTCTTCACCTGGTGGAATAATCAATATGACCATGGCCGCATTTTAGGGAAAATTGATCGGGTCTTAGTAAACGAAAGTGGATCCTGGCTTTCCCCACTAGTTATGCCTCATTCCTTCCTCCCCTAATTTCGGACCATAGCCCCATGGTGATTACCCTCCCATCTCCGACCCCTCGAAAGAGAAGCTTCAAGTTTCTCAATCTATGGACCCAGGACCCCTCCTTTCTACCCCTTGTTCGGGATGCGTGGGATCTTGCTCCTAGCGGGAGCAAGCTCTTCTCTATCGTCCAAAGGCTCAAACATCTCAAATTAGGGCTCATCCATCTCCACAAATCTGAATTCGGATCCCTTGGGGACAAAGGCCAAAGTATAAGAGATAAGCTTAGTGATGTTCAATGAAATTTGGACCTTGACCCTTGGAACCCGACCCTCATCTCTCAGGAAAAATCTCTTAAGCACAACCTCATGGTTAGGGACTCCCATGAGCTCATATTCCTCCGCCAGCTCTCAAAAACCCGCTGGCTTAAGTGGGCGGACTCTAATACTGCCTTCTTTCATAGGGCCATTAAGGCGAGAAGGAACAAAAACTCCATCGCGTCCATTATGAATGACCAGGGGGAAATCCTCCAAACCCCTACTGACATTGAAAACTGTCTGGTTGACCACTTCCGTCTAACTCTTGGCTCTAGGGCTCCCACCCAACGCTCTTTAGCTGAGCTTGACCTGGACAACGTGAGAATACTTGACCACTCATCATGGGCTCTCTTAACCCAGCCCGTTGAGAATAGTGACATTAGATCAGCCCTATTTACCATTGGTGATGATAAAGCCCCAGGGCCGGATGGCTACACCGCTAAATTCTTCAAAGCAGCCTGGGACATCATTGGTGAGGATATTTGTGGCGCCATCAAAAGCTTCTTCCATAGTGGCAGACTTCTTAAAGAAATTAATGCCACTCTTATCACCCTTATTCCCAAAACTAATAATGCCTCGTCCCCGGGGGACTATAGGCCCATCTCTTGCTGCAATACCCTGTACAAGCTCATTAGTAAAATTCTGGCTGATAGACTCAGGATCGTCCTCCCATCTCTTGTGAGTCCCAGTCAAGGAGCTTTTATTAAGGGTTGCCTAATCTCAGATAACATCCATCTCTGCTCGTGCCTTACGAAAAACTACCAAAGGGCGAATATTTCCCCTCGGTGTACTATGAAAATGGATATCAGGAAGGCATTTGATACTGTGGATTGGACTTTCCTTCAGGATACTCTTTCCTTCCTAAACTTCCCCCCTCAGTTTAGTAACTGGATTATTCAGTGTGTCACCTCAACCTCCTTCTCGATTAACATAAATGGCTCACCCTCGGCTTCATTCAAAGGGGAACGAGGGCTACGTCAAGGAGACCCCCTCTCCCCCTACCTTTTTGCGCTTGTTATGGATATGCTTTCTCGGCTTCTCGACCAGCTCATTACCACGCCAGGATTCCGCTATCACCCATCATGCAATTCCCTCCGTATCACCCATCTCTTCTTTGCCGATGATGCCTTCTTATTCTGTAGAGGGGACCAAAGCTCAATATCTTCCATGCTCGAAAAAGTCAATCTTTTCTCTGAAGCCTCTGGTCTTAAGCTTAACCCAGCTAAATCTGACATATTCCTTGGAGGGGTTAACCCCACCCTTGCTGAATCGCTTGTGCATCTAACAGGCTTTAATCAGGGCTCTTTTCCATTCCGCTATCTTGGCATCTCATCACTGCTAGGAAACCTAGATCCGCTGACTTTAACCCACTCATTGACAGCATCCGCAAAGCAATCACATCGTGGGGAAGTAAAGCCCTCTCCTTTGCAGGCAGGCTCTCTCTTATTCAGAGCACTCTCTTTGGCGTAGTAGGTTTCTGGACCTCCTGCATATCTATTCCTAAGAACGTCATTAAGAGAGTAATTTCTTGCCTCCGTTCGTTCCAATGGTCAGGGGAGGCTGACAATAATGTCACCCCTCTAGTGGCCTGGAACTCTATCACAAATACCAAGCAAAATGGTGGTCTGGGACTTAAGGACATCTACAAATGGAATATGTGTTTTATGCTTAAGACCATCTCAGCCATCACCCATGATTCGGAGCGCCTTTGGATCCAATGGATCCAAAAGCTCTTCCTTCCCAATCCTAGCTCTATCTGGACAACTACTGCTAAAGGCAATGATCCCTGGACTTGGAAAGCTATCCTTCATGCTAGAGACTGGTGGTTTAAGCAATGTGGCTCTTTCAACGATGCCATCTCCCTTTTCAGCTCCTACCCGTCCCGCCCTAGGGTTAGCTTGCTCTATAAAGACGTATCCGCCCCCTCCCCGGACCTTCCAGTGGTACAAAATCTACTGGAAAAACTGGTCTACTCCTAAAGCCAAATTTATCTTGTGGGTCACTCTGAAAGGTAGACTTAAAACCTGTGATAAGCTCCAATCTTGGGGCATATGTCTTGCTAACAGATGTTGGCTCTGTGAGCGTGCTCAAGAGACAAGCAACCATCTTTTTTTCCATTGCAGGTACTCTTGCAGGGTCTGGTGGACTATCTGCGACTGGCTGGGAATTCCAACTAACCGGAGAAGTCTTCGTAGCTGCGCATCCTAGATCCTTCAATACTGTAAGGGGCATCGACCGATGGACCTCGTGAGACGAGCAGTAGTAGCTAATGTTGTCTATCATATCTGGATAGAAAGGTGCAATCAAGCTATGGCCAACCAAACCAGAGATCGCTCTCTTGTTGTTGCTGACATCAAAGCTGCAACTAAAGCTATTATTTGGACTAAGATGAACCAAGCCCGCGCTGACTTCGACTGGCTTGATAGGGTGCTCTGCTCCTAGGAGCAATTTTTGATATCGGTTGTTCAGGATACTTTGGGCTGTTTATCGCTGTTTTTTTGTTTTGGCCTAATAGTTGTTCTAGCCCCACGTTCTTTGGTCAGCTTTACGTTGCTTTTCGCCCACTAACGGGGGTTGATTTTGTTCCAGCTCTATGTTGTTTTGTTCACCACTAGGAAGGGTGTGTGTATATCCACCCCCTAGGAGAGATACCCCCAATTCGTTATCAGATATATAGGGCTCCTATGTATCTAGGGCTCCTATTATTTCTTAAAGATATAGTTAGTTATATTATAAACTATATAGTTCATCATTAACTAACATTTTAATAATCATACATGTTTAATCAATAATACAAAGATCTACACACACCTTCAACGCTCTTTAGCTGAGCTTGACCTGGACAACGTGAGAATACTTGACCACTCATCATGGGCTCTCTTAACCAAGCCCGTTGAGAATAGTGACATTAGATCAGCCCTATTTACCATTGGTGATGATAAAGCCCCAGGGCCGGATGGCTACACCGCTAAATTCTTCAAAGCAGCCTGGGACATCATTGGTGAGGATATTTGTGGCGCCATCAAAAGCTTCTTCCACAGTGGCAGACTTCTTAAAGAAATTAATGCCACTCTTATCACCCTTATTCCCAAAACTAATAATGCCTCGTCCCCGGGGGACTATAGGCCCATCTCTTGCTACAATACCCTATACAAGCTCATTAGTAAAATTCTGGCTGATAGACTCAGGATCGTCCTCCCATCTCTTGTGAGTCCCAGTCAAGGAGCTTTTATTAAGGGTTGCCTAATCTCAGATAACATCCATCTCTGCTCGTGCCTTATGAAAAACTACCAAAGGGCGAATATTTCCCCTCGGTGTACTATGAAAATGGATATCAGGAAGGCATTTGATACTGTGGATTGGACTTTCCTTCAGGATACTCTTTCCTTCCTAAACTTCCCCCCTCAGTTTAGTAACTGTATTATTCAGTGTGTCACCTCAACCTCCTTCTCGATTAACATAAATGGCTCACCCTCGGCTTCATTCAAAGGGGAACGAGGGCTACGTCAAGGAGACCCCCTCTCCCCCTACCTTTTTGCACTTGTTATGGATATGCTTTCTCGGCTTCTCGACCAGCTCATTACCACGCCAGGATTCCGCTATCACCCATCATGCAATTCCCTCCGTATCACCCATCTCTTCTTTGCCGATGATGCCCTCTTATTCTATAGAGGGGACCAAAGCTCAATATCTTCCATGCTCGAAAAAGTCAATCTTTTCTCTGAAGCCTCTGGTCTTAAGCTTAACCCAGCTAAATCTGACATATTCCTTGGAGGGGTTAACCCCACCCTTGCTGAATCGCTTGTGCATCTAACAGGCTTTAATCAGGGCTCTTTTCCATTCCGCTATCTTGGCATCTCATCACTGCTAGGAAACCTAGATCCGCTGACTTTAACCCACTCATTGACAGCATCCGCAAAGCAATCACATCGTGGGGAAGTAAAGCCCTCTCCTTTGCAGGCAGGCTCTCTCTTATTCAGAGCACTCTCTTTGGCGTAGTAGGTTTCTGGACCTCCTGCATATCTATTCCTAAGAACGTCATTAAGAGAGTAATTTCTTGCCTCCGTTCGTTCCAATGGTCAGGGGAGGCTGACAATAATGTCACCCCTCTAGTGGCCTGGAACTCTATCACAAATACCAAGCAAAATGGTGGTCTGGGACTTAAGGACATCTACAAATGGAATATGTGTTTTATGCTTAAGACCATCTCAGCCATCACCCATGATTCGGAGCGCCTTTGGATCCAATGGATCCAAAAGCTCTTCCTTCCCAATCCTAGCTCTATCTGGACAACTATTGCTAAAGGCAATGATCCCTGGACTTGGAAAGCTATCCTTCATGCTAGAGACTGGTGGTTTAAGCAATGTGGCTCTTTCAACGATGCCATCTCCCTTTTCAGCTCCTACCCGTCCCGCCCTAGGGTTAGCTTGCTCTATAAAGACGTATCCGCCCCCTCCCCGGACCTTCCAGTGGTACAAAATCTACTGGAAAAACTGGTCTACTCCTAAAGCCAAATTTATCTTGTGGGTCACTCTGAAAGGTAGACTTAAAACCTGTGATAAGCTCCAATCTTGGGACATATGTCTTGCTAACAGATGTTGGCTCTGTGAGCGTGCTCAAGAGACAAGCAACCATCTTTTTTTCCATTGCAGGTACTCTTGCAGGGTCTGGTGGACTATCTGCGACTGGCTGGGAATTCCAACTAACCGGAGAAGTCTTCGTAGCTGCGCATCCTGGATCCTTCAATACTGTAAGGGGCATCGACCGATGGACCTCGTGAGACGAGCAGTAGTAGCTAATGTTGTCTATCATATCTGGATAGAAAGGTGCAATCAAGCTATGGCCAACCAAACCAGAGATCGCTCTCTTGTTGTTGCTGACATCAAAGCTGCAACTAAAGCTATTATTTGGACTAAGATGAACCAAGCCCGCGCTGACTTCGACTGGCTTGATAGGGTGCTCTGCTCCTAGGAGCAATTTTTGATATCGGTTGTTCAGGATACTTTGGGCTGTTTATCGCTGTTTTTTTGTTTTGGCCTAATAGTTGTTCTAGCCCCACGTTCTTTGGTCAGCTTTACGTTGCTTTTCGCCCACTAACGGGGTTTGATTTTGTTCCAGCTCTATGTTGTTTTGTTCACCACTAGGAAGGGTGTGTGTATATCCACCCCCTAGGAGAGATACCCCCAATTCGTTATCAGATATATAGGGCTCCTATGTATCTAACGCTACCTTTTCTCTTTACCCAATATATATATTCATCATTTATTTCAAAAAAAAAAGAATTGAAATAACAGTCAGTCTTGGCTACATATGAATGTAGTCAACTGGCTACATCCATCGCTGCGTCGGTTTTTTTTTTTAACACCCCCGACCACCTTTTGTTTTTTGTTTTGTTTTATTATTATTATTTTATCATAAAAACTTTAAATTACTGTAACTTTTATTATATAAGTCCAAAATGAAAAAAAGTTATATCATTGTTCATCTAAATTCAAGCTCTTTAAAACAAGACCAGTCATGGATATATTTTGACAAATTTAAAAAAAATTATTTTTACATGTATAGTGCACAGAACGTAAAAGAAAACTTGTACAGACGGTCATACAAACCTGTACAAATGTTCACTAAACATGTACATTCTCATGTAAAAACATGTACATTAAAAACATACAGAAGGTCACATAAACCTGTACGAATCACTAAATATGTATATTCTTAGATTAAAACCTATACATATAAGAAAGAACACTTGTACAGATAGTCATACAAACATGTACAGTTGGTCATACAAACATGTACAGATGGTCATACAAACATGTACAAATGTTCATTAAAAACATGTACATTTTGACATTTGAACATGTACATCATCACATTAAAACATGTTCATTCTCACATTAAAACATGTACATACATCCTTACATTAAAATATCATCGTATACATGTAAAAATAAATTTTTTTGAAAGTTGTCAAAACATATCCATGACTGAAGAACTTGAATTTAGATAAACAATGATATAATTTTTTTTCATTTTGGACTTATATATTAAAAGTTACAAATAATTTAAAGATTTTATAATAAAAGAAAAAAGAAAAAAACAAAAAGCGCAGCGCGCGCGTTTAAAAAAAAAAACAAAACACTCCTCCGCCTCTAATCACTTTCATTCTGTTTGTTTTAATTTGACTGAAATACCTCCCAGATGTAGTCAATTTGACTGAAATGTCTCTATATGTAGCCAACTTAGCTACATGTAGCTTTAGGCAAGAATTTGCCTTGAAATAATTTGAAAAGTAGAGTTGTGAAATAAAAGATGAGAGATAGAATTGAAAAGTAGATGACAAAAAAGACTAGAATAATACGTTATATTTTAGAAAAAGTGAAAGGACCCAAAAAATCATATATTGAGAACAAGAGGGAGCATAATATTATATTTATAAAACTATATAAGATAATAAACAGGGTCGAGCCGGGCTTAGTTGCGGGCCTAAAATTTTGCCGAAGCCCGGCCCGGTTTTTTATTCAAGCCTGATTTATTGTCCAAGTCCACCTGAAATTTTTTTCGGACAGACTTATCGGGTTTTATTTTTAGGCCGGGCCGAATTGGGCAGCCAAACCGGATCAGTGTTGATCAGCTCTACCAAGAACATCACTATAGGAACTTTCATGACCGAAATGGTGTAGTCTACTGAATACACCGTACTAAGAGATAAACTGAGAAGCATAATAACGTTTTTTTTAATAAATTTAGGATATGTAGTAAAAATTCTCATTCAAAAAAATAAAGAAAAATGTAGAACAAACAAAAGATCAATAGTATTACACAACAATTGATGAGAAAGGGGACGATTCGGAGTACACCCCGATCTTAGCACATGCGTCAATCCTTTCAAACCTTCCTAAATGCGTATCATAACTTTTCAAATGACAATGAAATCCCAAAATAACATCAAATTCGAAGTTCGATACTTTTCACACAAGTTTTTCCTAATTTAACTCATCCATCCAATCTGTCTTTTGGTCTCATCCAGAATCTGAGATCAATACTATTTACGCTGGCATGTGAGAGAGCACCAACATGTCCGAGCTGCGAAAAAACATATTCTTATGGATCTCATCGGCTACAAAATAAAAACCACAACATAGCAGACGAGAGAAAAGAGAGCATTCAGTATTGCCATCAACTTTGGAGAAGTGATATTTCATTGCATTGCATTGATATATTATTTTGATGAATAAAGTCGGTCGGAAACTGAGAATAAGATCCTAACACAGAAGTTGAGTCTTGAACTGATGTCAAGGTATAGCATAATGCCTCAAATTCACAAGGTTGTTTAAGATATTAGATAAAAAAAAAACATTTTTATTTCATAGAGGATGAATAAAAATTTATTTATGCATTTTGTAAACAAAGATATTCGTGTTTAGATAAATATATCTGTATACAATTATATATGTACGAGCTAATTGAATTTGGTTTTAAGGATTTTCACGGCAGTAGAAACAGAGAGAAGAGAGAAGAGACTGTTACGATATAATGTTTCCCTGTATGTTCCCTAGTATAAAGCTTCTCTGTTACATAGTATTAGATATAGGTTGGGGTCTTATGACCGTTGGTAATAAAGCCTATATAAGGGAAGAGATAGGGCCTGTAATAGAAAACTGGAACGCGAGCTAATTGCTCTGCTAATGAGAAGTGTATTTCCTCTGTTGAGTTTCTCTGAGAGTCACAAATTCATCTTCTTGAATATTATCATGGTATCAGAGCGGAAGATCCGCCCCTATCTTTCCTCTTTCTAATTCCTCTCATCTTCCTCCCTTTCCTGGATCAACGACATCTTATCGACTCAAAGAGCCAGCCATGGCGGGGAACGAAGAAGACCCGAAGAAGAATCAGAAGAAGGATAAAGAAATAGTTGAACCCCACGAAAAAGAAGATGAAACACAAGATACGGAAACTCCGAATCCGAAGAACGATCCACTGTTCCTGCCTAATTCGGACTACCCAGGAATGCTCCTTACGGGAACAAAATTCGACGGAGCAACAGGGTTTGCGGCATGGAAGCGAAACATGATGATAGCTCTATCGGCTAAAAACAAACTTGGATTTGTCGATGGGACTACGAAGAAGGAAGATTTCCCCGCGTCCCGTGCCCAAGAATGGAAAAGAAGTGACCACATGGTTATATCTTGGTTACTGACGGCTTTAGAACGGGACATAGCCGAGAGTGTTGCATTCAACACAACTGCCGAACTGGTCTGGGCAGAACTCATCTCACGATTCGAGGAGAAAAATCTGGCTCGTCTCTATGCTCTGGAGCAGGAGTTAGCCACGATTAAGCAAGGCGAAGATACTATACGAGCGTACTACACAAAGGTTAAGAGCATTTGGGATGAAATCGATTCGACGGAAACCCTACCAATTTGCACTTGCGCGGGCAACAACCAGTTCAGAGAATACATAAAACGCCAGCGTGCGATAAAATTTCTGATGTCGGTCAACCCCAGGTATGCGCAAGTCAGAGGGAACGTTTTGATGATGTCTCCTTTTCCATCAGCGCAGCAGATCTATTCACTCCTTGTTCAAGAAGAAAGGCAGAAAGGAGTAGGGAGTCTGGGAAAACAAGAAGACAGCGCTCTATCCTTCGCTACTGATTTTCGCGGGAAGTCACCTTCGACGAACATCAGAAACCAAGCCAGAAACACAAGGCGCCCCTCTATACACTGCACACACTGTCAAAAACCAGGACACACAGAAGACAAGTGTTTCGAAAAGATAGGGTATCCCCCGAACTGGAGATTCCCGAAAGGAAGGAAGAACCCTAGCTTGGCGAATGCACTTGAGAACAGAGGGGACAGTTCGTTTGAAGAATCCCAAAGAACGAATCAAGAGACCACAGAAACCACAACACGATGTTACAGCATTGAAGAAGTGAACCAGATTCTAGCGCATGCGTCAAGAAACCAAGAAGGAGTGAGTCAGAAAAACACAAAGAGTAATACGAGCTACAGTTTTGTCGGTAACACACATCTGAACTCAAACTCCTCATTTAAGAGTAATATCTTCTCTTGTTGCAACGTTAGAGGTTCCGCTGATAGGAAACCCACTGATTGGGTTATAGATTCAGGGGCCTCCGAACATATGTGCTGTGAACTTGCTTGTTTCTCTAGCTACAAAGAACTTGATCATTCCCATACAGTTAGCATGCCAGATGGACATCCCCAGAAGGTTAAAATTATTGGAACAGTAAAGATCAATGATTTGATTGTATTGACAAATGTTCTATATGTCCCTTCTTTTGAGTTCAATCTGATATCAGTGGCTAGATTAACACAGGAATTATCTGGAAGAATATGCTTTGATGATACGTGTTGTGTGTTTCAGGATTCTAAGAATTTGCTTGAACAACAGATAGGGAGGCAAAGCTCTGGAATCTATTTGCTAGACTGTTATAATGCAGATCAGAGGGAAAACAAAGTGGTTAATAGTTGTGTAGCTGAAAAACTTGTGACCGCTTTTGATTGTGAAGATATCTTGAGTCTTTGGCATCATAGGTTAGGTCACCTGCCTGTGAATAAGATAATAGATTTGAATCTGATGGATAAACATCTATGTAAAAGGCAATTTGTCTGTGAGTCTTGCTGTAAAGGGAAGAGTCATCGGACCCCCTTCCCTAAGAAGAGTAATACCATTACAGAAATCTTTGATTTGGTGCATATAGATGTTTGGGGGCCCTATAGGGTCAAGACCCATGATGGGAATATGTTTTTCTTGACTTTTGTGGATGACAGATCGAGGGCCACATGGGTTAAATTGATTAAATCCAAATCAGAAGCCTTCAAGTTTATAATAGAATTCTTGAACATGATTCACCTTCAATTTGGAAAGAAAATTAAGAGCATTCGAACGGATAATGCTTATGAATTAGGAAGTTCCAAGGCCACTTCTGATTTTCTGCGAATGAAAGGGATAAAACATCAACTCACATGCCCCCACACTCCACAACAAAATGGGGTTGTGGAGAGGAAACACCGTCACATCCTAGAAACAGCTAGGAGTTTAATGTTTCATTCATCCTTGCCTCTGAAATTCTGGGGGGAAAGTGTAGAAACTGCTGTCTACCTTATAAACCGGATGCCCTTGGATAGTGTTTCAGGGCAATCTCCTTATGAAATACTGTATAACAACAAGCCTGACTATCAGAATCTGAGATGTTTTGGGAGTCTTATCTTTGCTCATAAGAACCAAGAGTTACATGATAAGTTTGCTGCTAAATCTTTCAAGGGAATCTTCCTTGGGTATGCTCCGGATAGAAAGGGATATAAGGTGTATGATCTAGAAGGGAATAGAGTGGTAGTCAGTAGAGATATTAAATTTTATGAGAATGTCTACCCTTTCAGGACAAAGCAAAAGGTTGTTCCCAGAGTAGAACTTGTGCAGGATAACGATCATGATGAACAGGACCAGATCTTCCCTTCTAATCCTTATCCCTCTCATCCACATAATTTTGTTTTTGAGGAAATAGATGATACTGACAATCCTCTTGAGTCTTTTGTGAATGAGCAGCAGGAACATCAAGGTACAAGGGAAGAACCACAAGAAGTTCAACAAGTTCAGCCTCTCAGAAGGTCTGAAAGGAGCAGAAAGACACCAAGGCACTTGCAGGATTACGTCGTGGGTAGTGCCAACAGAAAGCTGGAAGAACAAACACCTGAACCAGCTAAGTTCTTAGATCCCTTCTCACTAATCTTGTGTGATAGATTGCAAAATGCAAATCCCGTTCGGCTAGGAGAACAGAGACGTTCTTGTGAAAAATCTGACACTGAATGTCTGTGTTCTATGGTGAAACCAGAAAGGAAAATCACTCTAGGAGTGCGAGAGAGTAACTCTTTTTCTTGTCTAAACTCTACTGATAGCAGCAGTAGTGAAGAATGTGAACCCTCTGATTATTATGAAGCAATTAAAAATGATAAGTGGGTGGAGGCAATGAAAGAAGAGTTTGAGGCACTTGAAAGAAACAAAACTTGGGAAGTAGTAGAACTCCCGAAGGGGAAGAAAGTTATAGGATGTAAATGGGTCTACAAACTTAAGTATAGGGCAGATGGAGTGTTGGAAAGATTCAAGGCAAGGTTGGTTGTCAAGGGGTACACTCAAAGGCATGGTATTGACTACCAAGAAACTTTTTCCCCGGTTGTGAAGTTTAGCACCATTCGTGCCCTCATTTCAGTAGCTTGCAAGAGAAATTGGGTAATAAATCAATTAGACATAAATAATGCCTTCTTGCATGGAGATCTTAGGGAAGAAGTCTATATGGAACTGCCCTTAGGTTACAAAACTGCATACCCAAATCTAGTTTGTAAACTACAAAAATCTCTTTATGGGCTTAAGCAAGCATCTAGACAATGGCATGAAAGGCTTAGCTTGTTTCTTTTTAAACTGGGATTTCAACAGTCTTTGAATGATTATTCTCTTTTCGTAAGGAAAAATGATGGAAAATCTGTTTTCCTGATTGTATATGTTGATGATATCCTCCTGACAGGAGATGACAAACACATGATTGATGCTGTGAAGGAAAAACTGAATCAGGAATTCAAGATTAAGAACCTCGGTGCTGTGAGAAACTTTCTCGGAATGCAGTTCCTGCCTGTCAAGGATGGAATGATAGTTGTGCAGAAACAGTATGCAGAAAATCTTGTTAGGGAATTCCACTGTGAGAAGGAGAGAACTGCTGCAGCACCACTGGAACTTAACACAAAACTGCTGCAGAATGAAGGGAAGCTGCTGACCGAGCCCCTGCTCTACAGAAAACTGATAGGAAAGATCAGTTTCCTGGCTCACACTCGCCCCGACCTTTGTTTCGCCATACAAACCTTGAGCCAATTTCTACAGAAACCAACAGAGCACCACTGGACAGCAGCACTTCACACCCTCAGATATATCAAAGGTACAACAGGACACGGACTGTTTTTCAATAAAACGGCTGACTTTCGTTTGAATGCCTTTTGTGATGCAGATTGGGCAGGTTGCCCCAATACTAGGAGATCCACAAGTGGTTTCTTCATCGAGTTAGGAGGGTCACCCCTGTCATGGAAGGCCAAAAAGCAAGGAAGTGTAGCCCTATCCTCTGCGGAAGCCGAATACCGTTCCATGCGACAAGCCACAGCTGAAATCAGTTGGCTGACCAGAATACTGCATGAATTGGGAGTGGATGACATCCAGCCAATACCATTAAAGTCAGACAGTCAGTCCGCGGTATACATAGCACGGAACCCGGTCTTCCACGAAAGAACGAAACATATTGAAGTGGATTGCCACTTTGTGCGGCAGAAAATTCAGCAAGGACTCATTGATATACAGTTTGTGCCCTCACACCAACAACTTGCCGATGTTCTGACGAAAACACTAGCAGGAAAGGACTACCCACTGATCAAACGACATCTCGGAATGCGACAGATTTAATCCTACAGTGACATAACTAGGAAACATTAGGCAAAGCTTACATCTCTGTAAACTTTGAGAGGGGGTGTTACGATATAATGTTTCCCTGTATGTTCCCTAGTATAAAGCTTCTCTGTTACATAGTATTAGATATAGGTTGGGGTCTTATGACCGTTGGTAATAAAGCCTATATAAGGGAAGAGATAGGGCCTGTAATAGAAAACTGGAACGCGAGCTAATTGCTCTGCTAATGAGAAGTGTATTTCCTCTGTTGAGTTTCTCTGAGAGTCACAAATTCATCTTCTTGAATATTATCAGAGACAGTCTGCAATTAGAGAAATTAGATGTCGAGATTCACCCGTTACTAGAGAGAAGATAAAGTCGAAATGTGATGTTACTTGTTTAGAGAGGTTTAGTAGTTAAGCATGTGGCTGGTTGTATCATCATGATACTAGATTGTGTAACGAAAATTTCAAACTCAGGTCAAGTTGGTCTTATTAAGTCATCGACTCAAATAGAACAAGGTAGGATCATTCACTAAGTGGGAAATCTATGCTCCGGATGATGACAGTGATAGCGATGGACACTGTAAAAAGTGCCACAAGACTTTGAGACTCCTCTTCTTTTGCTCCACGAGATGATACTTGACTAGATAATCTAGATAGTACTTTTTATCGGTGTTCATAACAAGCAAATGAAGTAAAAGTAAGGATATGCAATCAAGTTAGCAGACGCCACCGCCAAAGAAACTAAAAAATAATAATCATATTTTAGGGCATAAATTGCTATGATCGAGTCTGCGCGCGTTTGTCATTCACTACCCTCGATTTGATTGATATAGAAGTAGATCATTTTGTGACCGCATTTGTAATTGTGCTCGAGTTGGGGGATCAATTGGTCTTGAATTTGAATCCTTCAAATCACATATTTTCAGTTTTATCTGTCACAGGGCTACCTGTTTTTCTTTTTGTCCAATTTCATATATTATTTATGTTAACGACCTAAAGTGTTCTAATAATAGAGCTTTGATGTTGTTGTATATCTAAAAATAATCCTACCTTATAGTTTTGAGTTATAAATTTGTTATTGCTAAAAGTTACTTCAATTTTTATAAAATATAATATATGATCTAGTAATAATAATCAGTTCAAGTAAAAAATTAATTAAAAATAAACATTTAATTATTAAATTTTTAAATAAAAAAGTGAATTACTTTATATAAATATATTAAACAAATTAACACATTTCTGATCACATAAAATTATTCTTAAACTTTTGAATTAATAATATTCACTAATTTTTCAGAATTATATTGAGATAACTGTCATCTTTTGGATCCGTTTTAAATAGTGTTTCTTTTTTTTTTTTGTTTACCACCCGGTTCGCCCTATTGGACTACATCTGGATCGGGGGTTTTAAATAGTGTTTCAATTTTCTTATTGACTAAATTATTATATTTTTGAAACAATAGTTGGGTTTCCGCCATCCTAAATTTGAGGGTAGGGTGAGCCTTTTTTTTTAATTAGAAAACCTTATTTTTTAACCGATTTTATAAAAGTTTGATTATTTTGATTAAAATGTAATATAGTATAATTCGGTTAACGGATATTGAAATCCAAACTTCGGTTATCCGTAATAACCGAATGTTTTATAAAAATATTTTTATAACTTTTAGTTGTTCTACACCTAATAATTTTATCTAATATTTTACTATTCACTCAATTAGGTTTAGGTTTTGGTTATTTCGGTTAATTCAGAAAGTTTGGTTTTTTGGTTATTTTAGAAAGTTGGTATTTCAGTTATTTTAAGAACTTCAGTTATCGAATGATTAATGGTTATTAGTGTAACATAAAAAATGATTATTGGTTCAAACAGATATTAGTATTAAATTAGTTATAACCGAACACCAATTTTCTTTTAAATTTTGATTAACGGATATCCGTTTTAACCGTTTGCTCACGTCTATTTGAGGGGTATGATTAAAGCTCTAATGAAATGAGGTACTAATTTGGATCAAAAATTAAATTGGCTAATGAATATGGAGTTGAAAATTGAGAGCACCACCTATTAGGACTTTTCATTTTGATTCACGAAATCTTCAAAAAAAATTATGAAAATTCATAAGGTCTACACACCGATCATTGATCTTCTTGTTAAGTAAGAAGAACTTCATACACACAAATCAATGTCTTTTGAGAATGCTAATATGTATAAAAACAAGAGTCAAAAGAATTGCTCAAGCGGAATATGTATTTAAATTGATTCAAAAAATGAAAAATCCTGAGCATAATTTCACACAAAGGGGATAGTTATCTTATCTATATGCAACACATAGAAGAACAAAGCCGAGTTTACTTTCTCAATACGGGTGCCTGCTGCCCCTAAACATGTAAAAGGAAAAACAACAAAAATCCTGGTGACAGCACAGAAAAGGGATCATTCCCCGCATGCGCACTCGTGGAGCCTTTGCTGGCACTTGCAATGTCCGCCCGCTTGCCCGCCCGTCCCTCGTTTGTGGAAGTGGTCGGCACTTCCAGCCAGCACGGGGCATGTTAGCAAACATGCAAATAAATAAAACTTTTCTTTATGGTCTATTTTCGTGTCACACTTTTCCTTTTTAAAAACATAATAATATATTGATATCGAACATGTTGTTACAAACCACAAAATTACATGCTAAATGACCATCTAAATTGACAATAGATAAATGATTAAAAATACCTCTGTTAACTGGATTTTCCAGTCAATTAACAAAAAAAAAAAAACGATTAAAATGCAAAAGCACCAACACCAGTTTTTGCCTATCAATACAAAAATAATAGGATTTAGCCACTTGAACATTGTTTATCTATTTCTTTGTTGCTGGTATGTGTACGCTCTTTCATTCTCCTAAATCAGTTTGTGTTAATTACTTCACCCATTATACTTGTGTTGTAGGTGTTTTACTGTTAGAATCCTAGTTAATTTTGTATTTCTTTTTAATCACTAACCTATGCTGCTGATGATGAAATATGAAATTTTGTATCAAATATGAATAAACAAAAAATGGGCAATATGTATCCTATTATAATATATCTCCACCAGCACACATGACTGGTCCATTCCCACCCAAGTGCAAGATTACGATAACTTGTGAAACCCCAGCAATAATTCATGGTCAAACAAGCAAAATGGACCATCCTCTTTCTCGTTTCCTAATGAATCAGTCATCATGTTGCAACAAAAACTACACTACTGTTTAACAATAAGAAGAAGAAGAAAAACAAGGGTACTACTACAATACAACATCCCCCAATTCCATTATTGTCATTCATTCTTCACTACTACAAAAACTTCAAATCAAACGACGTGCATATTGAAACTCCGTCTGTTCCCTTTCTCAATCGAGAGATTACACAATCATGAATCATATGACTATACATACTACGTGTCCTCTTCCACATTATAATTGAATAAATTAATAGTTTCACGCCAAGAGAACCCACTTGTCCTTCATTAAAGAATGAAGTTCCAATCGTTGTCCTTCTGATCAATTTTGTTTGTTTGAATTGTGTGGCTCTGACACCTCGATCCGCCGGTCCAGTATCTTCATCGATCTCTCCCCATACATATCGTAATCGTGGTGAGCGTGGTTAATGGTGGGCCTAATAAGTGGGCCTATTAATACAATTATATGGCCCATAAAAGTTTGGAGAATTGTAATTACAAGACGGAAAATGAAAGCCACTTACTCCCTGATAAAACAAATTATTTCCTTCCCTTTTGTCCAATGGGGATGAATTAGGAAATGAAATGATGTGTTGATCATTGTTAGAAACAGGCAATCTGGCTACGTTTTTTTTCCTTTATTATGATTATACGTATCGTTTTATTCTCATAGACTTGTAAGGTAAAAGAAACGTACTACTATGATAGTAGTGCGTGGGATGAGATGAGAGAGTGACGTCTTACTTGTCACCACTACATTATCTAAGTGTTTTGATGGTCATTGGTTATGGAAAAAAAAGTTAGTTTCTCCTACCAAAGGTGTCAGTCGCAGTCGGTTCTGTCAATAATTACACGAAAGGAACTCAATTGAAAGAGGGTTAGGCTGGTGTTGAAGGTGCTTACTATTCTCACGCCTCAAGTGCAATTTGAAGATAGCATGCATATATCCTTAAAGATGTCGTTGTTAAGTAGCACATGCAATGTCTACATGTATGAGAGTAGAGAAATAAATAAAGACGGCGAACCCGGAGAAGAAGAGATTGATGATGTCACCAGGCAAATAGTTAGTCGTAGTGAACACTAGAATCGAAGTAGATGAGAGTGGTATAGCTACGTAGAGTATAATTGGATGCTTAACTTATCTTGTTAAAGTTTTTAGACACAAATTTTGTGAATGAGCAGAGAGAACGAAGAATAGAAGATGGGTTCCTCTTTGTTACTTTCAGTAGTTGACATAAGGAGATACTACACATATTTATACACAGAGATCACTAAGTACGTAAGGACAGCTTGGTAATAGTAACTTAGTTACAACTAATAACAGAGAATTAAACTATATTCTATCCTCCCTCAAGCTGTGCTGGAGTATTACAAATGCCCAGCTTGGATCTGTGAAAGACAAAGCTGTTACAAGATAGACTCTTGGTCAGAATATCAGCTGGTTGTAGAGCAGATGGAACAAATTCAGTAACAAGTTGCGCTGCTGCAACTTTCTCCCTGATAAAATGATAATCCAGCTCTATATGTTTAGTACGGGCATGTAAGACAGGATTGGCGGTAAGATATAGAGCACTGCGATTGTCACAACAAAGAACAGGTGCACACTGGGGTCGTATACCCATTTCTTCTAACAGATAACAAATCCAGGTGACTTCTGATGTTGCTGCTGCCATTGCACGGTATTCAGCTTCTGTGCTAGATCTAGAAACAGTTGGTTGTTTCTTAGATGCCCATGAGATACAATTGGCTCCAAGAAAAATGCAGAAACCAGTAGTAGATCGTCTAGTTAACGGGCACCCTGCCCAGTCCGCATCAGAGTAAGCAATCAAGTTTAAGGATGTCTGAGAATGAAGGAAGATTCCAAGACACTGAGTACCTGAGAGATACCTAATGATTCGCTTAGCAGCTTGAAGATGAATCTCCCGCGGAGTTTGCATAAATTGACAGAGAAGGTTGACTGCAAAGGAGATGTCAGGTCTGGTTAGAGTTACATACTGTAAAGCACCCACAAGACTTCGATACTGTGTAGGTTCAACAAGAGGAGAATCATTATCATGAAAGTCTGTTTTCTGGTTTAATGGTGTTCGAGCAAATTTTGCTTCCTCTAAATTCGCTTTCTGGATCAAATCACGGATGTACTTGGCCTGTGTCAAGTGTAAACCATCAGGTGTGAAAACTGCTTCAATTCCAAGAAAGAATCGAAGTTTGCCCAGGTCCTTTAGAGCACATCCGTTGCTCAGCTGGGAAATAACCTCTTTTACCAAGGGCGAAGAACTCCCAGTTATTATAATGTCGTCTACATAGACTAACAAAATAACAATTCCCCGGGGAGAATGCCAAATAAAAAGAGTAGTATCTGCACGACTGCTTTTGAAACCGATTTCAGTAAGAAGAGTGCAAAGTTTTTGAAACCAGGCTCGCGGTGATTGTTTCAGACCATACAACGATTTCTGTAGCAAGCACACCTGATCAGAAGAGGAATTATCATGGTAACCAGGGGGCTGTTCCATGAACACAGCTTCCTTTAATTCACCGTGTAAGAATGCATTTTGACATCCAATTGTCGAATTTCCCAGTGATGCGTAACAGCAACAGACAGAACAATACGGATAGTAGCACTCTTGACTACTGGACTGAATGTCTCACTAAAGTCAATACCCTCTAGTTGATGAAACCCTTTGCAACAAGTCGAGCTTTGTACCTTTCAACTGTTCCATCTGGGTTTCTTTTTATTCGGAAAACCCACTTGCATCCGACAACATTCATACCTGGTTCCCGAGCTACAAGCTTCCAGGTGTGATTGTTCTGCAGAGCCTCCATTTCTTCATCCATTGCTCTTACCCACTTTGGGTCTTTAAGAGCTTGCTTAACAGTTTTTGGTTCAGTTTCCACACCAGCTTCTGTTAAGAACGTAGTATTCTGAGTCTTTCCTTTTGAGCGTGTAATCATAGAGTGAGTATTTGAGCATGATTTCTGATTTGTAACAGGATTCTGAGCAGGCTGCGAAGTAGGGTTCGGGTCAGGATGCTGCTCAGGCTGGAGTATAGGATTTGGGTTAGAATCTGGTGGAATGTGGAGATCAATGACAAGGTCATGGATAGGAATAATAGTTGTGCAATCTGTTTGTGTTGTAGGAATGGTATTAGTAGGAGAGTGGTGCTGTTCAGGTGTTGATGACATTGTAGTGGGATTTGATGGAAGTGTTGGAGTTTCATTATTTGTGAGATGTGTAGGATTGGCAGAAGTGGGGTTTAATAGTATAAGTTGATTCAGATCACGAAAAGCTGGATGTAAGTTGGACTGTGAGCCTGATATCACAGGAGGTGCACTTCCTGTGCTGTCATCTTCATGTTTATCACTAGTAAACATCTGGAAAGATGTTATAAACAAGTCCTGCTGTTCCTTAACAGACGTGACAGTGGGTTTAACCAGATAAGGAAAGACACATTCATCAAAAACAACATGCCTAGAGATATAGATTTTTCGAGTGGCAACATGATAACATCTATACCCTTTATGTAAAATGCTATATCCAATAAACACACACGGAAGAGACCTAGGCTCCAATTTGTGCTTACTTTGATAACGCAGCATGGGATAGCAAGAACATCCGAAAGTCTTGATGCTGCTATAATCAGGATCTTGGCCAAACACTTTCGTGAAAGGAATCTCAAACTGTAGCGGAGCAGCTGGGAGCCGATTGATCAAGAATACCGCAGTCATGAAAGCCTCTGTCCAAAACGACAAGGGTATACCAGCTTGAAAGAGTAGAGTGAGCCCAGTTTCAACAATGTGACGATGCTTCCTCTCAGCCACTCCATTCTGCTCAGGAGTATGAGGACATGACAACTGCTGAACAATGCCACATTGCTGTAACAGATTAACAAAACGATGACTCACAAATTCTCCACCACCGTCACATCTAAAGAATTTGATTTTCTTCTCAAGATGTAGTTCCACCATTTTTTGAAACTGAACAAATACATCAAAGAACTGAGACTTTTTCTTTATTGCATAAAACCAGGTAAAACGTGAGTAATCATCCACAAACACTACATAATATCTCATATTCTGATTTGATGCGACAGGAGCTGGCCCCCATAGATCGCAATGAATCTTTTCAAGAACAACAGATGCTCTAGTTTCAACTGATCTAAAAGGTAATTTGCAACTCTTGCTCATCTGACAGCTATTACAAATCAGAGGCGATTTATTCCAGGACTTCACATCAATTTTATTTTGAGACCAAAGAAGTTTCAACACCTGAGAGCTTGGGTGTCCCAACCTCTGGTGCCATATATTGTCTGTTGTTCTTCCTCTTGTGACAGCTTGCAAGGCTTCAAATGCAGACTTGCGAAAAGAATACAGATCACCCTCTTTACTGCCCCTTGCAAGAATCTCCCCTGTCACTCGATCCTTGACCACAAATCCAGAATCGACAAATTCCACAGAGCAAAAATTATCTTTGGTTAGTTTACTGACTGAAATAAGATTCTTCTTAAGATCAGGAACAACCAGGACATTATCTAGTTTCAGCTCTTTCTGTTCTCCCTTTAGTTTGGCTTTTCCAGTGAAACAGATCGGTATTTCACTTCCATTCCCAACAAATACACTCTCCCTTCCAGTATAGGGAACTAGAGAAGATAACATACCTGGTGTGGTTACCATGTGCGTTGTTGCTCCAGAGTCGACATAATAGGGTTCTTCAGTCGGATTGTAAGTGACAGTGGTTAGAGCTTGAGGTGTGACATTACCGCCGTGAGATTGAGCTGTAGCAAACTGATTTGGATCAATGTTGGACAAGTTTCTTGAATTAAAGCCTTGGTATGAGTGGTCCCAACGGTAAAAGCAGTTAATGGCGGTGTGATTTGTTCTGCCACATATTTGACAGGGTGATTTGGGATAGGTCTGATTAGAGTAGTTACTCTGATTCTCATTCTGGTATCTTCCTCTTCCAGAGCGTCCTCGACCACGATTTCCATATCGTCCACCTCCACCTCATCCATAGGCTTGTTCTTGATGGAGACTAGGTGCGGACTGAGGTACAGCAGTTCACCGCGAAAGCCGCATTGGATAAGAGGTTTCTTTGGCTTTCTTCAGTATGAACTTCGGCACTTTCACCTTCTCGAGCCTCGTAATCTTCCAAAGCAGTGACGAACTGCTTCAAGGTTGGATATGGAGCTTTACTGAGCATGATTGATCTCAGTATTTTGTATCTTGATCCACATCCCTGAGCCAGAGTTAACACCTTGTCTTCATCCGTGACAGGTTTTCCGATTGCGGAAAGATTATCACAGATCTGCTTAAATTCTTTCACGTAGTCCTTGACAGACTGTGTATCTCCAAGCTTCAGAGATCGCAGTCGATTCTTCAACTGGAATTCTCGGTCCTTAGTTGATTGAAGAAATTCACCTTTGAGTTCATCCCAGATTTGCTTGGCTGAAAGACATCCAATCGTCAGTGCGATGCAATCTTCAGACAATGTTGCAATTATCCAAGTTCTCACTAAGGCGTCGGTCTCCTTCCACTTCTTGAACTCAGGATTGTCGACTTCCTGATCATCCTTCAAGATCTTTTGATCTGGTTTCTTCTCGGTGTTGATTAGCTCAACAACTCCCGTAGATTCGAACAGGTTGAGCATCTGAGTATGCCAACTGAGGTAGTTCTTTTCTCCAAGAAGTTTGATCGTGGAGATCCCTACCATCTGGTGCAGATTTGCAGACGTGAGCTTACAATCTCCTAATGCCATTGCAGAAAACTAGTTTGGATCTATCGGCTACGCAGATCAAGAGCGTTAAAGCTCTGATACCATGTAGAAATCGAAGAACTGAGAGTGCTGAAAGTAGTGCAGAGAGAGAGAAAATGAATGAGCAGAGAGAACGAAGAATAGAAGATGGGTTCCTCTTTGTTACTTTCAGTAGTTGACATAAGGAGATACTACACATATTTATACACAGAGATCACTAAGTACGTAAGGACAGCTTGGTAATAGTAACTTAGTTACAACTAATAACAGAGAATTAAACTATATTCTATCAGTTTTGTCTCATAAATACTGTATTTATTTACTAAATAATTTCATAATACTCTCCTCTACACTTGCAATAGTTTAAACATTATCATTCTTTATTAATAACTAATAAACTACTATCATTAATGCGTAAGAGAAAAATACACATAGAATAGCGACCATCATGAGCCAAATGTAGTCATCTTGGTTATATTTAAGGATATTTTAGTACATTTAAAGGTATTTTAGTAAGTAAGATGGGACATCAGCAATCACGCACCACACCTACACTATGCCGTTTGTTATGTGCATTTTTTTTCTTTTTCTTTATCTTTATTACAACAATAATAATTTAAATTGTTGTAACTTGTAATATATCTGTCTAAAATTAAGAAGAAAAAATTATATCTAGATTCAAGCTCTTCAAAATAAGATTAGTCATGGATATATTTTGACAACTTTTAAAAAAATTATTTATACATGTATAATACACAGAACATAAAAATAAACTTGTACAGATAGTCATATAAACCTGTACAAATGTTCACTAATGAACCCGAGGCTTACAGAACGTAAAAGGTAACTATCAGCAAAATCGTTATGCTGATGATTGATACGCATTCTAGTTCAGCTCTGTTATTACATTTACCATTATTGTAGGGCTACTGATTCTCAGCGTGTGAGAACAAAATTATGACTCTCTGACATTCTGCGCGCATCGAGGCTTACAATATCATACTACTAGTATTTTTAGGTACGATATCACCACATCTCAAGCTAAATACTCGTGTATGATCTTTTTTTCATATTTTTCCCACTAGAATGGAGTGGAAGAGAGGCTATATGAAAAAATGTGTTACCGTTTTTTTTTGGGTGGTGCAATTAGGAATAAACAATATAAGCAGTGATTGTTTTATTAAGATTTCAGGCTTATTTCCGTAAGAATTATGATACTTCCTCTGTTTAACAATAACTGTCATTTTAGAAACTTGTACACTTATTAAAAAAAGTAGGACAATGACGCATGTGCCCCTATTTTTTACTTTTCCATTTAGATAATAATTATTTTTATATTGAATAATTGGGGTAAAAATGGAAAGAAGTGTGTCAAAAAATTAGAATGACAGATATTTTTGAACAAGAATCACATCCTAAAACGACAGATATCAATTAATGGAGGGAGTAAAAGATATAAAATCCAAACTGAAAAACATCATAAGAGATAAAATGGTACATAAGGAGTTGAAAAGAATCTAGTAAACAAATCCATCCCTATATATAACTTGGCTTTGAACAATCCATGAACCATTTTCTTTATTTTCTAATCAGAAACAGATTATACATATATGTATATATAGTTGTCTAGTTTGATGATATATCGGATTTTGGTCATTTTTGATAAAAACCAAGATGGAAAGAGTCTTGAAAGCATCTTTTGATAAACCTTAAATCCAAAGGTAAGGATAGCTGGTGTGCTCGGGGAAAACTTTTGATCTGATTCTGTGTGAAAGAAGTCATGATTGCGCGACCAGCAGGGACCTTTTGCGTTTTCGCCCGGTTACCACCCCCTACGCAAGGCTGATTTCTCATGTCACACTTTTTTTTTTTTGAAAGAAATTTTCTCATAGTCATACTTGCTAACGAAATGAAAAGACTAGTATTGTGATACCATTCACTATATCAAGATTGAAATGACGAGTTGGAAGATTGTTTTAGTGAGATGAGAACGCGCTTTCACGCGCCTCTCCCAAATCATTTTGGTTTCTCTTTGGATTGCGACCATTCGAGTAGGCCACGTTTTCTCCTCTGAAACCTAAAACAGTGCATTTATTCCTCTATCTCAGCCCTTTGTGTGAGACGAGAGTCAACCCTTTCTGCCGCCCTCCTCCTCTAGCAGGCTGCACGCAATCGATGGCTTTGGAGTTCCGAGAAGCGGAGATCTCCTCCTCCCTGAAATCTCTTTCTACATCCTATCTCCAACAGTGGTCGCCAGATCCCTCTTCTTCCTTGGCAAAAAGTAGTGGTAGCGTCGGTAAGGAGAAGATTAGCCATGCGACTTTGGAGGCATATCCCCATGTCAGAAGCATTTACGCCAGTGGTTGGGTAGAAGATCTTCCCAAAGATCAGATCTGCAAGAAGGTAATGTCGCCTAATATTCTTCTTGTTCCTCCTGATAGACTCATTAGTGCTTTAGAGAATTTGAATTTGGGCGTATTAGGAGGTAGAAGAATTAATTTCCCAAAACTCCTTCCTATCTCGCCGACTTCCAGAAAATTGATCCACAAAAATTCCTCCTATTCTTGCTTCTGCCCCTCCAATGGATTCCATCATCGCTAACTGTTCTAGGATGCAACTCCACCCCGCTGAATCGGCTGTTATTGAAGTCGAAGACCAGCCGAATTCCCCTTCACATCGACACTAGGAAGGCGGTGGTAGGAAAAATATGGAGCCCTATTCGAGTTCACCCTAAACTCCTCCAAAAGATTCTCAATCAAATGTGGCGTACTCGTTCTAATTTCAGAGTTCTCGAGATTGATTACAATCGCTTCACTATCCAATTTGAGGCCGAAAGGGATGTGTGCTCGTCCTTGGAAATGGTCCATGGCACTTTCAAAATAGGTTGTTTGCTCTCATGCCGGTTTTCCCTGATATTAATCTGATTGAAACAACCCTCAGGTTATCAGTATTTGGGTTGGGATTTCTGAACTCCCTTTAGGCTGCTTCAATAGGCACTTCGCTTCCTTACTGGGTAATAAGATTGGAAGATTCGTAGAGTGTCATGATAGAATCAATCCTTGGCTTCTAATATACTTAGGATAAAAGTGGAAATCAAATTGAGGATCCCCTATGTCGTCTTCTCATCATCAAGACCAATAATGGGAATCGGGTGTGTAGGGTGTCGTATGAGAATCTCCCGAGTTTCTGTTACAGATGTGGAAGGCTTACCCATATTGTTTCGGAGTGTCTCTTCATCAACCCTATCCCGCACAGCTCTGATAAGTTTGGCCTTGGATTAGAGCTGAATTCGCGGGTGTTATGTCAGACTCTACTAACTCCTTTCTGCTGGAATGGAATGGAAAATGAAGGTTTACTTGATAGTCTGACTGTTATGGCTGATAGACCCCATCCCTCTTCCGAATCGAAACTCTTCAGAGGTGAATGTAGATCTTACCCTTGCTACTATTCCAAGCATTACTTTGCCTACGTCTGCTAACCCTAATGTTTCATCTACTTTGGAAAGACCTATTTTACCTACTCCTCAAATTACCCAAATGCCTTACATACCTGCTACTAAATCTCCAATCTCCAATAATGACCTCCCAAATTACTCTCCAGTTGGGGCAATTTCTCCGAGCCAGGCCAACTTCAAACCCTCGGAGGATGTGATTCCCACAGGCTTTACCTCTTCCTCTCCAGTGGTGCTAATTCCCTCTCAATCTGCCAGCTCAAACAATGTTTCCTCCTCACCAGGTGGGGATGTCATTATCCAGAAATCTCAGCAATTTAAGAAATCCATCAATGATATCGACTGGGACTCTGCGGTTTCATCTTTTAATGCTGAATTCAATAATAAGCAAAAAAGAGTTGAGTTTCGAAGTGAAGGAGTGAGCTCTGAGCTCAATAAGATTCTGTTAGAAGCTGAGGCAAATCTGCCAATAAATATTCCCTCCTCTCAGCAGAGCCACAATTCTCTTGTCCCGTGCTCAGGAAAAGGAAAAGAGAAGAGTTATCCCGAATCAGCCCTCAGTCTCAGCTACCCAGATAAATTCAAAAACAAGAAGCGGAAAGCAGCTAACCTCAGACCTCTGATGATCAACTCTACCTCAATGAGGGAAGAATTGGAGGAGTCTGACTACTTCTGTTGGCTCCGTAAAATGGCAGACCCTGCTGAGGAGCAGGGCTGCCAGCCCAAATGAGTTGCCTTTCGCTTAACTGCCGGGGGTTGGGTCGCCCCTGGGCAGTTGCTTGGGTTTCGGGCTTATTGAATATTCACAAACCTGAGCTAGTTTTTCTGATGGAGACCATAGGAGCAAGGTTCAGATGGATAAAATTTTAAGAAGGTGGGATGGATATGCCAGTTTGACAGTTGCTAGTTGTGGCAGGAGTGGAGGCCTTGTGTTGATGTGGCTCAAACATGTGGATGTCACACTGATCAATTATTCCAGTCATCATATAGCTGCCGAGAATCTAATCTCAGGTATGAATAAATTTCACTTTTCTGGGTTTTATGGGTGGTCTGATTGGAGAGTGAAATTGTTTTCTTGGAAACTGTTAAGAAAACTTAGGGACCAAGTGAGAGATCCCTGGTTAGTTGTTGGAGATTTTAATCAAATCTGTTTTGAGAGTGAAAAAATGGGAGGAAAATTAAGAGGGGAGAAAGAGATGCTTCCCTTCAGAGAAGCTATTGACTACTGTGATTTGTCTGATATGGGATTTAGTGGGTATCAATTTACTTATACTAATCTGCAATGTGATCCCTTTCATAGTGAAAGCAGATTAGATAGGGCGTTGTGTTCCCAGGACTTCTGGTCCTCTTTTCCTTCTAGTTCTGTTGTTCATCTTCCTAAACTTCATTCTGACCATTGTCCAATTCTAGTCAAACTTGTAGGCAATCACAAAAAACCCGGTAGAATCTTTAGGTTTGAAAATGTGTGGTTGGAGGAGAAAAAATGCAAAGAGATTGTTCTTCCATCTGGGGAGTGGATGATCTTAATCTGATCGAGAATACTAATAAATGTAGGAGGAAACTTATGGAGTGGAATGGGTGGAATATTCATAAAATTCTTTCAAAATTAGGAACAAAAAGAAGGAGCTAGAGGAGCTAAGAAAAGGGATCCAAATACTTGGGCTGTCTCGAATGGGAAAAGGGTTTTGTTAGAGATTCAACTCCTGCAAATGAAGGAAGAATGTTGGTGGAGACAAAGAGCTAGAGACAGTTGGGTTAGGGAGGGGGATAAAAATACAAGCTACTTTCATGGGAAAGCTTCCAGCAATCGTAGGAAGAAAGAAATCTTGAGTCTTGAAGATTCAAATGGTGTTCTCAATTCAGATTGAGGGATCTGGACTTTATTTCTAAGGAATTTTTTCAAAACCTGTTCTCCTCTTCTTTTCTTCCTGATGTGTATCAATTTTCTAAGCCAATCTCAAATATCCTTACCCAAGAACACATTGACCTCCTCAAAGAACCTTATACCTCTCTTGAAATCCTCAAAGCTACCAAACACTGGGAGCAAACAAAACTCCGGGGCCTGATGGGTTTAATGGAGCATTCTACAAAAAATTCTGGTCTTCTCTTGGCCCACAAGTGATAGCAGAAGTCCTCAAAATTTTAAATGGTGATCCAGTTCCTACTTCCCTTAATGATTACTACATTGCTCTTATCCCTAAAGTTCCTGGAGCTAACTCTCTTCAAAATTTCAGACCGATAGCCTTGTGCAATTTTGTTTATAAAATTGTCACAAAAGTTCTGGCCAACCGTATCCAAAACATTCTTCCTTGTATTATTTCTCAGAATCAGTCTGGTTTTGTTAAGAATAGGCTGATCACAGATAATGTGATCCTAGCAGGAGAACTCCACCATCTTATTGCTAGATCCAAAGCTAAGAAAAGAGGAATGTTCTCGTGCAAGATTGATCTTAGCAAAGCATATGATAGACTTGAGTGGGGCTTCATAAACAACATTATTAAGGAAATGGGTTTTCCTGAGCAGTGGAGGGTTCCAGTTATGAATTGCATTACTTCTCCTAGAGGTGCGGTTATTATCAATGGTTCTCCTGGGCAGTGGTTTAAACAGGAAAGAGGGTTGAGGCAAGGTGATCCCCTCTCCCCTTTTCTCTTCATTTTAGCACAAGAGTCTTTGTCCCGGTTCTTGAATGAAGCTGTGGTAAAGAGAGATTACATTGGTGTCAAACTTGCTAGGTCCTGTTCTCCTATCTCTCATTTAGCCTTTGCCGATGACATCATTTTCTATGGGCAAGCCTCCCAGAAAAATGCTCAGTTCTTGGCCAACTCTCTGGATAAGTTCATGATAATTTCTGGTCATAAGATTAATTATCAGAAGTCTGATATTGTTTTAGTCCAAAAATGTCCCAGGATCCAAAGATTCGATTTCCAGTATCCTCAGAGTTACTCAAGTCCCTTTCTTCACCAAATACCTTGGCCTCCCTATCAAAATGGGAGGAACAGAAATGAAACTTTTAAGTTCCTCTTGGATAATCTTAGGAAAAGAGTTTCAGGTTGGAAAAAACCAATGTCCCAGGCGGCTAGATCTGTCTTAGTCAAAAGTGTCCTTCAAGCCCTTCCAAATTTCACTATGTCTCTTTTCAAACTACCAAAAAACATCACCTCAATAATGAATTCTATCTTTGCCAACTTCGGTGGGTGGGATGAATGACAGTAGGAAGCATATGGTGTGTGGAAAAAATGGAAAGATGTCTGTAAGCTATCAGAGGATGGAGGACTAGGATTTAGAAGTTCTGAAGCCTTTAATGAAGCTCTGCTTGCCAAACAAGCCTGGAGAATCATCAGATATCCTGATTCTCTTGTTAGTAAAAATTTGAAGGCTCTTTATTTTCCCCAGAATGATCTATTTTCTGCCTCTAGTAAGAGTCGAGATAGTCCTATTTGGAGATCCATTCTGTGTGGGATTAGGACTATTAGTAGAGGTGCTGCTAGTAGGAAATGAGTAGGAAATGGGAAGACAACCAATATTAGAGATCATCCGTGGCTCTCCAATTCTCTCCCGGTTAAGATTGTTGTCACTAGTTCGATTTGTCACAACCTTGTTACAGTCAACCAGCTGATGAAGCCTAATTCTGATGAATGGAATAAGGATCTGATCATGAATGAGTTCTCCAGTATTGATCAAGACCGTATTTTAAGCTCTACTTTTAATCAAAATTCAGTGGAGGATGAGTGGTTCTGGACTGGGTCTGCCTCGGGAGATTACACTGTTAAATCTGGTTATCATATGCTTAATACAGACCCTCTAAATGCTTCTTCGTCTTCTTCTCATGTTAATCATAGTTTCCGACTTCCTGCTAGTCTGGTGCCACCAAGAGCTAAGCTCTTCTGTTGGAAATTTCTCAATAAGATTACTCCCTGTTTGGCTAACATTGCCAGAAGGGTGGGAGGATCAGATAAATGTTTTCTTTGTGGAAAGAAGATACTGACTACCATAGTATTTCCTCTGTTGGGCTACTAAGGATTATTGGAACACAGTTGCCCCTAATAGTCAACTACCGGAGGAAGAGGAAGGGGCTATACAAGAGTGGTTTCATGAGAACAGTAGGAAGTGGTCAAGAAAGAAGTTAGCAGAAATAGTGAATACAATTTGGCTATCTATGATGCAAAAAATAGAGTGAGACATAGTCTTGATTTGTCAATAACTGAGTGTATTGATTCCAATCTCGCCTTCATCAAAGTTTATCAGGATCTTCACGAATATAAGAAGCCCTTTGAGATTTCCTATTGTCTTCCCCAACAACAAGTTCAAAATGAAGATTGTCTAGTAAATCATTGCTTCAGGAAAAATGGTGCTTATATGATTTGTAGTGGTGTTCTAATATCTCATTCTGGGATGTTGATCATGACTTATAACAGGAAAGTTCAAGGATGCAGAGATCCAGTCCATGCAGAGCTAAAAACCATTGCTTTCGGTGTTGAAGAAGCTCGCAGTAGAGGTATTACAAATCTGGTGGTGAAGGTCAATCAGATGGAAACCTTGAAGGTGATCGATAATCTCATGCGTAGTCATCAACGGACCAACGTGGATTTTCTGGATCTGTCTAATGGGATTAAATCCTTTTGTAATTTTAGACTGGTTTTTTGTAAGCAGAGTTGTTATGCTGCTGTGTTAGCTTGTGGTCTTTTAACAAATCCAACTTGAACAAATGGGAGACATCTAATGTTTTCTAAGTACTTCCTTCAAGCAATTACTATGGAAGGAAGTGATGATGACAGTGGCTAATGCCCTCCTTGTTTAATACTTCCGTTCATTAAGTCAATGTCTACTGTCAAGGCAATGTACTATTCAATAATAATTATTATCTAATGAGAGTAGGGGCAATGCGTCATTGTCCTACTTTGTTAATAATGCAAGTTTCTTGACTTGTTGAACGAAGTATTAGACTAAGTAACACTTCATAAAAAAAAAAAAAGACTAGTATTGTGGCCTAATGCAATCAATGCGGATGTGACTGCATTTAAAGTTCTCTTTCTTTAATCTAGCATTCTTGTTTTCTTGGGCCTTTGTGGATGGTTAAAAAGAGTTGGAAGGCCCAGATGTAGTTGGATGTTGGTTTGTCATGTCAGATACAAAAGGTCCTCTGGCCACAAAAAGAGACGTCTAGATCATTAAACGAGTGGGAGTGTGAATAGTGTGTGGTGGTGATAAAGATCCCCGCCTGGCGCAAGTCCAACACACACTTCAAGGTTGGGCGTTCAGTTGAAGAAAGGAAAGTGGAAGTTAGAAAAAGGAAAATTGATAACATATCCTTGTTTTTTCTTTTCTGATTCAGCATGTACTTCTATTAGTTTTTATAATTAACTTTAAATATTGTCTAAAAATGATAAAATTTTACATAAATAATACTAAAATATTATATTTTATCCAATATCAAATTTGAAGTTTTTTAAACTCATGTGTGACATCATTTGATCACACATATCACATATGAGTTTAAAAAACTTCAATTTAATATTGGACCAAAATATAACACTTTAGCATCGCCCATGTAAAGTTTCATCAATTTTAAACAACACTTAAACATGTTTAAAGTAAATTATAAAAACCAACAAGTGTATTTTGTGAATTACGAAGAAAAAAGAGATATAAAGTGAATTTTTTAAAAAAATAGAAGTGATATGTATGAGAATTATATAAATAATAAAAAATTAATATATTTGATTTAACATCAAATAAATTTATTTATATAAATATTATTTTATTATCGGTTTTGTTTCTTTATATTCTTATTTTTAAATATTTTTATTTATTTAACTTATAGGTCATATAACATAACTTTAGAGCTTTATTATTTTTTATTATTATTTAAATTTTATTTAAGATAATTATTGATATACATATTCAATTTTATTTTATTTTAAAAATATGAGTTTATAATTTTCAAATATCTGGACACTGTTATTTCTAATAGACAGTGTAATTTTACCTAAATATTTGTGAGCACGCACCATAATAGGGCCATTAATGCAGCCCAATCTTTACGTCTCGTTCAGTAACACCGCATATATCGAGTCCGCAATGACTCAGCACCATTTGTTTTCAAAAAAGACTCAGCACCATGCGGATTGCCTTGGCGTATAAAACCAGCAAAAGAGAAGAAAAAAAAAAGCAAAAATAGGGGAGCAAGGCATGTGATATTATACACTTCTTTCTTTGATGACGTTTACCACAGATACGTATCAAAATATCTTTCCTATTTTTGTATTAAATGGGAATATTTTTTAATTTCACTAGTATTTTTTGGCGCAAACAAAGTATCTTTCCCACGTCATATCCAACTTGCACGTACATTTCTACTCTACCCTGCCTGCCACGTTTGTCCCCGATGGGCCGCATCTTAAGCTGGGCCCAAATGTCGTTGTTTCTCTAAACACGTTGATGCGGGCGGCTATTTATTTGTAAAGAATCTTCAATGAAATTAATTGTTGACCAATCTACCCTTTACTTAACTTTTCAGGAAACATCTGATCTAATTAGTTTAAAGTTGTTGAGGACGATGTCGACACTTCAAGTTTCCTTCTCATTAACAACACAATGGCAGTGCAGAAATTCACATTATTTATTAACAAAAGCAAAATCACCGTCCAGCCCTTTGATACTACGGTGTTCAATTGTAGTCTTATTTCTGAATATTTTATTGTATCTTACTATCTCTGTCGACAGAATTATCCCATTTATTATAATAATAAATACTCCCTCTTATTCTAATTATAAGTTAGAGTTAAAAAGACTAATATACCCTTATTTTAATAAAAAAATAAGTATAAGATAAAAAGTAGAGTACGATAATTAAAAAATAAAAAGGGTAAAAATAAAAAGATAGATAAAAAAAATCTAAAACGACTTATAATTTGAACATAATTCTAAAACCTAAAACAAATTATATTTAGAATAGGAGGGATTATAGTTTAACAAAAATTAGATTTAAAAATCTTATTTATATAATTGAATCACTGCTTAATATATAATATCTTACCAATTTAATTTTATATATAATTATGTGGACGGAGTAATACATCATTAAAATATCGAAATCAATTTTCCTAAAAATATTCTGTTAAAACATTGTACACATAAACATTGTACACATATCCCCTTTCTGCTACTTTTCTTACAATTTCAAATAGTATAATAATATCCAACTCCGCATGGACTTAAAAAGAACCACAAGGCAGGAATTTAACAGGGCTTAATCCCCCCTACATAGAGAGGGGAAAAAAAGGTTGCATCCATGAAATGGAGAGTTAAAACGACGGGTCACAGAGCAGGAAGAGTCTCCTGCCGCCACGTATTATTATTATTTTCATCTGTAGTATAATCCGACGGTCCATAATTTACATCTGAGTAGTCAAATATCCCATCTAACGAAACGAAATCATTGCTGAAAGTATTCCCAACATCACAACCAGTAATACCAAACCCAAACGGGTCATCATAGCTACCCAACCTTTCATCAAATTGCCACAGCTCATCACCAATACCGGATGAATCAGACGAGACACGAATCAACTCAACTTCATCACCGATCAAATTATAATCCTCCACAGTCTGATGTGCGGTGGAAGGAAGACCAAGCTCATCATCAGATGCTCCGAGAAGATACCCTAGTTCAGGGATGAGACTCTTCACCGGAATCTGAAACGGAAATAACACCGTCGGTGGTGGTCGGAAGAGTACAACCGCCTGAACCTGATAACTCTTCTTCAAAACTCTTGATAACGGAATCTAGCTCATGAACACCAGTACCGACAACATCGTCACCGGGAGGTGTCGTGTCGATATCTGTATCGTCAAGGAGTACAAGGAGGTCATCACGGATTCTTTTAGCAGCGGCACGTCGGAGGAGTCGGTATCGACTGTGTCTAATCTAGCTCGTTTTCTCTGAGTTTGTTGATCCGACGACATGATTTTATTTTACGAGGAAGTGCAGAGTGAGAGGGAAATTAGGGTGCGTGTATGCGATAGGAGGAGAGAGAGAGTGAAACAGACAAGAGAGAGAAATGGGGAGGATGGATTGGAGAGTAGTGGGCGAAGAAGAAAAGAGGAGAGATACGAAGTTTATATATATAGTCGGATTTGGAAAAGAAAAGGAAGGAGGTGGAGAGAGAAAGGAAGAGATAGTGAGAGAAAGGGAGACAAGATAATTGAATTAATGGGGAAAGATCTAGGCGCGTGTGTGTGTTGAGTTGAGGATACGGCGAATACTTCGTTTGCCCCATGACGGACCATCCCTTTTTTTTCGATTCACGCATCACTATCGTTATCGTACAATTTTTCGAGTTCTTTTTTGTGGTCTTTGCCTAATTTTTTTTTAAAAAAAGGGAGAAAGAAGCAGATGCCTTATTTTACTTATTTGTGTCTGCCCCATCCGTCCCGTATGTCGACCATCTGTCCATTCTTTCTTTTTCTGCAATAAGTGGAATTGTTTAATGTAGAGTTAATTTATTTTGATTCCGGATTTGAAGTCCGGTCCGGTCAGTCCTGCTGAATATCAGGGCCCACCATACTCTGTTGATCTGAACCGTACAGTTCGGTTTTGGTTTTGGCTTTATACTATTCGACTTAGGGCATCCACAATGGTGTGGAATCCACTCTAAATTAATAAAATAAAAAGATAAAATATGACATGGAGGAGAGAAGTTGTGTGAGAGTTTCTTAACTAAGAACCTCAAAAAGTGGGTGTCTTGCAAAAGAAGAGAGAGATTGTGAGGAGAAGAATAAAATATTATTATTTTGAGAGTGGAATCCACTCTGTTATTGTGGATGCCCTTACTAGTACTCCTTTAAGTTTTTTTTAAAATGCTAGTAGTACAAATACAACTCCCTAGAAATAGCCGCAGCAGCCGGTCAGAGGCTAAGACGGTGCGGCGCGGCTCAGCTCAACTGAGTTAGCAGTTGAACAAAATTCGGCTTGGCTTAGACGGTGGCTAGCTAACTAATAATGACAGAGAGAGGAGGAGAGTAGTTGAGCGTGTTCCGTGTTGTTTTCGGTTGTTTGGTTAATGACGATGACAGTGAGCGGATCGATGATTGATGCATGTGATGAGTCTGAAGAAGGTTATATTATTAATCATTTTAATTTTTGAAGTTAGCTAGTAGTATTTTATAAATCTTTGGAAGAATTTATAAGATGTCACTATCTAAGTTTTTAATTCATAAAATTAAATTGTTTTTTTTTAATTCAGTTTTAAACATGCTTAAACATTGTCCAAAATTGATATAATTTAACATGGACGATACTAAGTGTTATATTTTGGTCCAATATCAAATTTAAAGTTTTTTAAGCTCATATGTGACATATGGGACCCAATAAACATGTCTCACATGTCACATATGAGCTTAAAAAACTTCAATTTGATATTGGATCAAAATATAACACTTTAGCATCGTCCATGTAAAGTTTCATCAATTTTGGACAACGTTTAAGCATGTTTAAAGTTGAATTATGAAAAAAAAAACCAATGATATTTTGTGATTAAAAATTTAAACAATGGAATCTTATGAATTTTCCCAATCTTTTTTTCTAGCTTAATTATTTGTAATCTCGACCAGTTTAATTAGGGTTTTGTTCGGTATATTTTTTTATTGTTTTGTAGCTGTTTTGGTCTGGTTGTTTTGGTTGGTTGTTTTGTGGTGTTTTGCTGGTTGTTTTGTGTTGATTGTTTTGTGATTGTTTTGAAAACTGGTGTTCGGTAGTGTGGCGGTTTTGTCTGACATATTTGAATAAGTTAGTTACGTGTAGTGCGTTTACCGTTTTCTATATCACAATTAAAAATTTTGTATTACATTTTAAGAAAACTTTTTGTTAAGATGGAAATAAAGAGACTACTAGTAAATTTAGGGATGAAAAAATTTATTAATTACGAAAATAACAATTTTTTATTACAATAAATTTTGTTAACATTTATATAAGGTCTATATAAATAACTTCACTATTATCAAACCACAATTCTATCAAGGGATAACAATAATTGTAACTATACATGGTTTTAACACACCGGATTACTTATTCACCTTTGAATAAAAGGAAAATATAATAACTAATTAGTGAACTTTATTAATGCTTACATCATACAAAAATAAACAATTAGTTGTTAAAAATATGACCTATATATACTATATATACATATAATTAGATATTCAGATTTATACCTTATTTTAGCAATATAGTCAAAAGTAAAGTGGATTATTATGTCATTCTTACTAATCATGTACCCCTTTTATCTATAATACAAATATATTTTTTAGTTTTTATTACAGATTCTATAATTAAAAAAATATAAAATTACTTAAAATAATTTTTTAGTATAAGTTTTTAGAAAAAAACGCTACTAATTTAAAACTATTGTTCTATATTACTGTCATTAACTTATAATTTAGTATACCAATCTTAATAAATAAACTAAAACTAAAAAAGTGAAAAACAAACTATTTTATATATTAATCTATATATTTCAATTTTAATTTAATTTTGTGTCAATATAATATGTAATATCATTTTTTAAAATAATTACAACTATTAAAAATTCAAATTAATTTATTAAAAATAAGTTTAAAATATTAATTAATATTATATTAAAATATTCTCGTCCCTAATTACAATTTTCTGGTTCCGTCTCTGTTTACGGTATTCATTAACTTTACGTCATAAATTGCTGGTTGTTTTGTGGTTATTTGTACTGGTATATTTGTAGCTGTTTTGAAAAAATATTGTTCAATAGTAATAGTTTGCAACTTTTTATCAAAAATGTCAAATTCAAAAATACCACATTTACACCACAAAAAACGACAACACCGAACGGAGCCTATATATGTTTTTTGTTTTGTTTGTTCGCGCCATCGATCTCTGACCTAATTAATAAAGACCGATTATTAGTAGTGACTTTCCGAGAAAAGAGCTTCTTCATAATTTTCTCCCTATTTAAAAGTGGAATGACTTAAGGTTTGTTCCAGGAATTAATAATAATACATCCTTTCAACACTTCCAACATTCAGATAATGAAGATTTATTCTCAAAATAATTTGAATGATTCTTCACGTTGGACGAATAATTTAACAATAGTCAACCACGACTGCGATTTAAAGAATATTCATGAAAGCAACAAGGACGCTAAATTGGAAAAGAGTGAAAGGGAGTTCTAAATTTGATATTTACTTTATAGCTAGTGCGTATATAAAATTAAATTCTTATGAAGGAGAATTCATTCCCACGTTGTTGTTTCAAAATCAATCACGCACTCCCACACCACCTCTTTTTTTCCTAGTTTGTCAATTCCACGAATATATTTCCTTTTTTTCCTTAGGCTTGTTTGATGAAGGCTTTTTAAAATGATTATGATTAATATATGATAACTGATTAAACTTGTAGTTGGTCATGCTTATTTATGAATTTTAATTATAATTTTTTCAAATGAATGATTATCTGTAAAATAATATAGATTTGAAGACATAAAAATAAGTAAGTTTTGAACATAAGTTGCGCACTATATAATTTTTTTGTTTTTTTTAAATCATTCAGATCATTCATTAAACTTTGATGAATGAAAATATACACTGGGGGATAACATAACGTATGTTATTAAATAACATACATAATTTACGTGTTTAATAAACTCACAAGACAAGAATCTGTCCCATAAAAAACTCTCAAAAACAAGGGTGTGTGTGAGTATGACAAGTTATCGCGGGTACGTAAAAAGAATGATGCGCGGGAGCATGAAGCAAGGGGAAAGAAAGTAGTAGTAGTAGGTTGCAGTTGCACGCTGCTTTAAAAGCGAATATGCATGAGATGTCGCAATAACGTAGTAGGTATTAATTACATAAAGTAGTATAGAAACAAAGATTTTGGGAGTGCTGAAGGTTTTAGATCTGGAAGAGGATAACACGAATATAAGGTCTTAATTGATATTGTGTACCATATAAGTTTACGTCTACATATAAGCTATAGTACGATCAAACTAACTTGAATGAAGACTTCATATACATTATGGACCATACAATGTGGATACGGACTCTACTCTAGTCCATGTATATGGGTCTACGATCTAACACGCCTTGTATTCAATCAAACTGAACTAATATTCTTCAAACTTTCACTTTTCAAAAACTTCAAACTCTTCCTCATCAAAGAAAAAAAGAAAAAGTAGATATCTTCAAACTGCAATTCCTTATATGTTGATGTTTCAAAATCTCTAAGTCCCCAAACTTCGAAAGGGTTTGTTATTGAGTAATTGGAAAATTACGTATTGTAATAGATTAGAATTATCATAAGTATAAAAGTATAACATATATGTTGTGTCAAAGTATATATGTTTTCATAAATCAACCTACAGCGTAAATTGAGTTTTGATGTAAAGTGATGTTTGGTTGATTCTATAATACAAACTCAACCAAACATGAAGTAAAAGTGGTGACTTTATCATAATTTAAGATCGATGTCCGGTATTGGATTTCATCACCTACATCTTCATTCTTCAACTAGTTGTTAATCACCGAACTTTGTAACTTTTAGGAAGGAAAGGATACCCTAAGAGATCTATATATTCATAGTGTCATAAAAAGAAACTAAGAGACAATGGGTGCGTTCGCCTATGGCATAAATGCACATTTTTTGACAGCATAAATGTACAGCATATGCTGTTTTACACTCTTTTATTTGTTTTTGCTGTTCGCCTAAAACAGCATAAATGTCAGCATAAATGACAGCATAAATGTCAGCATAAATGCAGCCCGCAGCAAATGCTACTTTTTCGTTTTCGTGCTTTCACTTCCGTTTCTTTACTCACTTCATAATGCAATTACTGTGACTATTGATTTTAAAAAAAGAAATTTTTTACAAGTTACTTTATTTATTACAAATTACAAATAATACTTTAAATAATTTATAAAAAATAGTACTACATCTTTAACCAAATTTACAAAAAATCACATTTATAATACAAATCTATAATATATTATTTGTAATACCACATAGATTAATAAAAAAAAAAAAAACGAATAAATATAAACACTTGTTGATATATAAATTAAAATATTAAAATAGTATATAGAAATATGAATGCATATAAATTTATTAACATACAAAAGTTACAAAAATATTATATATTATAAAAGTTATAATTTCACTAAATAAATTCACATAACATTATCAGAAAATTTGAAAGCTTTTTCTCTTTTTTTACGCTTTTATATTTGTAAGAATTATAAATTTAGATAATAAAATATATTATTTAAGAGTTACAAGTTTTTCTTAAATAATAGAAATAAAAATTTTATTGTTTATGAATTTTATTTATTTATTTTTACTAACAAATAAAAGTTATGTAGTGTAATATAATAAATTATAATTGTAATACGAAAACGGTAAACACAATACATATAACTAACTTAACCAAACATGCTGCATATATGCGCACTGCCAAACAGCATTTTCAAAACAGCTGCATTTATGCCAGCACATTCCTGCCAGCAAATATGCTGCATTTATGCCGGCGCATTCCTGCTGTCAAATATGCTGCATTTATGCTGCCAAAAAGCCATGCCGAACAGAGCCAATAAAATGTGATCGTTCTAAGATTATTCGACGAAAGATAGTGTAGATGAGTATAAGTATAGATCTTAACTTCAGTAGGTATCTATCAATCTTTGTTTAAACTCAGCTATAGGAAAAAAAATGGTAATAAGTGGTGAATGATGTATATGTTTAAAACAAAGTAGTATATTTTATTGAATTGTATCTGTTTGGGTGCATCAAGGACACTAATTGGTATTAACTGACAGTTTAATTAACTGTATATGAAATTACGTACCTAGTACAAAATAGTATATGATTTCATTATATATATTTTATAGAGATAGTTTCATTGAGTATTAATATTGTGCTCCAAGCTTTTTTATTAAAATAGAATAAATTACATATGGAGCTTATAACAAACGATATTTTTTTGTTGTTACTTTGGGTTATTTGATGTCAATTGCTACGATTAGCTATCAGCTGTTAAAAATAAAAAAATAGGTAAGAAACAATTAATGAATTGACATAGAAAATATGTGATCACTTTCCACAAGATCGGTAGAAAATTGAGCCTAAATTACAATCTACTTATAGTCATAAGGTCCCTAAACACTGATATGTGAAAAGGGCTACTGTAGTACTCTATGGGGATTAATTTAATGCTGATGGTCCCTATATACAATAGTATATTATACTATTAAGACGTAGAAGCTAGCGTTGATAGTATCTATGATGTTATTTTAACGTGTCAAATAGTCTAAGGTGGAGTACTAAGATAAACGAAGATAATCTAAGGTGGAGAATCAAATTTTTTTTTGTCTGTTGAAAAGAAGATCTTAAGTAGGGGAATCAGAACGGAAATCGGATATGGTACTCGTTTGTTTGTTCTACTTAGTTTGGTACAACAATTCTATTCCTTTTTATGGACCCTTTTTTTTTTCTCACCAGTGAATTAGGTCATTTGATCTGTCCTATTCTTTATGGCTCAATTATGTGACGTGCCGCGAAGAATTTTCAATTGAAAACTAAATACGTGCCGGTCCCGGTTTATCACGATCACTATAGTACTCCTAAATTTTCATTGAGATGACAACTAATCTAATTTCTTTTGGAAATTCAGGCAACCATAATTGTCCGTTGCACTTCGGCAACCGTTTACATATCGTGTATGGATTATTATTATTATTATTATTATTATTATTATATATATATAAGTTGTCATTTCCGAAGACATTTGAATAAGAAAGCAAATTCCAAATTGATTTGCCTACCATGTGATAAAACGTATGCCCTTCCGGATAATAAATCATATGATAATGGAATGTTAGATAATTTATATGTGTTATAAATGGGTGAAGAGAGATCGCATAGAGGAGAGATAGATACAAGACCTCTATTTATAGAGGATTTGGTATATGGGGGAAACTCTAATTATATAAGATGTGGAGTCTAATATATCTATTTATGACCCTTCTTCTTGGATGAAACATCTTGTTATATGCTGACTCGTTAAAAACCTCGTCTGGAGAGACCCTATGGGATAAAAATCTAGGACAAAGGAAAAGAGTACAGTCTTATATTACTAACTTCACATTACTATAATAATCAATCATAGATATTTTCACTTGACATTCACATACAATGAATCCATTGGATAATTTTCATCGATTGCATCGTTAACATCTTTCCTGGAAAAAACTCATTGGAAAAACACCATGATGGAGGAAAAAGAGTACAATCATCATCAGTGGCGGATCCAGAAATCTTGTTTAGGGGGGCTAAAAAAAATTTTGACATCCAGAAATTGTTTAGGGGGGCTAAAAAAATTTTGACACTAATTTTCTTTAAAACTTTATATTATGTTGTATTTTTAAAAAAATTATAAGAGTAATTTGACAAATTTCAAAATTTAAGGGGGCTAGAGCCCCCCTAGCCCCCCCCCCCCCCCCTCTACGTCCGCCCCTGATCATCATTGCTCCTCCTATGAAAATATCAATCTTTAATTGGTTTTGCACCCAGTTACTTGGGAAGCACTTGGTTGAATACATCTGAAAATACCCCTAAAATTTTAGAATACAAATATTATAAAGTTTACATATATAATATAATAGATTGCAAGTATATTATAGTTTATAAGTATGTTATATTATTTACAAGCATATTATAGTATTTAATAAAGATGATTCATTGTAATAAATAATCCGTTTTGAAAATAAGTCGGTTATGATTTTTGATGTCATAATATGGTCCTTATATATTTTAGTGTATTTATTTGTTTAAAACTTATAATAATAATGATACAGATAAATATTCTACTAATTTTATTACATACACTAAATAAACTAGTTTTACTATATGTCGGTAACATCTTTAGGTATTTTCTGATTTTATTTAGTTAATCAATTTAAACTTTCCATATTTCCAACCCTATTTATTAAATCACATTTAGCTTCCCACATTTCCTAACATATTATTTTCTATTCATTAAGGAGTTTAATTTCTTTATTGATTGAACAATTATTTTCTATAATGATTAAACAGTTTATATTCTCCACTCTTCGGTTACCTTTCAGCCTTCTTTATATATATCCTCATCTGCTATATCACTTAACATGCCCATCACTCTCTCTCATCTCTCGTGCCTATTTCTATCGATTCAAGAACTTTGGAAAAATAATGATATACACAACACCCACCTTTTCTCACACACACAAAATACAAAGAAAACTCCTAATCATCTCTGTTGCCTTCCTCTCTTCAACCAGACCCGAAAATGGAAAAATATAGGTAACATTCTCTCTATATTTCTAAATCTTTCCTCCCTCGTCCTCTATTATTTGCTGACAAAAAAAATATAGCATGTTGCATTCTCTACTCAAACACTCATCTATTTGATGTTTTGACCGATGCTCATCTCTCTCCTTGCTCTGTTCGTACCCAAAAGAAAGAAAGAAAAAACTTCATGCTACACTCTTACTTTGAAAAAAATACACAAAACCCCACCAGACAAAAAGGAAAGCAAACCTAGTATGACACTTTCGTCAGTAAATTCAACCTTTTATCATTTTCTTTCTTCTTTCCTTATTTAACATACTATTATTTAAATGCTTGTTTTAATCAATGTTGAATTTGTATCGGTATTATAATATATTATGAAATACCCCATAAATTAATCTGAATTAATTTAGGGATTTCTTTTATTGAACCCTAAAAATAATACTATTAAAAACTAAACTTTTATAGGGTATTATGAATTTAATAATAAGATTTATAAGTCAATAAATCTTGGGAAAATTTTGAGACACTCCAATTATATTATAAAGATTTTAGAAATATATGGAACATTGGTTTGGATCATAAAAGTCAATATAAAATCATAGTTGAAATATCCCTAATAATTATAAGAATAATTAAGGTCTAATTATATAAGGCTAACATGTTGCAAAAATGGATTAAGTAAATATTTACATGAATTAGGTTTCAATGAACCTCAATTATATTTATAAAAAAATAAATACATAGTCTAAAAAGATTTATCAAACGTAACATGAAATTCTAAATTAAGGGGATAATTTAAAAGGAGTAAATTATACAATAAAAATCGGTGTAACATGCAATATATACTATTACATGAAATGACACATAGATTATTATGAGGAAGATTGAGAGGTTATTTAACGAGCTAATTTAATTATGAATCTTCTCTAATCCTTTTCATATTACCTTCACTCATGTTACAAAAAAAATAACAATTAAAATAAATATAACATAAATAATAGCTTCTCTTCTACTCTTTCATTTTTTTTATTATAAAACTTATATGCGGCCTCTCTTCTTCATATTCCCCGCATACAATTACTTAATTGACAAACAAATAAATACTTAGCAATTTATCTTTCACTCACGGTTGAAATCCTAATACATGTGAGCTCTCTATTTTCTTCACTCACTTAATTGACAAAGGAACCTTTCATTCTCTTCACATCTCTTCACGTTATTTAACAACTGGTGCTTTCATTCTCTTCACATCAATATTGCAACTCTGCGTGGTGAGAGGATCATACATACAGCGCTCTCTCCATTCACATTCTTCACCCACCGTTACAATCCTAACTCCAAGAAATACCTACAAGCCCGTCGTTCACATTCTCTTCATTTTCTTCTCATATTTCAAGAAACATACAGTTACTTCGATCCCCTTGTTTTCACCACCCCTGAAATTGTATATCGCTGGAGTCCTGATCTCATGCACCAAATTGAAGAGAGGACCGAAAGCATTTCCATTCCAGAACCGCCTACACTCCTCTTCATCGCTTTCTTGTACAAGCGCCTTTGCAGCAACAAATCATTGATCTGCTTTTTGCACACCAGACTCTACAGGACTGAAAACAATTCATATCTGCAACCGGTAATATACCCAACTATGTCTTCTTCTTCTCCTCTACTGTTATAACAAAAAGAAGTTTTAAATTCTTCTGTTGGGCACCGTGTGAGAACTGAAGGAAAAAAAAAAGATAGAGATTAGCAAAAAGAAAATCTTAATCCTAACTAATTAAACAAAGTAATTGGGTTAGATATTAGTAGCGCTAAAATTCTGGTTCGTGAGTATAGGAATTTTTGGAATAATGTTTTGGGTTATGAAACAAACTCAAAAGTAAACGAGCAGTAAAAAAAATACAAATAAAAATGGTTGTATTAACAAGTGTATAACAAATTAAGTGGTTTTGAGATTAAGTGGGTAACAAGTCATTGTGGTAATTAAATAAAAATTGCTACTCTCTCTGTTAATTAATATCTGTCGTTTTAGGTAGTGATTTGTGTTCAAAAGTATCTGTCGTTCTAGCTTTTTGACACATATTTTTCCACTTTTAACCCTACTATTCAACACAAAAGTAATTATTATCTAGATGGAAAAGTAAAAAGTAGGGTACATGCGTCATTTTTCTACTTTTCTTAATAAGTGTGCAACTTTCTAGAATGACAGATATTATTGAGTGGAGGGAGTATTATTTTTGGTGTAAGTTGAGAATCTTATGGTTTGATAAGTGGTTCAAATTTTTAGTGATTGTAGGATTTAAAATTGTGAAATAGAGTATGGTAAAAGAGAGATTATAGAGAGAGGGATAAATATATTAATATAGGATGACTAATTTATAAAACGGATCGTTTGTAAAGAAAAATGATGAATTGATAAGTAATAAGTCAGTAATGATAGATTTGATAAAAGGCTAATAAGAAAAAAATATTATTAAATGTTTAAATGGGTTGGTAATTTGGGATTTAAAAAAAATATTAGTATGTAGTTGAGTTTATTGGAGAATTAAATTTGAGGTTGGTGGGGTGGGAGAGATTAAAGGATTACTTAATAATTAGTTATCAAGTAAAGTAGTTAAATGATTAGTGGTTTTAAAATGTAAAATACACATTTATATATTGATATTAAGGAAATAAAAGGGATTGAGTAAAAGAAAAGTGGTAAGGAATAGATGATTAAGTGGATAAATTGATTAATAAATTATTTAGTAAACTTTGGTAAGTTAATAATTGATCAATAAATCGCCAAGTTCAATGGCGAATTAGATTGTAAAACGAAAAGAGAATATATGGGTTAAGAGTAAGTAATTAATTATCAAGTAGTGAAGAAGGTTGATGATTTTAGCATTTAATATATAATTATATATGTATATATATAAGCTTAAGAAAATAGGATGAAATGAATAATAAATTAGTAATATGAGAGTAAGGAATTTAGTATTAAGTTGGTAAATTGAAACCAACTGGTTGATAAACGTTACGAAACTTAGGATATGATCTGGTAGTGTGTTGAATTAAAAATTAATATGGTAAGGGTTAGAATATGGAGGAGATCAATAGATAAAATAATACAAAAATATATAGATATATGTATAATGAGAGAAACTTTAGCCTAAAGATATAGTTGCATATCATGATCATAAAGTGACAAATAAGATAATAAAAAAAAACAAGTTATTATCACACTCGAAAATTTGAGGAGATAGGAGTTTAAAATGAAGGATGAAATAATACTAATACCTTGGTAAGGATTAGCTAGAATAACATTACTGTATTTCATATATATATATATAATGATATCGGTATTATATGTCGAGTTTGGGTTAGTATCAACTATAAGATAATTTATATATGGAATAACATTTCTATTGTGGGGATTAGTACATTGGTGGCCTGTAACAATCAAGGTGTCGGTTAATGATAATATGACCATTTAAACTAATGCACCGAGATTATAACGTAGATGATTAAGTGATATACATCCTAGAATAAAACTCTGACTTGTTGAATTTATTTAATGATCTTCCCTAATGTATTTTGACTTGGAATTTTAACCATAGATTCATTATAAACTATAGTTTATTTCATGTAAATTAATATGGGTTTTAAGTTTTTAAACGTAAGTTATAATTTTTGTAAGTTCTGAGTATTATGGAATTATTTAGATAATTTAAAAGATATTTTTATGAAATAAAGTTTTTATAATATATCTAAAATGTCATAGTTACTATATATTAAATTTGGGAATTTTTGGACAAGAGTAAATGGGTCTAAATATTGTATTTATGAATTTTTCATAAGTTATCTTATAATATATGGTTTAATGTAACCCAAAATTAAAGTATAGTTGATTAATGAACTTTATAGGTTAGGAAAAATATAATAAGACAAAACTAACATTTAATTCAGAATGTTAATAAATATTTTTGGGTATAAACTTTAAGTGAAGTAAAAAAATTATATATATACATACATATATATATATATATATATAAAGAAATAAAATAGTAACTTAGGCTAAATCAAGGAATTGAATTAATCTCCATTTATATTAATTATATAGTGTGGTAGTTAATATACTTAATTGAAACTAAGGAAATACTTTATTTTATAAACCATATATTGGATGTGGATATGTGTAAAAGTTAATAGAGATAATTAAATACATTAAGACTACACAAAGAATGTCTTGAATAAATCCTAATACATATATATGAATACATTAACAATAAATAAAAGGAATAAAATACCTTATAGAAAACATTAGATTAAAATTCATACGTAGCAATTAAAATATTAAATGTTAATGTGACATCTAGGTGGACTATTAGGAGGGATATATATGTATTAAACTTAAGAATTTAATCAGTATTAATATAAATTAGTCAATTGTAACTTAAGAGTTTAATTAAGCTAAACCCATGATCAAGAGTAAGTAATTGAAATAAAATTAAATGTACACTTAAGACATACAAATTCAATGGCGTAGACGGTTAAGTCAAACTGGAACTAAATCGAGGGTTCATGTTTGAAACCTCGCAGAATCTTTTTTTAGGAAATTTAATTAATCAATGAAAACGTAACGCGGACTTGGGCTATCCTACTGGGCCCAAGTCCATGAACTCCAAAGTCCACTTAAACAATTCAACGAGAGTTTGGGCCACTCTCAAGATAAACTCTAAATCTTTCCTGATTTAAATGAAATGGGCCTAATGAAAGATTTAATTAACAAGATCTAGCCCAGATCCTTATGAGAGAGTAAATGTAAATCAGAAACTAAAACCAGTAAGAATGAAAAACGTTTAGCTTTATGAGTTCCTTAGCTAATCAATACTTGGAACGCCTTAATTATAGGTTGTTAGTGGAAGTTCGCACTTTCAAGTTGGTTACTGCTACTGCTCCTACCAGGTGCGATTTCTCGTACTCATATGCTTGCTAACAGACTTAAGGGACGTTTTTGAAAAATGCTAACTAAGCCTAAATGGTTTTATTAAGGAAAAATGGTTTGTGTGACTAACTCAGCCTATGACTAACTGAGCCTTGGATGAACAACATACATGGTTACTGGTTCCTTCTATCTGGTTGTTTCATTAGATATTATCTGCACGGGGTTTACGCCTCTGCACTCTGTAGGACTGAGTGTTTTGGTATCGCTCTGGTACAGTTAATGATCTGGTGGGAATTTTGGAAAGGAAATGTCAATTTGGTAATTCTTCTTTGACTCTGGATATCGTTTCATCCATGAGCTGGGTCTTGTTTGGGTGACGTGCGCGCGTCTTCATCGGTAACAGAGAGGGGCTGTATATCCCCTGTCCTTAGTGGACGTAGTTAACAGAGAGGGGTTGTATATCCCCTGTCCTTAGTGGACGTAGTTAACAGAGAGGGGTTGTATATCCCTGTCCTAGAAGGACGTACTTGGCGTTGGGGTTTATTCTACTCTTGGGTTTTTGGATTCTTCGTTATCTATCAATCATTCCTAGCTGGTGACTACTTGGTCTTTCTACTCCTAACTGGAACTTAATCTAACTAAGGCTTTGGACACTCACTAACTTATGGTGTTGTTTATTCTAACTGACTAACTTACCCATCTATTATTTATCTTTATCCTTAACTTGTTATCTTTGACTTGGTGATTTTAAAGTGTCTTGTTTCCCTGTTTTACTTTCAAGAGTTTGATCTCAGGTTACTGTTTATTTTGAAGAGTTATGTTTTAAATGTTGTTTTGAAGAATTGTACCAGTTCCATTCCAGGGAACTGACTCACCCCTCCCGGGGTGGGCTGCTTGGTTTCATCTTGCCGGTACGAAATGTTTATACAGGTGGTCACGAAGAGCATGAGTGATTGGGACGGGAATTAGGAATTGTGGAGAGTTATTCTATTTTACGTTTAGTTTTGTTTACGTTGTTTTCTTGAGTTCAGATCGTAACTTAGATAATTGTAATGGTTGTGATTTGTGAGGTTGGTACCGGGTGTTTGGAACCCGATGATCTGTAATCGCCTTAGTTTTGTTTTTTATTTCCGCTGCATTTTTGTTAAATAGTGGTGTTACAGAAAGTGGTATCAGAGCGTAGTTACGCTCTGAACCCGAGAAAACTAGCCGAGTGAAATACTTAGAATATAGGTGCACTTAAAATTGGGGAATCGGGGTAGAATGGGAAGTGAGGATTCCAGAAAGGCACGTTACCCTACCACATACTTCACTTTACTTGCTTTTACATTACTTCACGAATTTATGAACACTCCATCTATGCACCGTCCTTAGAATGTTATAAAATTTCACACCTCTACTTCTAAGACGGTTTGTCTTCATAGAATCAAAGGAAATTATAGGGTGTTGTGTGGGACCTTGAACAAATATATATATAATTGGGTTGAAATGTACTGTGAATATTTAGATACTCAAAATGACTATCATTGATGGACACGACATGGAGTCAAACCCACTTGATTTGAGTTTCTTTATAAGAAATATAAACGTTGAACCAGGTCTTTGGAATAGCATGATTACTGTATTAGCCATAGCGTAGTATTACAAATCTTTCTAATTTTCTAATAAAGGATGATAGAGAATCATGCCTAAGGTGATAACTTGGAAATAAAAAGGGTTGTAATATAGTTTTAAGGATCAAATACGTGAGATAACCTAAAGGTTAGAAAATCCATAGGAAAAGAATTAAAAGATAATGGATTAGAGATGGATCCATAGCCCACAGGTTTCAGGATCAAAACTTAGTTGTTGAAGGATTATGTTCATTGAGAGTAAAGAAAAATCTTTAGATTTCATGAAGGGATTTGGAAATTGGTTTACAGAATAAACAGTTGAAAGTGAAAGTTGGAGATCCAAATTGTTAGAAATCTAATGGGCAGATTAAATTATATGTTTTGAGAATACTACTTATCGAAATGCTAGGAAGAAGTAACTAGGGATTCATGCAAGTATATCTTGGTATATGGTTTAATAGTTACTACGATGCAGGTACTTAGTAATGGTTATTTGGAATTTTCATAATTACCTATTGGAATATAGTAATAATTGAATAGTTTGGTAAGTATGTATTTGACGCTTTATGAATTTTGTAAACTGGGTGGAAGGTTGAACTTGGTCCTGGCCAGATCAAGGGATACTGGACCCAAAATGGGGTTGAGAGGTAATTCAACTTTGGCACTGGCCATGTCAAGGTTGGGTGATCCTTGAAACTACCTAAGACTAGATAAAAAAAGGTGTAATTCATTATACATTACATAGTTACTTTGAAAATTACACTAAGCAAGAGAGGTTTTAAATGGAGTATCATAATATAAGTTGCTAATAGTGTATTTTACATGAATTATTATTTCTTAAACAAATAGTTAGTTATAATATAATCAATGTATTTTGTCGCTAACTAAAATCTTGATAATCCTATTCAATCAAGAATATATAGTCGATTACAACCTAAGTAGTATGTTATTCTCTATCTTGAATGGTAACTAACAAACAACGATAAACTTCAGCCTGAAACATTTGACTTTATCATACTATTAAATACATATAAATATACACCCACCTAACCCTAGGTTGAGAGGTAATTCATTACACAAAATTATTATTTCTTAAAGATATAGTTAGTTATATTATAAACTATATAGTTCATCATTAACTAACATTTTAATAATCATACATGTTTAATCAATAATACAAAGATCTACAACACCTTCAACCCTTAGCTTAAATGGTAACTAAGCAACTACAACATCCTCCAACCTGAAATAATCAACATTACCTTGTATTAGACCATTCAATATTATGTAGATACACAGACATACCTAGTACTAGTATAACTCATTAACTTAGTTTATGCTACAAGATTACTAAGTTGTTTACTCAACCTAATAACTAGATGTTGTTCTAGGATTGAACTACTTACCTAAATCATGGGGTTGAGGACGCTACTCGGGAGACTGAGGACTCCATGAGAGTGAAGTACCCACACCTAGTCACATGATATTTCCCTGTATTCATTCCTTCTATGGGTTCTCGTTAGTAGCGGTACGAGGGCGTACCTTAGCTCTTTTAAGGGGGAGGGGTAGTGCATACTCTTTCTTTGTGACCTCATCCAGATTATGCCCTGTTTGTTTATCAGTAGAGTGATGGAGATGTGTATGTATGTACTTGGTTTATATATTGTGTGATTCTTGATTTCTATCTATGAAATATCTTGGTTTGGTTTGATGTTGAGTAATGAAATATCTTGGTTTGGTTTGATGTTGAGTAATGAAATATCTTGGTTTGGTTTGATGTTGAGTAATCTTGAGTGGAATTTGGAAATGGAAATGAATGGAAATACATTGTGGGAGAAATTACATTTGGTATGGATTGGAATGGAATTATGTTTGGAATTATTATTGGATGAACATCTTGAAAATTCTCCAACACACCTGAAGCGGTGTGAGTAGCTATTAGTTGGTGTTAAACTTCGAGACGAAGTTTCTTTTAAGGGGGTAGACTGAAATACCCCATAAATTAATCTAAATTAATTTAGGGGATTTCTTTTATTGAACCCTAAAAAAAATACTATTAAAAACTAAACTTTATAGGGTATTATGAATTTAATAATAAGATTTATAAGTCAATAAATCTTGGGAAAATTTTGAGACACTCCAATTATATTATAAAGATTTTAGAAATATATGGAACATTGGTTTGGATCATAAAGTCAATATAAAATCATAGTTGAAATATCCCTAATAATTATAAGAATAATTAAGGTCTAATTATATAAGGCTAACATGTTGCAAAAATGGATTAAGTAAATATTTACATGAATTAAGGTTTCAATGACCTCAATTATATTTATAAAAAAATAAATACATAGTCTAAAAAGATTTTCAAACGTAACATGAAATTCTAAATTAAGGGGATAATTTAAAAGGAGTAAATTATACAATAAAAATCGGTGTAACATGTAATATATACTATTACATGAAATGACACGTAGATTATTATGAGGAAGATTGAGAGGTTATTTAACGAGCTAATTTAATTATGAATCTTCTCTAATCTTTTTCATATTACCTTCACTCATGTTACAAAAAAACATAACAATTAAAATAAATATAACATAAATAATAGCTTCTCTTCTACTCTTTCATTTTCTTTTATTATAAAACTTATATGCGGGTCTCTCTTCTTCATATTCCCCACATACAATAACTTAATTGACAAACAAATAAATACTTTAGCAATTTATCTTTCACTCACGGTTGAAATCCTCTCCTTTATTTCTCCTCACATTATGAAAATATATATAATACATGTGAGCTCTCTATTTTCTTCACTCACTTAATTGACAAAGGAACCTTTCATTCTCTTCACATATTTCACGTTAATTTAACAATTGGTGCTTTCATTCTCTTCACATCAATATTACAACTCTGCGTGGTGAGAGGATCATACATACAGCGCTCTCTCCATTCACTTTCTTCACCCACCGTTACAATCCTAACTCCAAGAAATACCTACAAGCCCGCCGTTCACATTCTCTTCATTTTCTTCTCATATTTCAAGAAACATACAGTTACTTCGATCCCCTTGTTTCAGCACCCCTGAAATTGTATATCGCTGGAGTCCTGATCTCATGCACCAAATTGAAGGGAGGACCAAAAGCATTTCCATTCCAGAACCGCCTACACTCCTCTTCATCGCTTTCTTGTACAAGCGCCTTTGCAGCAACAAATCATTGATGCTTTTTGCACACCAGACTCTACAGGACTGAAAACAATTCATATCTGCAACCGGTAATATTAAGAATGGTACTTCATGATCATTGACTCAATAACCATCAAAAGACTCGTAAGTGTGGAGGGTGATTTTTTTCGGCATGAGGGGGCTATCTAAATGGATCTTACTGAAAAGCCTGTATCCTATAAATTATCATTCTATGGAGGGTGAAAACCCGTCATCTAGTATCCCTCAAATACTACTTTATCGTCTGTATTTCCCAAAAAGCTTAAGGAGAATGCTAGTGAGCATTACACCCGCTCTCATTGGGCTCCACGCGGACTTATGCCCTAAGGGCATAATTGACTAGATTCGTCACCTAGTTTGACCTAAATAAACTAGGAATGGAAATCAGGTTCTAAGAATCGTTAATTGACTTTGAGATTTGTTGTCTGTGAACATGACTTATCTAATCATACCAAAGATTATGTATGGGTTCGTACTGGGTTACACCCCTTAGAAGTGTTAGGATAGTCTTTATTCCTTATTCTCTCTTTATTCCTCTTTGACCTTGGTTTCCCGTTTACCAACGGTCATTAGTCCCTTAATCCCGTTTAGCAACGGTCTATTGTAATTGCATATAAGTCCCGTTTCTTTTTCCGAAACAGGCACAATCGAATTACAACTTTCTTTCTTCTTCTTCTCTCGATAGCGCTCCAGTCGACTTCGACGCCTCGTCGGTCGACTCGATCTCCCTTAGATCTTCATCTCCTCCTTCTCGGTTTTCTTTGATTCCCCTGTCACATGGTATCAGAGCAGTAACGACCGCAATTTAACCCTAATCCACACAAATGTCGTCCGAATCTGATGAAGAGGAGGACGAGTTTCATGATGATGAAGAGAAATCTTCAGATTCTGAAGAGGAAGAAGTTATCGAGAAAAAGAGTAGACGGCGCCATGATTCGGATCCTCTGGTGGTTTCGAATTCAGAAACTCCTGGAGTTCAACTCACTTCGACAAAATTTGACGGGAAAAAGGGATTTCATAATTGGAAGAAGAAAATCGAGATTTGCTTGCTGGCCAAGAACAAGATTAAGATGATAGACGGTACCCTGAAGAAATCTAAAGTGGCCAAGAACCGTAGAGATGCTTGGGACAGATGCGACAGACTGGTGCGGTCTTGGATTCTCGCTTCTGTCGAAACCGGCATTGGAGATAGTCTTGTTTCCTGCTCCACCGCGTATGACATGTGGAGACGTCTTATTCGGAGGTTTGATCAAATCGACAGTACGCGTCTCTTTGAACTTAATCGCGAGTTGTCTAGAATCGAACAAGGAAACTCTTCTGTTACTGAGTATTTCACCAGACTCTCTAGTATTTGGGATGATATTGCTGCTATGACAAATATAAGTACATGTGTTTGTGGTTATAGTGAAAAGATAGCTAAGCATTCTGAGAATCAAAGATTGTTTCAGTTTTTGTTGGGATTGCGTGAGGATTTCTTCAATGTTAGAGGTAACCTTCTCAAGAAAAAATCCCTCCCAAGTCTAGATTCTGCTTATGCCATAATTCTCCAAGAGGAGAGGCAGCGAATCAATGGAAAGGGGGAGAATGAGGCTTCTAGCATGTCCATCGCAAATAGCACCAGTAAAACAGAAGCAGTTTTTGGAGAAAGGAGCAAGTTCAGAAAAGACAACACCGGCAAGAAGAATACCAACGTTTGTACCAACTGCGGCAAAACTAGGCATCTCAAAAGTGGATGCTTTGAGATTTGTGGATATCCCGACTGGTGGAAGGGCTCAAGGAACACTTCCACTGCAAATTCTGTTGGCAAAAAGAATGAAGGTATGAAAGGTCTCTATGTTTCAAATATAGACAAGCTGACCAAACTCTGCAATTTGCTTGATCAAACAGGAAAGATTTCTGGTAAAAATGCTTCGAGCAATAGTGTGTTTGGCAATAGAAATGATTCACAATTTGCTGGTACTGTTTTATCTAATTGCAATAATTCATGCCCCAAACATATTGATCATGAATGGCTTTTAGATTCTGGTGCTAGTGAGCATTTGATTGCTGATAATCTCTGCTTAGTAATGTGAAACAGACCTTTGATGTCAACTATGTCACTATGCCAAATGGTCATGTTGAAGCTATTAATGTGATGGGAACCGTTTTGCTTGCTGATAACTTTAGGCTAAAGAATATCTTCATGTTCCCAGTTTCAAACTCTCTCTTGCCTCTGTCAGTAAATTGGCTGAGCAAAGCAATAGTGTTATCTCGTTTGATTCTGATGCCTGCTATTTACAGGCCCATACCTGGAAGAATAAGAGAGATCGGGCATCAAAAGGATGGGCTATATTTTTTAGATAATAAACTGTTGCGCAAAATTTTTGGTGATTGTAATAACTCTTCTAGTTCTGCTTATTCTTGTAATTCTCGTGTGATGATGTTACAAAGAAGGATGGGACATCCTCCTCTTAATAAGATGATTCGAATGGGTTTTCTTCAGAAACATGAGATTCCTGACAATTTTGTTTGCGATGTATGTTTTAGGGCCAAGGGCCATAGATTACCTTTCCTCATTCTAGTTATAGATTTAAACATTGTTTTGATCTCATTCACATTGACACTTGGGGTCCTTGTTCTACTACAAATCATGATGGTTGTCGTTATTTTCTTACTATTGTTGATGATGCTAGTAGATCCACTTGGGTCCTCCTTATGAAATTCAAAATCTGAGGTGCAGCAGCATATTCAAAATTTCATAAGCATGGTTGAAAGACAATTTAATAAATTTGTTAAAATCGTTCGTTCCGTCAATGCTTATGAGTTGGGATCATCAAAAGTTTTACAATATTTTTTCATAAAAAGGGTATCATACATCAGACCACCTGCGTTTATACTCCGCAACAAAATGGAGTGGTTGAAAGAAAGCATCGTATTTGCTACAAACTGCGGGCTTTATTCTTTCAATCAGGGCTTGATATTACATATTGGGGTGAGAGCGTTCTTATGGCAACTTTTCTCATTAATGATTACCATCCTCCACCTTAAATGGTTCTCCTCCCGATTTGAGCAACATCAGAACTTTCGGGTCTTTGGTCTATCATACTGGGCCAACCATCAACCGAAGCAAGTTTGACGTCGTGGACACAAAGGCATCTATCTGGGACCAGGCTTATGCAAGAAAGAGCATCGGGTTCTTCTTCTCGATGAAAATAAAATTGTTAGAAGTCGTGATCTAATTTTCTTTGAAGAAATCTTCCCTTTGCAGGAACGGGCTTCTCAGACAGATGGATCAGTCCAAGTCATATCCCCATTCTTTCCCGTTCCTACCGATGATGACCATGATGACGTTTCTATTCGTGAAGAGAATAATGACGGGCCTGGTCCACAAGCCCAAGAATCAGACAATTCAATTCTTTTCACCCCCGACGAAATCACATCGGAGCCCACTGAAAGTCGGTTTATTTTCACCGAAAAAGATGACTCTCCAACTCATTTTTCGACAACTCAGCCTGTAGATAAGGAACAATCTACTTCAGATTCTCTGAGTCTGGATATTCTTGTCGGTCCTTCTTCTGACAACAATCAGGCCCACCATGAATCCCCGAATTCCTTTGGGCCGCCAAATCTCCACCGCTCCACAAGGACGAGACATGTCCCAATTCGCCTTGCAGATTATGAGTGCAACCAAGTCGGCCAAGATTCTTTCACTCATCTTTTGTCCACTAGACTCAAAAATTCGAAGCCCAATCCTCTTCCTTCTTTAAATTCCATTACTGACTTCATTCCCTCTCAGGTTTTATGTTATCAGGTCCAAATGCATTGTCCCCTTGAGCCATCTTCATACCGTGTTGTCGTTCAACATCCGGAATGGAGAGCAGCCATGAATTCTGAACTCCAAGCTCTTGAAGAAACAAGACGTGGACTCTTGTTAAACTTCCCAAAGGAAAAAGATGTATCACTTGCCGATGGGTGTATCGCACCAAACACAAAGATGATGGAACATCGATCGATACAAAGCTCGTTTGGTCGTGCGTGGGTTCACACAAAAAGAAGGAGAAGATTTTCATGAGACTTTCTCTCCCGTTGTCAAAATGACAACTATTCGCACATTAGTTAGCGTTGCCACAAAACAACGTTGGACGATTCATCAACTTGACATCAACAACGCTTTCATCCATGGTAACCTTCACGAAGAAATCTATATGAAAATCCCCGATGGTTTCACTGCCTCCAACGGTTTAGTATGCAAATTGCAGAAATCCTTATACGGTTTGAAACAAGCTTCACGTCAGTGGTATGCTAAACTTTCGACTAGTCTCTCTAACCTTGGGTTTGTTCTTTCAGATAATGATCACTCCTTATTCAAATGGAAGAATGGAAGCTCTGTCCTCTTCCTCGGTGTCTATGTTGACGATATTCTTCTATGTGACAATGACGATACCAAGATTCTTCAAGTCAAGAACACCCTCCACGATTATTTCAAAATCAAAGATCTCGGAACTCTCACATACTTCCTTGGGCTCGAGTTTCATTACGCTTCTCATGGGGTCGGTATCACACAAACAAGATTTGCCTCTAATCTCCTCACCGACTATGATATCTCTTCCAAGCAATCGGTTGCTAGTCCTCTCGCCCCCGGCACCAAACTCCAATTACAAGATGGGCCTCTTCTTCCCAACGCTACCGAATGCCGACGTCTAATTGGCAAGTTGAACACGCGTCCAGATCTCAACTTTAGCGTTCAACTCCTAAGTCAATTCAGCCAAAATCCTTGCCAAAGCCACTGGGATGCCGCCATCCATGTTCTTCAGTTATCAAAGGACACTCGGTTATGGCATTTTTTTAAATAACTCGCCTGACTACTCTCTTTTAGCATACTACGATTCTGATTGGGCTTCGTGTCCTATTTCTCACAGATCCGTTAGTGGCTATTATATTTTATTTGGAGGCTCCCCCATATCTTGGAAATCCAAGAAACAAGCTTCCGTCTCTCTCTTCCGCCGAGGCCGAGTACCGTGCTCTCCGACGTGTTACCACCGAATTAGCTTGGCTTTCCCGTCTTCTCAATGAGCTCGGCATAGATGACATTACTCCTATACCATTGAAGTGCGACAACAAATCGGCCGTCCACATCGATCATAACCCGGTTCTTCATGAACGCACAAAACATATCGAAATCGATGTCCATACGTTCGCGACCAGATCAAGGCTGGCCTCATTGATGTTGTTCACATATCTAATTTGCATCAAAAGGCGGATATGCTCACAAAGCATCTAACAGGAAAAGACTATCAGCATCAACTTTCGTCGATGGGAATGATGAACACTTCAAGCCTAGAAAAATAGCTTTTCCTAGGTTTGAGGGGGTGTTAGGATAGTCTTTATTCCTTATTCTCTTTTTATTACTCTTGACCTTGGTTTCCCGTTACCAACGGTCATTAGCCCCCTTAATCCCGTTTAGTAACGGTCTATTGTAATTGCATATAAGTCTCGTTCCTTTTCCCAAAACAGGCACAATCGAATATACAACTTTCTTTCTTCTTCTCTCGATAGCGCTCCAGTCGACTTCGACGCCTCGTCGGTTGACTTGATCTCCCTTAGATCTTCATCTCCTCCTTCTCAGTTTCTTCGATTCTCCTTTCACAAGAAGTGGCAACGACCACGACTTTGGATCCTTCCTTCAAAACCTTTGAGGAATTCTTTTTGGAGGGCCACTGGGATAGGATAGAAAGTAGAGTGTGTAGAGCTGATGAGGTGAGCTTTTTGTCAAGCTAGTGTTAAGAAGATGAACTGATGAATTCAGATGAGTATATGAAAGATTTGGAAAATTTTAATGTTTGTGGAAATGATTAAGATTGAGGGTCTAATTTTGAGAGTTAAAGGATTCGAGGGTTTTTGGGAGTCAGAGGGGATTCAAACGTATGAAAGACTTGAATACCACCTTAAAGTTGGGAAAGATGTTTTTTTATTGGAATGGGATTGCACCCTGGGTGGGTTACCTACGTACTCAACTCTCTGTGATATTAGATCTTATGAGTTCACATCTTTGGGATTTTGGAGATTTTGGGGTCTTGAGGGTTTGAGATGAGATTTATAGGAGTTTTGAGTTTCGAGAAGTCTTGGGTTTGAAATGATAGAGTCTATTGAGATATTAGAGTCCATGAGACAATTTGAGTCTGTGATACAATCAAAGTATGTGAGACATTCGAGTTTGTGAGACGTTCGAGCCTATGAGACGTTCGAGCCTGTGAGACGTTCGAGCCTGTGAGACGTTCGAGTCTATGAGGCATTCGAGTCTGTGAGACATTCGAGTCTATGAAACAGTTGGAGTCAGTGATACAATTAAAGTATGTGAGACATTCGAGTCAGTGAGACATTTGAGTTAGTTAGGCATTCAGTATGTGAGACACTTGAGCCTGAGAGACGTGAAGTATGAGGAGTTTAAGCCTGTGAGATGTTCAAATCTGTGAGGCATTCGAGTCTGTGAGACATTCGAGTCTATGAGACATATGAGTCTACGAGACAATAAAAAATTAGAAATGAATGGGAGAGTAGTTGAGGATGACCGCAACTTTGATGGCTTTGAAGTATTTCGAAAGTTGTGAAGATTTGAGAACTTATATGAGTTTGATGTTTCAAGTTGGAGTTCATGAATTGGAAGTATGTAGAGGCACTTTGAAGCTTTGGATTGATTTTAGGTTGGATGTTGGATTGACATCGGATTGAAATTGAATTGGAAGTGAACTGAAGTAGAATTGGAATTGAATTGAAATTGAATTGGAATTGAAGTGAACTGGAAATGAATTGGAATGAAATTGAAATTGAATTGGAATTGCAATTGCAATTGCAATTGCAATTGAATTGAATTGACATTGAATTGGAATATAATTGATTTTGGATTGAATTTGATGAATTGGAGTTGAACTGAAATTGGATTGAAATTAAATTGGAATTGAGTTGAAATTGAATTGAAATTGAATAGATTTTGGTTTGGAATAGAATTGAAATTGGATTGAAATTGAATTGTTTTGGTTTGGAATTGGAATTGAAGTGAAATTGAATTTGATTGAACTTGAATTGGAATTGAATTGGTTTGGAATTGAATTTAAATTGAAGTTGAAATTGAAATTGAAATTGAATTGATTTTGGTTTGGAATTGAATTTAAATTGAAATTGAAATTGAATTGATTTTTGAATTGGAATTGAATGAATTTTGGATTGAAATTGACGTTGAATTGAAATTGAAGTGAAATTAAATTGGAATTGAATTAGAATTGGGCCAGTTGATTTTTCAAGCGGATTTGGACCGGATTTGGCTTCGTGGGCCAGAAATGGGCTAATGGGCCAGAAATGGGTAAATGTGCCGGATTTGGGCCTTGAAATGTGGGACGAGTTTGGGCTTGGGTTTAGTTGGAATTTGGTTGATTTGGATTTGAAGTGGATTTGGAAATGAGTTGATTTGGAATTGAATTGTTGGGCTGAATTTGGAATTGAATTTTTGGGCTGAATTTGGATGAGTTTTTAGCCTCAATTTGAATGTAATTTTTGGGACTCAAATTGGATTGATTGTTAGGCCTCAAATTGGATTGGTTTTTGGATATCAAATTGAATTGAAGTATTTTGGGCCGGGTTTAGGTTTTGGGTCGGGCTTGGATTTTGGGCCTTATAAATGGACCTTGTTTTGGGGCCTTAGAAATGGGTCTTGTTTTGACTGATTTTGAAGTATGATTTGTCCTTTTAGACCTTGAATTTATTTTAAATTAGATAATTGATTGTTTATTTTAATCTTAAAATTATGAGTGATTTGAAAAGTATTTTTTATCAGAAGAGATATCACTCAAATTTTAAAAATTTGAAATTAGAATTTTACTATCTGTATCCTTTTTAAATGAATTTTCTCTCTGTTTGTTCTAACTAATTCTAACACATATCTTGAAAAATTGCACCACGTCTTCATTAGCTTTATCCTAACATGTCACATTTTTTGTAGAATTTTCGTCAAGCAAGCATACCATATAACACAGTAAAATAATAAGTTTAGAGAAATCTATAGCGTTTTCTTATTTTAAGCTGATACTATAGGACCCTTCTTTAGTGACTTTTGGGAGACTTGGTCCGAATTTTATTATAATTGCTATCAATACTTAACTAACACCTATCCTTTTAAAAACACAGTTTTTTTCAAAACTAATTTCAAAAAACATAGTTGTATAAGTCTTTTTTATCACGAACTTTGTAAAATAATTTTGGTCCAAAGTAATCCACATTGCACGTTACAAACTATGAGTAAAAAAGCTTCTAAATTTACGAAAGTATCGTTTTTTCTTATTTTTAGAGATGATGACAAGTAATATATGCATTACGTAAGTATTGTTTTTTCTTATTTTTATGAAAGTATTGTTTTTCTTATTTTTATGAAAGTATTGTTTTTCTTATTTTTAGAGATGATGACAATATTAATATGGCTAATAGCACATATGCATTACGTTACCCATCCAACTCGATGAGATCTAGACAGCCCATATTCTCTGGCCCTCGCAATAATGCTTATTGAAACAGTACACGCCCATTCCTGATTACAAGTTCCAATCAACTTTTTTTCTACACGACGGTGGTCCTTCCTACCCGGCAGCATAGCTCAATTGGCCAATATTGCATAACGTGGCAATGGCATGCGTTTGAAAACACCACCTAGAAATAAATCAAGGTTGCATTATCCCGCATTAATTCGTGTATTTTGTGTCAATTAATTTTAAAACCACTTCAAATCCTTAAATTTATTGCCTTTCAATCCTCTTAAAGGGATATAATAATAGTAGTAATAATGTAGTATTGGAGGCGGGAGTTCTGTTTTTTTTTTTTAACCATGTATATATGCAGATCTTACTTATATATCTTCAATTGGTTCGTTCACTCCAAATTCCCAAGCGAATTGGCGAAATTAAAAGCTACTGCAAACACTTCTATTTATGTCACGGGTGTAGTACATACATAACCGGGGCCGTACTGCGGCAGTAGTCTCAGTCTTGGGATGGGGCTCAATCGGTCCCGGTTCCACGAGTCAGATTACAATAACATGTCCAATGTTTATGATGAATTGGTTCAAAAAAATAATAACCAAGATATCGTGGTTCAGGTGGTGAGTCAATAACATTTTCATCATTCTCATTCCATGCAATATAGGTCGATGCGAGTTCGAGAGGTTTCCTGCCCTAGAGGTTTTCTCTCTTTTCCTGCCGTCATTTTGGTGCTTGTCTTCCTCGCCATGCACTGCTGCAGCCTTGTTCTGGTGGATCGTTTCTCCCCTAATGACACCTTCGCGCCATCTCTTCTCCAGTTTTCCACGCAACAGTTCTCTTCGTTTTCCAGCTTGCACCCTGATCCATGCATATCATTACACCCTATACCCCTAATCCTGCATGCTTCCTATCGGTCTTTTCCTTCGTCTCGCTATTTATCACGGTTCTTCCCCACAGTTTACTCACACCTTCGCATAATTTCCCCCTCTGGCTTTTCTCTACCCGTATCTTCGACTTCCTTGTTCTCTCTTTCACTTTCAACTCCCGTCCTCTCATTTTCCTGATGGCTGCTTCTTCATCGAAGGTTGACGTCTTGGCCTCCCGATGTGCTGGTCTTACTCTTACGCCGGCAGAAGATGTTTCTCTGGATGTTGATAATTTGGCTACCGACGCCACTGCGGCGACGTTCAACTGCTCCCTGCTAGGCAAAGTCCTGATTGCACGCTCTGTTGATGTTACGTTGTTAGCTCGCACCCTGGGGAGGGCTTGGAAATGTGAATTCGAGCTGCGGATTCGCAATTTGGGTGCAGGCCTTTTCTATTCACTCTGCCTGATGAAGACCGTCTTCATGGTGCTCTGGCAAGAGGCCCTTGGACTTATGATGGTTGCCTTCTGGTTCTCACAAAGGTCGACCAGTACAAAGCCCCCCGTGACCACGATTTCAGCTGGACTTCTTTTTGGATTCGACTACATGATGTCCCTCTTCAGTTCATGACGTCGATTTTTGCTCAGCGCGTCGGCAACCGTATTGAAAGATTTCAGGAATACATGGCTCTTGATCACCGTCAACCAGGTTCATTCATGCGTAAAAGTAAACATCGACGTCACTAAGCCACTTCTCCGCTTCATTACCATCTCCCTTGGGGGTAAGCCAACTATTCTGAGGATTACTTATGAGAGGCTTCCGAATCTTTGCTTCTTGTGTGGCCGGTTCAGTCATGTGGTTCGGGATTGTCCTTATCGTACGGAGGCCACGGCAGATGAGCCCAATTATGGGTTATGGCTTAAGGCTGGTTCCACCACTTCAGGTCGGCCACGCCAGGACAACGTGGATTTGGGTTCGGTACCACAAGATCAGGGGCTGCAGCCTCCTTCTTCTGCGGGGTCATTCAAGCTGTTGTTTCTGATGCTCTGGGCTTGGTCGCTCAACCTGTTCTGCCGACTGCTGCTGCCATCTTGAGGAAGGGGAGATTCCTCCCACCACGCACATGCATGTTGATCCAGTTCCATCTACTGAGCTTACTCTGTCCACTCCGGTTGCTAAGGAAGAAGAGGTCCCACAAGGATCAAATGGACGTAAAAGGAAAATGGCTGCTGTTCAATCCTCTTCCACCGAAACAGAGATTCGTGAGCTGTTTGACCTTGAGGAGGTGTCCAAGAAAGGAAAGGGATTCTTGTTGCTTCATCTGACCAGGCGTCTCTGGGGACATCCCAGGGTCGCCGCATATAAATGTCGTTTGTAGTGGCGAATTGTCGTGGCCTTGGTTCCGCTGCGTCAATTCACCAACTTAGGGAGCTAGTTCGAACCCAGTCACCTGCTTTTTGTTTTTTGTCTGAAACCAAGATGTCTTCCATGAAATGAAGTCGGTTGCCAGTAGGTTTAGCAACTATTTTTGGATAGCAGGTGATAGTGTAGGTCGTAGTGCGGGGGTGGCTTTTTTGGAAATCTGCTTTTGATGTTCAGTTACTTAGTTACTCGAGTCGACATGTGGATTGCTTGGTTAGGAACTCAGATGGTAGTATGTGGCGTATTACAGGGTTGTATGGTTGGACCGAGAATGATTTGAAATGGAAAACATGGAACCTCTTATCTTATCTTTATTCTCAGTGGCATGGACCTTGGGTCATTGGTGGCGATTTTAATGAAGTTTATTTTCTGACGAACATTTAGGCAGAGGTACTCGCAAGTTGTCATCTATGAATTCGTTCCGCAAGTGCTTAGCAGATTGTCATCTGCAGGATTGGGTTATAAGGGGACCAAATTCACATGCACAAATAGGGGAAGGCAGCGTCAATGTCAAGAGTCGTATTGATAGGTTCCTTTGCAATGATCAGTGGCTCAGTTTATTTCCTTCTGCGATTAATATCCATCTACCTTGGACCTCTTCTGATCATAGACCCCTATAAAGTTAATCCTTTATCCATGTTTTCGACGTGGCCCTAAGCCTTTTAAGTTTGAGAATTGTTGGGCTACACATCCTTATTGTCGGTCCACTGTCCAGCAGATCTGTTCTTTGTCGAATCTTAATTACATGTCAAAAGTCCGGCTTTGTGGTGTTAGGCTTCGTCGGTGGGGAGCCAAGCAGATATGGATTGAGAGAAAATTGATTACAGTTACTACTCAGGAAATGGATACCCTCTCTTCTTCAGTGCCGTCTGATCAGGATTCGTATAGATGGTCTTTATTGTCAAAATCTTTGGATTCTCTACTTCTTAAGGAAGAACAACGAATGCAACAGCATGCTCGACAGGATTGGATTCAAGCTGGTGACAGAAATTCTGCTTTCTTTTTTGCCAGACATAAGATGCGAAGTCGTCACAACACTATTCTGTCTCTTTCTTCAGATCATCATCCTACTCAGACAACATGGCGTGGTATTGAGATGGTTGCTCGAAATTTCTTTACTGCTCTTTTTGCCACCACTGCTCCAGAACCATCTCCGCATTTGTTAGCTTGTGTTGAAGGGAGAGTTCCTCCCGACTGCCGTGCTGCTATGGGACAGCCTTATACTAAGGAAGAGATAGTTTCAGCTTACAATCAGTTGCAGACGAATAAAGCACCAGGCCCGGATGGGATCAACGGGTTTTTCTTGCGCACCTATTGGACTGATGTTGGGGATGATTTCATAAATACAGCTCTTTCTTTTCTCAACACTGATGTTGTTTGTCCAGGCCTTAACCACACCCATATCGCTCTTCTACCTAAAAAGCCCTCTGCTGCTTCAGTTACTGACTATCGCCCCATCTCCCTGTGTAATACAATATATAGAATCATATCTAAGGTCTTGGTCAATCGTATTACGCAGGTGATGCCTTTGGTTATCTCGGACAATCAAGGTGTTTGTCACTGGTCGTTTAAGCTCAGATCAAATTATGTTGGCACATGAAATCATGTTTTGCATGCGTAATTCAAAGGCAAGAACGAGAGGTCATTTCGCTTACAAGGTTGATATGGCCAAAGTGTTTGATCGTCTTGAATGGTCTTTCATCATAGATGTTTTAACTCACATGGGATTTCATCGACACTGGATTAACTTGGTCTATAAGTGCTTATCAACCGCCAGTTTTGCTGTATTGATCAACGGTCATCCAGGTACTACTTTCTATTCCCAAAGAGGTCTACGCCAAGGTGATCCATTGTCTCCTTTTCTGTTTATCTGCTGCATGGAGGCCCTCACCTCTTCTCTGGATTTGGCTCAAACTGTGGGTGTTTATCAAGGCTTTCAGTTGCCACATTCCTCTCTGTCCATTAACAGTTTGCTGTTTGCGGATGATTGTATCCTGTTCGGAGCTGCTACTTCCCGCAATGCTGCAGTATTGGATCAGATTCTTCAAGATTTCATGCACGCATCAGGGCAATGCATCAGTCCACAAAAGTCAGCGTTGATGTTCTCCTCAAAGTTGGATCCAGTGTTAAAGCACCAAATTACTGCCCTACTAGCCACCCGAGAGGTGTCTGATCATGGCCTTTATCTTGGGTTCCCAAGTAGTATAGGTCGATCCCGGTGTGCCATTTTTAATTACATTACCAGCCGGATTTCAAAACGCATCCAAGGGTGGACTCATAAGGTTTCTCAAGCAGGTCGCACACAGTTGGTTAAATCGGTTCTGCAGTCGATTCCAACGTATGTTATGTCCGTCTTTTTGCTTCCTCGTAGCCTGCTTAAACGTATTCAGCAAATGCTTGCTCGATTTTGGTGGGGTGGCACCCCTGTTAAATCTTCTTTGCATTGGAAGAAATGGTCTTCTCTGTGTAAACCGTTGAATGAAGGCGGGGTGGGATTTAGAGATCTTAGGAGCTTCAACCGGGCCTTACTGGCAAAGCAACTCTGGCGTATTTTAACTCAACCAACTTCTCTTTTGTCTAGGTTCTACCATGATAGGTACATTCACAATGATTCTCTGATGCATATCCAAGCCACATCAGCAGCAAGCCCAATATGGCGAGCGCTTCTTTCCACTCGAGATTTAATTCACCTTGGAGGTCGGAAGAGAATTTACTCAGGCACCACTACTCATATTACAGATCGTTGGTTAGGCCAAAAGTCAGGTGGTATCCCGTCTGTTTGGAATCTGCCTCCACTGGTCAAGCAGTTCTCTTCTGTGGCATCCCTTATCACTCCGTCGCATACTTGGAATGTTGATCTTCTCCATCAATGGTTTCTTCCAGAAGAAGTCCGTTTTATTTTAGACACGCCCATTCATCAGCAGGATAATCTCTCCCCCGTCCCAGATCAATGGTATTGGGGACTTACTTCCTCTGGTGTCTATTCGGTAAAATCCGCCTACTATGCTGATTTCCATGCGCAAATGACGGGTGATCAACCCTCTTCTTCTGACCACCAACTGGGCAATGCATGTAAAAGACTATGGTTCACTGATCTTCCTCCTCGCATAAAGCTATTTGGTTGGAAAATTCTCCAGGGTATACTCCCTTCAAAAACGACTCTTGCCTCTCGTTTGAAAACACCCATGGACGTTTCCTGTGCCTTTTGTGGTAACCCAGAAACTACTTCCCATGTTCTAATTCAATGCCCTGCGGTGCAAGCTTACTGGTCACTCAAATCTGTTCCGGTACCGCTTCTTCATAATGATCAATCACTCACAGACTGGTATTATCACCTTGCTCTCTATGGTTCTAAGCAAGCTCTCCAAGCTACTACTGAGCTATTGTGGCAATTGTGGTTTGCTCGTTGTCAACTGACTTTCGGTCACATCAAGTGTTATGAACACAGGTGGTGTCAAGCAGCAACCTACTTGGAAAGATCATCTACTTTCGCCCTTTCCTCATACACTAGTTTCAGGCAGCATCAACTCCAGCTCTGCAATCAGGACTGGTTCGATTTCTGGGTTGACGCTAGTACGGATTTGCAGTCTCGGGTCGGGTTTGCTCACATTGCCAGGAAAGGAAATATGTTGTTGCATGTTGGTGTTCACGGTTTTATGGGGACTTATTCTAGTTTTGATTGTGAAGCTCTTGGAGTGGAGGTTGCGGTGGCTACTGCTTGCTCGATGGGTTTTCGTAATATTAGAGTCCTTACAGACTGCAAATCCATTGCTGATTACCTCTCGTTGGGTGTATCCACTTCACTTCCACAGTCTACAAGGGATATCCTCGCACGAATTCAGACCAAGCTTTCAACCTTTGATCAAATATGTTGGTTTCATGTTCCTAGAACTGAAAATCTATCAGCTCATTTGTTAGCGAACCATGCCCGTTGTTCCCAGGATCACGGCTCATGGAATCCGGATTCTATTCCGGAGTTTGTTCTAAAACTTTGTGCACTTTAATATATAGACCCACGTTTCAAAAAAAAAAACATTTTCATCATTCTCTCTCCGCCTCGGCGAATAGACGGTGAATATGGAAGTCAAGAATATCGACGTGCAGTGATTATGAATCGGAGAATGAAGACGGTGTCGCGATTGTAAACCGTGATTAAGACGGCGGTGAAGAATAGTTTTGATTGATTACGCTTATTAAAAAAAACTGCTACCCACACATTATATGGAGCCAAAAAGATGAAGGCTAGGGTTTTTCTTGTTCGGCTCATTTCCCATGTTCGTAGTTTGGTGATAAGGGTTTCTTCATATTAAAAGCACGGTGACGGCTCCCCTTAGGCGATTTTACTCCAATTTCATTCTATTGGATTTCTATCTAGCTCTTGCTCGAGGAGATTAAGTGATTTGGGGTTTCCTCCACTTGCATTTTTTTGGTGTTGTATTGGTCTCGCTCTGAGTCGACTTGGAAGGGCGCCGTGTTTCCTTTCGTCTGCTATTGTTGATTGAGAGATCGGGTCTGTTGTTAGCATTTCTCTCTGTTTCGCCCTCGGTTTGAGGAGCGGGTTGGTCTTCTGCTTTGTTTAGCCTCGGATTGTATTGATTCGGAAGTTCCTGTTGGCGCTCTCTCTTTCGAATGGTTGTTAGGGTGTGGTTGACTTCTTGCCTGAGTGGTCGGTTGACTGGTGGGTGCCCATCATAATGTCCATATTGGTTGCGAATTGCCGTGGTCTGGGTGCTGCTGCTTCAATTCGCTGGATCAGGGAAGTAATACGTAGGGAAGCATCTGCTTTTGTATTCTTGGCTGAGACCAAGTTATCTGTTTTTGAGTTGCGATCTTTTGCTTGTTATCTTCGCAACTATTGCCGAGTAGGTGATGATAGTATAGGTAGGAAAGCGGGTGTGGCTTTGTTTTGGAATCCAGCTTATGTAGTCAATGTGCTGAGTATTTCTAGTCATCATGTAGATGTCATTGTCGGTGTGAATGGAGGATCACAGTGGAGGTTTTCAGGTTTGTATGGCTGGTCTGATCATTTGCATAAATGGAAAACTTGGAACTTATTAAGGTATCTTAATGTGCAATGGCAAGGGCCATGGGTTTTAGGGGGGATTTTAATGAAGTTCTCTATACTCATGAATTTCGTGGGAGAGGTCCTCGCTTGTAATCAGTCATGAGAGAGTTTCACACCTGCATTCAGGATTGCAACCTTCAAGACTTAGGCTATAGAGGATCAAAGTTCACATACACGAACAAAAGTGTGTTAGATCGTCATTCCTATAGTCGACTAGATCGATTTCTTTACAATGATCGCTGGCTCAATCTATTTCCATCTGCCACGAATTATCATCTTCTATGGGGTCATTCAGATCACAAGCCAATCAAATTAGTACTTCAACCTTTAGCTCGACGTGGACCAAAACCATTCAAGTTCGAAAACTGTTGGGCACAGGATCCAAGTTGTAAGGCTTTAGTTCAATCAGTTTGGTGTTCATGTGACTCAGGTTATTGTACTAAGGTTAGATTTTGTGGGCAACGACTTCAAATGTAGGGTAAGCGCCAACTCTGGGTTGAGAAGAGAATCATAAATCAAACTCGCCAGGAGCTACAACTTGTTACCTCAAGTCCTCCTACACAGGCCAACATCAACAAGTGGAATGAACTCAATCATACCATGGACGCTTTGTTGCTACATGAGGAGACATGGCTTCAGCAACGATCTAGGCAATCATGGTTGGCATGTGGTGATAGAAACTCAGCCTTCTTTTTTGCAAGATACAAATCACGTCAACGCCAAAATATTATTACATCTTTACCATCAGAAACACATACTTCTCAAGTCTCTTGGGATGGTATTGAGCAGGTTGCTAGGGAATTCTTTCAGACTTTATTCACCACCACACACCCAGAGTCGGATGCACATCTCTTCGCCTGTGTAGCAGATAGGGTTCCTTCGCATATGCATCAGACTATGGGCTACCCATATGTAGCTGAAGAAGTTGTTAAGGCTTATAATCAACTTAATCCAAACAAGGCTCCTGGACCTGACGGCATAAATGGTGTATTCCTACGCACTTATTGGCCAGTTATAAGTGAGGATTTCATCAACACTTACTTATCCTCCCTCAATGATCATGTTAGGCCACCAACCTTGAATGACACGCATATAGTTCTTATTCCAAAATCGTCAGGGGCGACAACAATCCATAATTTCAGACCAATATCATTGTGCAATACTATCTATCGGGTTATTCCTAAAGTCCTTGTCAATTGGGTTACTGATGTGCTGCCTTTGGTGATCTCTGACAATCAAGCTGCGTTTGTTCACAACAGGCTAATCTCGGACCAAGTGCTTTTATCCCATGAAATCTTGCACTCGATGAGGCGGTCCAAAGCAAAGTTTAAAGGACATTTTACTTTCAAGGTCGATATGTCCAAAGCATTTGATCGTATTGAGTGGCGCTTTGTGCTTGACGTTCTGTCCAGCATGGGTTTCCATCAATCCTGGATTGCTCTAGTGCGTGAATGTATAACTTCTGTTAGTATGTTTTTCCTCATCAATGGATACCCTGGCCAACCTTTCACTTCTCAGAGAGGCTTAAGGCAGGGTGATCCACTCTCGCCCATATTGTTCATTATCTGCATGGAAACACTATCGGCTTCTCTGAAATTGGCGGATAATGTTGGTCTTTATCATGGTTTTAAGTTGCGGGGGTTAGATAGACCAATTACAAATTTATTGTTTGCTGATGATTGCGTCATATTTGGGGAAGCCACTGCGGACAATGCTTGTGCACTTGGGGACATTCTTCATAACTTCAAGGCAGCCTCAGGTCAAAGTATTAAAACTGACAAGTCAGCGGTTATGTTTTCCCAAGGGTTGTCTTTGGGGGTAAAAGCAGATATTACTGGCATGCTTCATACCCATCAGGTGCTTGATTTGGGTATCTATCTTGGCTTTCCTAGAAGTATGGGCAAGAACAAAAGCTCTATTTTCAATTACATAAAGGATAGGCTGAAGAAGCTCATTTAAAGTTGGTCAAACAAAGTGTCTCAATCAGGAAGAACAACCCTAGTTAAAGCAGTGCTTCAGGCAATTCCTTCTTATGTAATGTCTGTCATCTTGCTGCCTAGAACTCTCCTAAAAAAACTTCAATAGATGATAAACAAGTTTTGGAGGGGTGGCAGCACAAATAGCTCAGTTATTCATTGGACTAAGTGGTCTACTTTATGCAAAGATAAAAATTCAGGGGGCATGGGTTTTAGGGAGTTGAGGAGTTTCAATCGTGCGTTGCTAGCAAAGCAGTTCTGGAGAATCATTTCTCAACCTCACACTCTCTTATCACAGTTTTATCATGCTAAGTATATTGCAACCTCCCCTTGGATGGTGGTCAGACTAGCTCATCATTCAAGCCCAATTTGGAGAGCACTACTGGGTGTTCGTGATCTTGTAGAATTTGGCAGTAGAAGAGTCATTGTCACTGGCCTGAATACCAAACTCACAGATCGTTGGCTCCTTCCAAAGCCCGGGGGTAAACTTTTTCCATATCACCTTCCACCATTGGTGTGATCCTCATGATGTGCAAGATATCCTTCAAATTGCTTTGCCTCACCCGGAGTCTGATGGTTATGAATCAGGGGACTTCTGGTATTGGGGGCTGTCTCCAGGTAAAATATTTATGGTAAAATCAGCTTACTATGCAGATTTGTTTTTGTGTAACATGCACACTCCTTCAATGTCCAAAACCACTAATCACGGCACAACTTATAAAAAGGTTTGAACATTAGATGTACCCCCGCGGGTTAAGATGGTTGGCTGGAAAATCTTAACAACAAAGTTACCATGCAAAACTGCTATCAAAGATCGAATCAAGATAGACATGTCCACAAAATGTCACTTCTGTAAGAGTCCAGAAACAATGTTACATGCATTATATCAGTGCCAGACGGTTTGACCTTTTTGGACTACCTTTGGTTTTACCTTGCCGGACTCCATTCACTCAGATCAAGGTTTCCAAGATTGGTTTTACCATTTATATTCTCAAGCTTCAAAATCAACGGTAGCGAAGTATCTACTTTTCTTTTGGAAGTTGTGGTCCACCAGATGTCAAGCTTCCCATGCTAGCGTGTCACGCTTTGCTCATGGCTGGTGTCAAGCCAATAGTTATTTACACCTAGCGTGTGCTAATGTATCTGCCACGACCTCTAGTGCCTTGCAGTGTCATCGGCAAGCACACCCTAAGTACTTTGAAATTGCGGTTGACACTAGCCTTGATTCTCATGGTCATGTTGGATATGCTACTATGATTCACTCCAATACAACGCTTCATCGTCTAGGATGTTTGGGTTTCCATGCCTCTCTTCCAATAACTGATGCTGAGGCCTCTGCCATTGAATTTGGCCTTAACTTGGCAGCAGCCTCAAGGTACCAGTATTGCAGAGTGCGGTCGGATTGCAAATCGGTTGTTCAATATCTTCAGCAAGGGAGCCCTACTTCTTTATTGCCATCCACGACTCTTATTTTAGACAAAGTCTTAACATCGTCTAGTCAGTTCCTTGATGTTTCTTTTTATTACGTTTCTAGGGATACCAATATAAGGTCGCATTGTCTATCTAACCATGCCCGATGTAAACAGTATACGGGTTCATGGAATCCGGATCATATACTGGAACTTGTACGTAAACTTGTATCCTAATATATATTATCCTTTGTTTAAAAAAAATAAGGGAATTTTCACCAAATACCACTGAGTTTGTGCTTAATTCACGATATAACACTATGTTTTTAAAATTACACAGGATAACACTAAGTTTTTACTTATTTCACCAGATAACACTCTGTCTCATATTTTGTTAAATGTTCCATTAATATCCCTAGAAAAAAGACTATAGTACCCATATAAATAGTTAAATAAATGTGGTGTCTTATGAAATTTATCAGTATGACAAATTACTTTCTACTTGTTAATTAATAACAAGGATAGTTTAGTCATTTTCCTATAATATTGACAGAACATTTAATAAAATATGAGACAAAGTGTTATCTGATGAAATAAGTACAAACTTAGTGTTATCATATGTAATTTTAAAAACACGGTGGTATACTGTGAATTAAGTAAAAACTCAATGGTATTTGGTGAAATTTCCCTAAAAATAATTATTGTTAGTTTTGTGTAATTTCAGTTTTTTTGAAGATGATATACGTACTTCCATTACCCATTACAAAGACTTATAATATTGTTTGGTATTGCCACATTCCAGAAACATTCACCATCACCAGATCTAGCTAAAGATGCCAATGTGTGCGCACTAATGTTTTCATCCCTAGGCACATAAACCCATCCGACTTCATCAAATTTTGCACTTACAAAACCAACCACATCCTCCACAAGCACCCTAACTTCAAAAGACAAAATCAAACCATACACTATATGGTCAACTAGAGCTTTACAATCTGTTAAAAAACATACACTTTTATAACCAGCCCTTGCTGCACATTCTACACCATAGCGCAAGGCCTCTACCTCCACCATTTGCGGTGAGATGTCTCCAACTCCCATCTTCATAGCTGCAGCCTTCAACTGGCCAACACTATTCCGAACCACAACACCAAGTCCATAAGCCCGGGATTTCGCTTTGCTTCCATCAACATACATGTGAAGCATGTTACAAGGCAAATCATCAAGCGTAAAAACACCCAGATTACCTTGTTGTCGACATGGCCATGCAACAGAAAGATAACTCTCAGCTTGTTCCATGCCCTATTCCAAACTCCTTGCCCCTCCATGCATGACCTGACATCGCGAAACCACATTTTCCAAAGGAAAACAAACAAGTTACAAACACGATCAAGAGGCGGCCGTAAACCTTGATGTAACAACCAATCCAGAAAAGCCAAATCCATTTCGATACCCTCCGGGGCAGCAATCCCTTCGCGTACCCACAAATCCACAACGCCTTTGCATAAACAAAAAACATGGAATATAGTCTCGCTTTCTGACAGAAACATAATGTATCAATATTTGATTTCCACCTCGAAGAAATAACATCCTTGCAAGGTATAAAACCATACAAAATATGCCATGTAAAAAGCTTCACCCTATTTGGAAGATTAGCCTTCCATTTTCTAGCTAGCACCCGCCCCACCTTATTAGGACTTGAGCTGCTAGAAACCCCCTGCATGCATCGCTCCATCTCCAAGTAATAGGCAGACCTTACCGAACATTTTTTGTAGGGCCCCAACACCAACCATCCGAACACTCATATTGCGGTAATTGCATTGCAAGAATGTAAGTTGAATCCTCCATAGAAAACCAATCATTAATAACTTTTTCACGCCATAATCTCATACATGGGTCAATTAACCATGAAACCAATCCTTCCCCACATGCATACTCCGGCATCTTATAGCCCAAGACTCTTCCCCCCGGTTTTGTACAAAGCCATGGTTTAAGCAGCTTGGTTGTCCTCCCGTCTCCTATTCTCCTATTACGAAGCTATGACATTAATGAAAAAATTCTCAACATTTTAATCTTAAAAAAATTATTTGAGCTTACATATTTAAACGTATTCATTTATAACCATAAGAAAGAATCGAAAGCAAATAAACAATTGTTATGTCATCGATGTCCAACTGGTTTTAGGACAGTCACGGTTCGAGCCCTATCCGGTCTCAAACAGACCATAACCCATGGTCTTAGGCCGAACCTGTGCGGTCCCAGTTTTTAAAGGGTGAGTTTGGGATCGATCAATATTTCACATGAAACGATCTTGAGCGGTCCCAATCCCTATCAACAGAGGCTGGTTTGACCGAGCCGGTCCCAAACCTTCCTGGCCGGTTGGTCAGCTCTAAACAGTTGTATCCCCACCAAAATGATTATTACAGTTCTAAAAAATGAAAACTATAATGTATATACTAGCTACATTAGGAGTTTTAAGGCTCTGTACCTAACCAAGTTTAATTTTGAGTGTAGAATCAACAACATTCCACCAGGGTTTGCGTTGGAACCTTGTTTTGCAGATGATGACAATCTCAGCAAGTCTTCCTAATGGTAGACTCATCCTTCAAGCTTACAACGACATCATTAGAGAGTAGAGCAAGTTAAGCACTGACAACAAGTACCTCTACGCAGACAAGGGCGCGAATATCAGAATGTGGAACATAACTACCTCGTTGACTGAGTCTTACACGGAGCACTTGAAGGAGTTAAATCAAGGCAACTATCTTTGTATTTTTACTGAAATAAGAACGTGGGAAAAGTGATCATGGATCTTCACTTAGTAGAAAACATTAGATTCTTTAATTGTATTTAAGGACAAGAAAGTGTTAATATTCAGTGTGGATGTACATGATTATCTTTTTACTTAGAGAGTGAGTTCTACATTCTGAGAGACTGTTTCTGAAGTTCTAGTTAGTTTTATTACGCTAGTAGATAAATTTTTGGCTTATAGAGCCATTGCACAGAACTCTCCATACACATAGTTGATCAAAATTTAGAGAGTTACGTGTAGGAGTTAGACAGTCATTTTGTTTAACCCCAAGTGTAGAAAACTAGTTTTATAAATTCATCTTGGATTCTCAATACAAGGTTCAATTCTTGTACATCGTGCTTAACGTCTTCCATATATCAATCAAGAACAAGTCTCTCGGGATCTAACATTTCAAAGCTACTTAGACAACACTTCGATCCTTTCAGTTTGGTCAGTTCAACCATATATAGTTTTAAACCCACTCCAAGCTCCAGACTAAAACTTGTCCATTCTGACCCATTTTGTTCTCATACAGTACAAAAAAGGAAACTATAGTTTTATATAATTACTCTCATTGTATCTTATAATAATTACTTAAACTCCTCCTCATATACCAATTTGTGAGGGACAAAAAGTTACAATCTTCTTCACTTTTCAAGAATGTCGTCCTCGACGTTCAACTTAGTCACTTGATACCTACTAGTCACAGGTCGAGCATCGGTAGGCAGCCTAGTCTACCATTGAGTCTAGGGTCCCGAGCCAGCTTTGATATCATCTACAACATCGCGGCAAAGGTCTTGTTAGTTCAACTAATTTTGGTCGCTTTAAACACCATACCGGAACTAGTCATTTTCGGACCATTATGTCATCACCTAGCCAAAAAGGAGAACTGCAACTTTGAACCATTACCTTCACCGTATGTTATAATATATTACTCAAACTTATCTAATATTCTCACGGAATATTTGGTCGTTCAACTAGTTTTGAGCTCACTTCAAGCACCCGATGAAACTAGTCGCTTTCACACCATTTTTGACTCATTTAGTACAAAAAAGATCGTTGTGGTTTTATAACATTAGCAAGCACCCAAACTATAATTTGAGAAAAAGAATTATCAAGTGTTATACATTTACCTACCCCTCTTTTCCTTGACAATGATAAGACATGGATGACACCACCTCAACAAATTAAAAGACAATAGATAAAGTGTATCCAAAATGAATTTGTCTTGTTTAAAAATTCAATGGCTATGGTGCAAGGAATCCTGACCTCACAACAACAACATTTACAAGCAATATATAACAATAATAAAGGGTTCTTCAAAAGTACAATCATCTTCTACTAGTCGTAAATTATATTATTGCATAGTTTCATTAACACTCATTGAAACTTTTATAGATCACATCTCTTAATATCATAAAAAAAGATCCTCAATAACCAACAATTTAATCACATTAATTTCACTACGCCTTATTTATGGGGATCTTTTGAAGAAACCTATTCTAGCCTACAAGATTTACACAGAAGAACGAAAGAAAAAACTTAGAGAAGCGATTAGTAGGAGGAACAACGAGTCACAACGAAATAACTAGAGATACGAGTCCACTCATTACTACTTTTATACTAACAGAGACTGACCTAACTATACTAACAGAGAACAACGACTAACTACTGCTAGACTAATAACATTTCATACTAATATAACATTACATAATGTCAACACCCCCCTCAAATCTTGCATGAGAGGAATGGAAGACTTGAAAAAAAAAAAACTAAACCTCCTTCATTCCCAGCTTGCTAAACATTGGTTTATAGCCTTTTCCAGGAAGAGACTTCGTCATAATGTCATCTAGCTGATGGTGAGCTGGAAGATAATCCATCTTAATAAGGCCTTCTTGTACCTTTTGACGCACTAAATGAACATCCAGCTCGATGTGTTTAGTACGCTCAGGCAGAACAAGATTGCATGTGATAAAAACTACTGAATTATTATCCGACTTCACAGGAATTGGAGTGATGTCTTTAATACTCAGCTCTGCCAACAGCTGTGTAAGCTAACACAGTTCAGTAGTAACTCTATGTATGCTTCTATATTCTGCTTCCGTTGTTGATAATGAGACAGTTGTCTGCTTCTTCGACTTCCAGCTAATGGACGATCCTCGTAGTTGAATTATGTAGCCTCTTATGGACTTCCTGGAGTGTGGGCAAGTTGCCCAATCCGCATCGCAGAAGGCTATCAATCGCGCGTCTGATCTGTTATTATACAGAACACCATAGTTTAGAGATCCTACCAAGTAGGAGAGGACGTGTAGAGCAGCCTGGCAATGTTCTTTCCCTGGCTGTTGTAGATACTGACAAAGATGTTGTGCTGCAAAGCTCAAATCAAGCCTGCTGTGGATTAAGAAATTAATTTTTCTCACCAATTGTTTGTAGGGTGTTGGATCATTCAACGGTGCAGCAGACTGCTTGCTTATCATAAGTAGTCCTCTTTTCCAAACAGTTGTACTCTTTAAGCAAATCATAAGTAAACCTTTTCTTAGATAAAACAACTCCAAAATATGTATGAGTAAATTCCTTGCCTAAAAAGAAATGCAGTTTCCCCAAGTCTTTAATCTTGAATTTATCATTTAGAGCAGATTTCAATGAACTAATCTCATGAATTGAATTACCAGTTACTAACAGATCATCCACATAGACAACAACATAGGTAACTCCACTTTCAGTTTGTTTACTCTTCAGAGAGTAGTCATTCAGAGACTGCACATATCCAAGATTTTGCAAGAAAATTGTCAGTTTTTCATACCATTTTCTGTATGACTATTTCAGCCCATATAAATCCTTGTTAAGTTTGCAAACATTCCCATGTTCATTGTGTTGCAAACTCACGGGGCAGGTAAGCGAACTGAATAATATATACTCTGAAATTATTTTCTTTTACTATATAGTCTAGTTGTATAATGTTATAGACTTAATTAATATATTAGAAAAACGTTGGACCTAAATCTGATAAGAGGAGAGTACTTCTCAATCAGTTCTTGCCTCTTCTGTTCCTTCAAAGGCATCGATATTCAATGTCAAGATTAGAGATAATTTAGTGCCACAAAACATACTCGATCGCTTGTCTCCTAATCTAGCAATCTTGTACGCGGCATTACTGATGACGAATGTTGTGAGTGATTACTGCCTTGTACATATTTGAATTGAATTTTAAATTAGTGTTGATGAAATGCTAAATCACTAACGATATTGTCTTTATGGTGAAGACATGTGCAATATAAGGCGGTCAAAGATCATGACAACAATGATTTCGGTTACTTGTGTCCTGCTATGTGCTCCCAGGCGAATATGTGAAGTGACCTCTAGCCAGGGGCGAAGCCAGAATTTCAAACTTAGGGGGCCAAATTTTTTTTATAGCTATATATATATTTAATATCAATACTAAAAATATTCTGAAAATAAATATAAAAGTTTAAAATAAAAATACTTACAATATGGTTTAAAGGTTTATGTTTTAAATATAGATATAACTCACTAAAATATACTCTATCATATTTTTCATAGGTAACTTTCTAGTAGACAATTTTTGGACTACTTTATCCTTAATTTTCATAAGGAATAGAAAAGTTGTGAGTGAGAGTAAAGTAAGGGGGTATATGAAAATTGAGTGGTAAAAAAAATTCAAAAAATCTTATATTTTGAAAAAATGGCAACTTTCAAAACATTATTTATTAGGAACCGAAGGTAGTACATGGTGACAATTACAAGAACTCATTGACTTAACTTTAAACTAAAATTTGATAAACACAATTAATATTTTAGAAGTAAGTTTCAGTTCAAATTATGGTTATAAAAATAATAATGTATAATATAAAAGACACTTAATAATATCAATAAATGTTTTGAGTGTAGTTTATTATTTTTATTTATAACACTAAACAAATTAAAATGGACAAATGTTAATTAAAAATAATAATTATCATAGATATTTTTAGACAATTTAATAAATTCAAATTAATTTATAACAAAATAAACTATATTATATAAAACTAATACTAAAAAAATGATGTTATTGGGACAATTTGGGGGGGGGGGGGGGGGGGGCCCCCCTAACCCATAAGGTGGCTCTGCCACTGCCTCCAGCGTATTGTGCAATACTTAGCAACGACGCTCTACAACTGTGGGAACAAGTCTTACGTTATGCTACCGGTTCATCAAGGGTAGCTTCATCATCTGTTGCTATTTATATGATGATCATTTAATTGTATTCAATTAATGGTATTCTAATACGTGAACAACATATACTGGTCTTTACTAGTTTTGTCAATGAAGAACCCTAGGATTTTTCAGTTTGACTCACTTGGTAGGAATGCCAAGAGACCAATGATAGCGGTAGTGCTTGTAAAGTGAGTTGTTTATCTTGTAGAATAATGTTTATTACTTAATCTTTTTTACTGGAAACTTGTAACTTAATGTGTCTATTAACATATATGTTTGGTTTAATTTAGTGCATTTAAAGCTTCATTGATGACATTGGGAAGACCAGCAAAGAATAACAACATCCCATGGAACATTGTCAAGGTATATAATTGTGTTAATCGGTGTAGTGTAGGAATACTTGTAAATACTTGAAAGAATGATGTTGAACATGTATGTATATATGTACAGTGTCTAGTGCAGTCTGGAGGTTCTGAATGTGGATACTATGTCATGAGATTTATGCATGACATAGTAGGGGCAATGACGTTTTTACCAGAGAAATCATTAGACAAGGTAAGATTTGTTTAAAGTTTTGGATATATACCTTTGTATGTTGTTATACTTGTAGTTTATAATTAATGTTGTTTTTTTTACTCCAGGCTTTTGAAACGCCAGTATCGAATTATGAAGAATCATAGATTGTCGAGATTCTTGAGGACTGGGTAGAATACATCATCACAAACTTCGTTACTTGAATTTGCATTAGTAGTTTCTATGTGAAGTTATCAATATTGTAATATCACTGTATAACAAAGTAAACTTTCTTTTTACATATATGATTTAGTTAATTTGTTAAGTAAGTTGTTGGGCTGTGATTCGGTCCCGTTTGATGGTCGTAGAATGTGGAATCAATTGCTCATTTGTGTTGGCAGTGTTATATATATGATACACATGCAGGTCTGCTTGAAACATTGAGGTATTCATATGGTATATAAGGAGCTACCCTGGTGAAAAAAAAAATTGGGCCTATCTCGGCGGTTGTAAAAAGAACCGTCGAAATAGATACGAAAAAAGAGCCTATCTCGGCGGTTCTTATCCTACAACCGCGAGATAAACTCAAGGTCGGTCCCTGAGCGGTCAATACTAGAATGTATTCTGGAACGGACCGACCCAATGTAACACCCCTCTCCATAATCACGTAATAATCTCACACGCAGCAATAAATAAAACGTCATAGCGGAAGAATTAATAACAATAACAATACTCACTCGGGTGTCACCGGCCATTACTCGCCCATGCAAGTAACGAAGCCAAACTCTATCCAACTTCCAACATAAACAAACTGCTAACCGCCGTGATAACGAGAATAACTCCTATACATCATACTAAGTCCATACTCATAAACGTCGACAAGTGAGCGTCTACCCAATCCCAAATATACATAACCTTACCATAATACATTTACCAGTCTGCCATCGCTATACAAATAACTTCCCTGTGCGGTAATCAAAATAACTCTAATTACCCTGTTCCCGCACTTCGGCTTCGACAATAATCAACAACCTGCATAATGGTGTAGTATAAGCGATAGACGCTGAGTATGCTGGGCCTGGACCCTAATGGTCACTTAGTCATTTTAACCATCTTATTATTAGATTGGTTTCATGCTTTACCATTTTACAGTTATAATCAATACTGTAATATACATGTATAATATACATAATCCTCTATCCAAACATTCATAACACTTAACCATCCATCCAATCCAAACATTCATTTAATATTACAAACAACAATTGTATATCGAACGTATCGAAATAATAACAGTATAATGTACAATGTACAATCGCCGTAGCGTACAGTTTCCATAGTTAATTTAATTTGGCCTTTAAGGCCCCATCCAACCATGTTTAATTTATACCAGTTGGGCGTCATGTTAAGACAACCCGATAACCTCAGCATGGACAGTAGTCCTCCCGTACACACAAAGTTGCTCATTTCGCCAGAGGTCCGGAGGCCCCTGACTATTCTCTTTTGTCTCGTAAGACGTCCATATAAAGGCCGTAGCCACCTGACCCACGATCCAATTAGGGCTCGTATGGGTATAAACCTGGAGCGGAATCCAATCGGGAACCCCTCAGTGATCACAAATGCGCAACCAGATAGTTCGTAAACTACACTGGATTCCTCACCTCATCTCACACCATCTCTCTCTCTCATAATGTTTAAGATCTGCTCTTAGTCTTATGGAGAATTTAATTATTAATTGGCTGCCCAATGGGTCTCACGCACACCTAGAAGTAATCTAGGTCATATTCATGTTCGAGATCCATGCTCTAGAGACCGACAATGTCGTGACTCGTTCCTAAGTGTTTTACTTAGGTTACCATATACTTAATATTAATACTATGGTATTATATCAAGTAACCGTCTTGTCATCACAATAACGTATATGTAAGTTTATATAAGTTGATCTATAGTCGACGTAGTGTTAGTCCCGTAGGACGCTCGTGCATAAATAATTAATGCAGTAGCACACAATCACATACACGTATCCAAAATACTCAACACACAAGTGATATCAACCAAATCCGAGCCCAAGGAATCCCTTAGGACGACCCGGATCAAACCCCTTTACATACCGTTCACCAAGACCTAGGATGCGCAGTGTAGACCACTAGCTCGTCAAGCGCCCTCGTCTGAAGTATGATCTAAACAATAATAAAACTATAAGTCAGTCTCCATGACTAACTACATCCGGTATTTCCGAATAACAAGTAACCCCGACAGTTCATCCCCGGATTTCTACAGTTATTTGTTACGGGTTATCTAATCCGGTCGGCTTTGTTACCAAAACTCGTATGTCAAAATATTTTGACTGTTAAGTTTAATTCATTATATTTCTTTAATCTTATCCACCATTTAAACTTAGGTATATAACCTATAGTTGCATGTATGCATGCATTATTATATTATATTGTACTATTTTTCATACTGTACCATTTTCCCACCATCAATTATAATACATTGTATAATATAATCCATTATCTTAGCAAATTATATTTGCATTCAAAAACTCATAACTTATAGTTTGTAACTATTTTTTTAAAATAACCACCACCATTATATTATATTATATTATATGGTTTCCAACCATAATATATATCCATCCTTATATACATTTTTCTTGTATATGTATATATGTACCATATAGGTAAATTCCATGAGTTATAAAACTCTTATATTATATGTTACATTTTATCATCTTATATTAGATGATTATTCCCATTAGTTGTATTATATTATTAAACCTATATTAAGATTATTATCCTAATATTATGCAACATTTTATGTTGTATAATTACAACTCCTAAGGTTTAATCAATAATTACCTTAGTTTATAAATCTTATTTATTTATAGCTTGTCACATTATTTAATGTGAATATCCTTACTTATATTAATCCCTTTAAACCATATAATTGTTATAACATTTATAACATTATAGACCATAGTTTAAAATTCATATTTCTAACCTTATTAATTCGGTACAACCCTTATCTTTATTTCAATTCTATTTTGACCACATAACATTATGTAATGTTATACCATATACTAATATCATATAATATGATATTTTATTCCCTTTAACTTATAACCTATAGTTTTTATACAAAACTATTTATTATTGCCGCATGGGCACCATATCAAAACCATATTCTTTTTCATATACCATAGTTTCCTTTATTTACGAATTCACCCCATTTATTTATACCATGTTATATATGTCATATAATATAACATTTTTAACTTATAAAATGGTATAACCTATGGTTATATTTTTGTAAAATTCCGAACAGACCTCAATATATTCTATAATTGCCATTTGGCCCAATTTATAACATATAGTTTTATATTATCATTAAAACTATATATTATACATATATCTTATTAAATACTCTTATATAATTCTAAAAATCACCAAATTTCACCAAAGGGTTATATTTACCCTTACTAACCATATACTTTCGGTATTTACATTTCCACCACATCTTTTATCCCAAAGTGTCATAATGACATAATAACTATATATTATACATATATAGTTTATTTTAATTCCAAAATCAACCAAATAAATTCCTAAAAATTCCTAATAGCCCATGGGTGTTTAATACCATTATACACCCTTTATTTTCGGTAATAACATATATACCACATATGTTATAAAATTGTTACAATTAAATACTTATCTTATAATAAAACCTTAAAAAAGTAATTTAACTTATCTAATTTGGTCAAAACCTACCTTATGGTCGAGGTTGACCACCCTAATATTTCCTTGACCATCAATTTCCAATTAATACGGTTTATACCCATATTTTTTAGAAATTACCATTTAACCCCAAAACTTTATATAATCTTATAATTTTTTATTTAAACTCCTTTAAACCTCCAATTTTCGGCTATATCATTATTTAGCCCCCAAATTTAATTTATTTACACTACAACCCCAATTCCTTGCGGTAATTTATTTTTAGCACCTAAACTTAATTAAAAGCTTATAAATGCATAAATAAAATGGCCTAAAGTACATGGCCTTATTACAAACATTAGCTTATAAAATAAATTACACATAAATGCCCAAAAGTACTTTAAACTCTTGGCCTTACACACATCTTTTCCTTATTTACCAATTTTCCACATAATGTCTTAAATTTGACAATTATGTTAATTAATTAGTTATAAAATTTACTAAACCATTCCTTAATCACCTAAGGTCAAAATAAGACCTTTATTAACTTTTTCACTCACGGCATATATATGTACATATGTATAAACACATATTAATATACCAAGTGTAAGTTTAAGTGATTTATACCTTATTTTTGCCAAGATTAGGCCTTGTTTGGCCACGGCTGCTTAGGGATAAAATTTTCACAGCATTATTTACATGTTTTCAAACAGCAATCACTAGTACAAAAAACGTCTATTTCGGCGCCCCTATTTCGGCGGTTGTAGATAAAACCGCCGAAATAGGGGCCCGAGATTTATACCGTATGTAAAGAAGGGGTCTATTTCGGCGGTTCCTAGATATGAACCGCCGAAATAGGCCCTTTTTAATAATTAAAAAAATTAAAGAGACCTATTTCGGCGGTTCCTTACACGAAACCGCCGAAATAGGTGTTTCTATTTTTCTTTTTTTAAATTTAATCATCTATTTCGGCGGTTCTCTGTTAGGAACCGCCGAAATAGGTCTCATTAATTTTTTAATAATTAAAAAGGGCCTATTTCGGCGGTTCCTAACAAAGAACCGCCGAAATAGATCCTTTTAATTAACCCCCCAACCCCGATTCGAAACAATTACGATTTCATTAGGTTAATTAACCCCTCTTCTCATCGATCTCTCTGTTCCGCGGCGATTGCGACCCACCACCACGCCGTCGCCCGCCCCCCTCCTCCTCCTCTCGCTGTCGCCGGTGTCGCCGCGTCGGTGGTCGTGCAAGGTTGGCGTCGCCGCCCTCATTCCGCCAGTCAACAGAGGCGAACAGAGGTGAGAGCAACCCTAACTTTGTATTTCGATTGTGTTTATTTAATTGTTAATTTGTTGTTAAAATTGATAGATTGTTGTCACATTGTGATTGTGGATGATGATATTTATTGTGTGTGTGAAATCTTTGCAAGATTTGGTTGTTAAACTATTAAATTTATGTATGCACACAAGGTGTTCGACGAAATGTCCGAGTGAATTTTTGTGCTTTTTTGGCCCTTCTTTTAAGTGTAGTTAGGTTAGCTTATTTGGGCTAGATTTATTATGCTTATAAACGTATGAATGAGTGTTGTAATATGTGCAATAAATATAAGTATAGTGATTGCGAGTAAAAGATATGTTGTTAATTAAGATGAGCATTAAGTATGAGTAGTTTGTTTCTTATATATTTAAAAGTATTGCGTGTGTGGAGAATTAGAGAAAGTGTTATGAAATGTATATGTACAGTGCAATGAAAACATGATATTAAATTAGCAACGAGTAATGATTATAGATGTGTCGCGTGTAGTATGATGTCTGGTTGTGTCATAGTATAAAATATTATTGTGTTATTTGTGTATATGACGATAAGTGAAATACAAAGATAAAAAGTTAGTTATTAGTTGTCTGTAATAGTAGGTGAAGTGAAGAATGCGTGTGTGTATGTGTTGAAAGTAGTAGCTTGTGTGAGCAAGTGAATATGAAAGTTGTAAACGCAAAGTAAAAATAATCAAATTTTGTAGTGAGTTTAGAAGAAAGAAAGTAAAGAAGAAAGAGTGTATAAAGTAATGAGTGAGCAGAATGATGATTATAGTAGATAAAAGTAGTAAAAAAGTGTAGAAATGATAAGTAGAAAAAGTGCTAGTAAAAAAGAGTGGAAGACCCTGAAGTAGTGTAAGAAGTTAAATGCGTAGTAAAAGTGTTAGCGTAGTAATAGACAAGTGTGTGTAGGGGGTGAAAATTTCGTATGTATGCGTTAAGTTGATTTCTGTGAAGTGTTAAGTGGTAAACAATTATATGTGCAGCACATGAAAGATGTAATGTAAGTGTAGAAAAAGAGTAGAACGTTTCGTAGTGTATAATTGAATAAGAGCGTGAACAAGCAGTCATAGTAGAAAAATATTGTAGTAGGTGAGGTATTAGCCGTTTTAGTAGCGGTTTGAAGTAGAGGTGTGAGAATGTATTTATATATATATATATATTGTATAGTCGTTAAGTTTAATATAAAATTATTCTAATTGATCTGAATGTTGTTCAATCCGTTGCCTCTGTAGAGATTGGTGTTGCTACACAAGGCTCGCACGCCCGATTGAGAAGAGGGGCTGAAAACAATTCATTTATGAACCGGTATTTTTTTTTTAATTTAACTCTTCATTCTCTTCACTCACTGTAATATAATCTAACTTATCATTTTTCTCTTTTGTGTCTCTACAGATAAATACTTAAGGAGCTTCTTTACCATTTGATGGTAGATTGAAATCGGAGCGGAGAGCAATTCATTTTCGAACCGGTAATATAATCTAACTTATCATTTTTATCTTTTGTACTTTGTATTTGATTTCCACAAATTATTGGAATTTCGTTTGATGAATTAATAAAGTTGGTATATATTAGTTTGGTTTGTGATTGAAATTTGTGTTGTTGAATAATTGGTGAATGCTTAATAATAGATATAGTTGTGTCTTTTTTTTACTTTGTATTTGATTTCCACAAATTATTAAAATTCGGTTTGATGGATAAAGTTGGTATTAGTTTGATTTGTGATGGAAATTTGTGTTGATGAATGGTTGGTGAATGCTTAATAATAAGCATGGGATAGGTAAAATTATGCAAAAGTCATGCCGTTTTTTTTAAATCTCTTCGTAATTAATATTGTTTGATGTATGTGTATATGTCTAACAATATCTAATTTTTTTTATCAGGTCTCACTACATTCAAGTCCGTGAATCACCTCTCTTGTTTCCCGCCTTCTTCCATTACTGTTCCTCTTTCCTCCTCTGTGCACAAGTAAGTAACTAAACCTTATTTTTTGTTTAATAAATGCAATTATGTATTTAAATATAAGTGCTAGTACATAATTTAGCTTCATTCCCTATTTGTTGATGCATTTCTTTTTTAATTTATTTTTGTTGCTCCCTTGCAGAGACATATCAGAAGTGGTATTGCTGCATCTCTCGCACAGAAGCCTACCTCTCAGGCACCAGTCTCCCCTGTCCATAAATCCTTAAAAAACAAGTACGTATTTTAACTCTCGATTCTTTGTTAATCTCTAAACCGATTTGAACTTATACAGTGGAGAATTGAAAGCGTTGATTTGATGATCTGAATTTGCACTTAGTTTTCAGTTAGCTAGTAAAGAATTGATTTATTTTAATTGTTGGTTGCTGCCATTGTTGGAATGTTTGTGGTTGTGATGACTTTGGTGAGTGCTGAATAATAAGCACGGGATGTGTACAATTATGCAAAGGTCATGCCGAATTTTTTGTAGAAAAAGTATTCGTAATATTGCTTTAAACACCGGTTCTTGTTTTAGAAGTGCAACAATTTCTTAAATTTAAAATGCTAGTTTATTTTGTGTTTGCAACCTTAGAGTTAGGCTAGACTAATTGACAATCATCCCAGTCATGCTCCATTAAGAAATAAACATGTGCAACTTAATACAGGCCATATTCTACAAAGGCTCTAACTCACACCTGTGATCTGTTGCACATGTAGTATGGAGCGTGACTGGATGTATGGTGATAGAGGCGAACATTTTGACAAAATGCTGGAAGAGTTTTGCAAAGCTGCAGTGCAACACAAAGACATGACAAAGGCGGAGAAAATTCCATGTCCTTGTGTTGATTGTGGTGTGGTTAGACATTATTCAAGCATCAACCTCGTAAAATTCCATGTGAAGACCCGTGGTTTCATGCCACATTATACAAAATGGATTTTTCATGGAGAACCTGTTGAAGATAATGGTTCGTCTTCCTACAGTCACGATCGGTCCTAACTCAAGAACCGAGCAGACATTCGATACTACTAACGAGTCAGAACTCCCAAGCGCTTCCGGAGTCAATGTTGACAGTGAGTCGACTTATCATGATGAACAAATTGACGAGATGCTTGATAACGTTGAGGATAACTTTGTCGACCGGCCGGATGAGTATCAAAGGTTGTTGGACGCATCCAAAACGGCGTTGTATCCTACTTGCACTAAGTACACGAAATTGACAGCTATATTGAATTTGTTCAACCTGAAGGGAAGATATGGATTGAGTGACAAAGGTTTCACGGCATTCCTCGAGCTCATTCATGATATGCTACCGGATGAGAACGGTCTCCCTACCACCACGTATGAGGCAAAGAAATGGGTGTGTCCAATGGGAGTAGAGTACAAAAAAATTCACGCGTGTCCAAACAACTGTGTGTTGTACAGGGGTGAATACGAACATCTGGACAATTGCCCGAAATGTTCGTTGTCCCGGTATAAGCATAAAGATGGTGACTACTCCTCCGTTCAGAAAAAAAGCCCTCCAGCAAAACTTGTTTGGTATTTGCCGATTATACCCAGATTCAAACGGTTGTTTGCGAATCCGAAAGATGCAAAGAACTACGATGGCATGCGGAGGGTAGAAAGAGTGATGAGAAACTAAGACATCCAGCAGATGGGACTCAGTGGAGAAACATCAATAGACGGTACAAAGAACATTTCGGACATGAAGATAGGAATCTGAGGCTTGGGTTATGTACTGATGGAATGAACCCGTACGGCACATTGAGTAGTCAACACAGTACATGGCCTGTTCTGCTAGTGATCTACAATTTGCCCTCATGGTTGTGTATGAAACGAAAGTACATCATGTTATCTCTCCTGATATCTGGTCCCAAGCAGCCAGGTAATAGCATTGATGTGTACCTTGCCCCTCTGATCGACGATCTGAAGCTATGTGGAATGAGGGGACCGTGGTATATGATGCTTATGCAAGAGAGAATTTCACGCTCAAGGCTTTGTTGTTCTGTACCGTCAATGACTTCCCTGCGTATGGGAACTTGTCCGGTTACACGGTTAAAGGAGCATTTGCATGTCCCATTTGCGAGGAAGACACTTGTTCGGACCGTTTAAAACATTGTGGGAAGAATGTTTATATGTGTCATCGACGTCTTCTCCCCGAAGATCACCCTTATCGAGTAACGAAGAGAAAGTTGTTCAATGGTCAAGCCGAAACTCGTGTGGCCCGTCTACCTCTGAGCTCTGAGGAAGTGTACGAAAAGGTTAAGGACATTGCAAATGTATTTGGAAACACATCAAAACCGGCGAAAAACATTTGGAAAAAGTGTTCTATCTTTTGGGAACTACCTTATTGGCGTCATATTTCTGTGAGACACTGCTTAGACATCATGCACATTGTGAAGAACGTTGGTGAGGCAGTGAGTGGGACTTTACTCAATATACCCGGCAAAACAAAAGACGGATTGAAAATCAGAAAGGACATGCAAACCATGGGTATACGAAAGGAGTTACACCCACAAGAGAACGGGAAACGAATCTACCTACCTCCTGCATGCTACACGCTCTCAAAGGCTGAAAAGATTAGTTTCTGCAAATGTCTGCACTCGGTAAAAGTACCGTCTGGGTACTCTTCAAACTGGAAGAACATTGTATCGATGAAGGATTTAAAACTTTTAGGCATGAAATCTCACGATTATCATGTACTGATGTTACATCTTCTTCCGGTTGCAATTCGAGGGATATTGCCATCTGATGTCAGAAATGCTTTAACTCGGTTATGTTTCTTTTTCAACGCTGTTTGCTCCAAGGCAATTGACGTAACGTCTCTAGATGATCTACAACGTGAAATTGTTATCACATTATGTCAACTTGAGATGTATTTCCCACCATCTTTCTTTGATATAATGGTACATCTAATTGTGCACATCGTTCGAGAGATACAGTTCTGTGGTCCGGTATACTTACGGTACATGTACCCTTTTGAACGGTACATGGGTATTCTGAAAAGTAGAATGAAGAATAGGTATCGACCAGAGGGGAGTATTGTTGAAGCAACAGTGACTGAGGAAGTCACGGAGTTTGTGACCGATTATTTGAGTGAGGCAGAGTCTATTGGTATCCCAAAACCACGACACTATGGCAGGTTTAAGGGTAAAGGTGTTATTGGTAGAAAGATCGTGCAAGTTTCGCGTCTACTTATTCATCAAGCACATTTGTTTGTCTTACAACATCTTGAGGTTGTTGAACCTTATTTGGAAACCCATATGGCTGAGTTAAGGCATCAAAATCCTTTGAAAAACCACATTTGGCTGACAAAAGAACAAAACCGAGTTTTTATCCAATGGTTCAAAGATCATGTGTTGACATTAGCATCATCAGATCCAGAAGCTGTAAGCGAAGAGATCAGATGTTTGGCAATCGGACCTGACACTAATATTACATCTTTTGAGGGGTATGATATTAGTGGGTATACTACTACACTGCACGCCAAGATGCCAAATCGATAAACCAGAATAGTGGGGTAAAAATTGAAGCTGCTGCCACTGAGTACCACAGCGGTAACCGATCTCAACCAGTTAGTAATTGGTATTATGGTGTCATCGAGGACATCTGGGAATTAGACTATGACATTGATTCCTTTATGTTGTTCCGGTGCAAGTGGGTGGACAACCGACGCGGGTACCAAAATGATGGAGGGCTTACCATGGTTGATCTTTCACGGTTACACGGTTATAATGATGATCAATTTGTTCTGGGAAAGGATTGCGAGCAAGTGTGGTATGTTGAGGATCCGAAAGACTGCAGATGATCAATGTGAGACTCTCGGGTCTATAAGACGTTTGAAATCTTGAGATGTCAAAATCTGTGAGACACTCGGATCTGTGAGACACTCGAGTCTATGAGATGCTCTGGTCTGTGAGACATTCGAATCATTGGAATTACAAAGTCCTTGAGACACTCGGGTCTGTGAGACAATACGAGGTTGTTTGAAGGTGAGATGGCTGAGTAAAAAAATGGCATTTTGATGGATGTGGGGTCGCACCCTGTGTGGGTTGCCTACGTACTCAACTCCCTGTTGAGATCAGACCTTACGTAGTTCACTATTTTAAGATTTTGGAAGTTTTGATGCTTGAAGTGTGGGATGTTATAGTCTGTGAGACGCTCAGGTCTATAAGACTTTTGAAATTTTGAGATGTCAAAGTCTGTGAGACACTCGGATCTGTGAGACGCTCGGGTCTGTGAGATACTCTGGTCTGTGAGAAATTTGAATCATTGGGATAACAAAGTCTGTGAGACACTCGGGTCTGTGAGACATTCGAATGTGGGGAAATTGGAATGAAATTGAAATCGAAGTTGAATTGGATGAATTTTGATTCGAATTGGAATTGAGATTGAGATTGAAATGGAATTGAATTGTAACTGGAAGGAATTGAATTTGAATTGGAATTGAATTTGAATTGGGATTGAATTTGAATTCGGAATTGAATGAGAATTGAATTGGATTGAATTTTTGAATGAATGAATGATTGAATAAAGTTTTGAATCGAATTGGAATTTACAAGTCGGGTTGAATTTAGGTTGAATTGAATTGATTTTGGATTTGAATTTGAGATGGGATTGAATCGGTTTTTGGATTGATTGTGTGCCAAATTTGAACTGATGAGCCATGTTTGGGCCTTGGAAAAGTGGGCCAAAAGGGGTTTTGAAATATGGGCCGAACTGAGCACCTTGGAATGTGGGCCGAATTTGGGCCTTGAAATGTGGACCAGAGTGGGACCTTAGAAAGTGGGCCGAATTGGGTCTTGGAATGTTGGGCCGAAAAGGGCCTTAGAAAGTGGGCCGGAATTGGGCCTTGAAAGTGGGCCGCAGTTGGCCTTAAAAGGTTGAGCCGGAATGGGGCCTTAGAAATTGAGGTGGGTTGAGTTAGAATTGAGCATGTGAGCTTCGAGGTGATTGGGTTGTGGGCCGAATTGGGCTTTATGGGCCAAAGATGGGGCTTATTGATTTTTGGGCTCAATTTGTGAGATATTAACAAGTGAAAGAGATTGATTTATTGGTTTATTAACTCTTGATTATGGGTGTGTTGAAGGCAAAGGGGGATTCCACCCACATAAAACGAATGAGAGACCCGCTAGGCATGGGGTGGTTTCGGATCCTAAGCCCTCCTAAAATGGCCTTAAGGGCTTGTTTTTTGAAGTTTTTGTTCTTATATACATATAATGGTGGTTAAGGTATTTTGAAGTTATAGGAGATTATTGCCCCACGAAACGAATGAGAGACCCGTTAGGTGTGGGGCGATAATACATCCTAAACTTTTATGTCAGTTTAAAGGGTCCTAAGGGCAATAGCTAGAGCTTAATAACATTCAAGAGTAAAAAGAAATGAACCGACGTGCTGCAGTAATGCTAACATGTAGAATATGTACGAGTACAACACAACATGATTAACATAACAAAATTATTGATCAAGACCGAGAAAGAAACAGGCTGGAACCAAATAACTAAATTAAATTGGTTTTTTTAAGAGTTAGGATTGTGACTTAAGCATAGGAATAAAACTCAGTTAATAACTCAAGTAAAATTCAAATCAAAACCTAAGTATCTAAACCAATTCGCTTGCTTCTGTTCACAGTAAGTAAATATCCGCATGAAGTATTTAAGCTAGGCCAACAAATTTGCCAATGATAATAGACTAATTCAAATCGACAAGCAGCACATATGATACATACATAACAAAAAGAAAAAAAAATGTATACCACGCAACAGTTCAGCAAAATCGATACATATGGAGTAAGTGATCACTCGAACATATAATAAACAAAACATTGTGATAGAAAAGCTAACTTGTAATTTTAGCCGAGCATGGGCTGATGTGAAATTCCATAATCCACGAACCCGGCCCATAATCCACGAGCGAGACCTATCAGGCTTCAAAACCTCCTAAGGAGCAGCCACGATACAGTCCACAAATACAGCATACACACAAGGTCCATGGTCTTAAACGGACTCGTACAATCCTCGATTCCAATCCAACAAGCCAAGGATGTTCCTCAATCAAATTAAAAATACACCAGCAGTGAGCATAATGAAGCAACTGACCAATGATAATAAGAAGATACTCGAATCCGATCAAGTTCTAAAACAACAACTATGAATGAACAATCAAGTATAATGTCGGAAACGGCTCAATTTTCACGCCAAATGTCAACGCTTAAGGAGCATTTAGCTGAAAAATAAGCATTTCTAAACCAAAGAGTAGCCATGAAGCTCCGAGCACCAGTGTGATCAACTTACACAATCCAAGTCCAAGGTCGATAATCCCTTATAATCCTTTCCATTTTCTTTATATCGCCAGTCGATCACATGGGCTGGAATTCGCTCATTCAACAAATCAATTTTGGGCATACCGCTATGGAGAACAATTATTTTCTGCATAAGAGAACAAGCACTAGAGAATATATGCAAAAAACAAACACATGAGTTTAACGAAAAATATATAATCAAAGGGGCAAAGGGAAGAGATAGGAAGGGTGGACTATGAACGCATCCCGTTGGGCGTTCTGAGGCTATCCACACTCATTTTGGACGCACACAACCTGTCTGATCTCGGGTCCAAGTAGGACCGAGCAAACGGATGTGAATGTTTCTGGTGGAAGAATAACAAGGACTCTCTGCAAATAAATCCAAAGGCCCCAAAAGGACAATCAAACCAGGCTAGATAAACGTAATCAGAATAAACAAACAGCTTGAGGAGAACAAAATGAAAGTGAGATTGCAACCGTGTTTGCTCTGAACATTTAAGTCCTTGCTAAGAAAAAGGGTGAGCAAAACTGCCCTCAAAAATGGCCATATCTTGCTTCAGTTGAGTCACTTACCCATCGGCTCTAAGAGGAGAAAGTTGATTCCGATCAAACATGTACAAAATAAAATAAAACGAGAAGGTTACCTTCATCTCATTGCGGAAAGAAAAATTAAATCAGAACCTGGCAGAGACTGAAGTGTTTCCAGATTTATAATACAGCCAAATCAAAAGAAAAAAGAAATGTTAGTTGTACAGTAAAAACGCTGAAGACGAGTACAGAGGTGACTCGTATCATTTCTGATGAAAGATACATAGGCTTATACAGATAATAAAGTGCAGAGCAAGGTTGTCCTCGTTTTTGTTTTTTATACTACATTTCTGGGATGCGAGAAAGGAATGAAAATTTTGTGGGTCTGTCTTTGAACGAACGTAGGGCTAGCAAAAGTTCCGAGAGTGAAGAGGATAACAGGAGGCGTGAGCAATGTGTTCATGTTTGACAGTTTTGAAGAGATCGGAATAAGCGTGAGCATGTGTGTTCTGGTTTCAAAAATTAGAGATTGGGGAGCAGAGCTCGTATGCTTTTCTGTTCACCGGTTTGGCTTGCAAAATTACGAGAGAGAGGAAGATGAATCAAGACGGTAAAGCATGAATGTCGTGGTTGACTGTTTGAAGATAATGAAGAGGGTGAGAGGATATATGTTCTCTGTTCGACAGTGGGAGAGAATGAAAATGGCAGAGCCTGTGTGCTTGAGCTTGAGTTCGCCGGTGGTGCGAAGAAAACGAAAAGGAGGCCGAGCTTGGACTCTTCTGTTTGCCGGCATGGAGAAGAGAACAAGGGAGGCGCATAGCAGGTCTTGTTCGCCAGTGAGTTTGCAAAATTACCGATGAAGAGAATGTAGGTGGATGTAGTGTCTATGCTCTTGAATCGCCAGTTTGCATTGCCAAAAATAAAAATACCGACGAAGGATGACAGTGCTCTTCTCCAGGTAGGATGCAAAATTACTGTCGGTGTCAAGAATGAAAGAGGCGGGAGCATATTGTTCTCCTTGTCTCGCCAGCTCCGACTTGAGGAGAATGAAGAGATGGTGAAGCATGTGGGCTCGTGAGAAAGAGGAATGGAGAGGGGACAGCTCTGTACGTTCCTCGTTCACGAGTTGGGTGCGAAATTACCGTGAGGGAGATGATTTCGTTTTACAGAGATTCGAACTGGGTGTTGATTCTTGGTTCTTGACTTGGGAAAGAGGAGGAGGAGAAGTTTGCTTTAACGAAAGGAAATCGTATCTGTCTTTATTACTCACTTACTGTACATATGAATTATGTACAGAGAAAACACATTAGAAGATTGATTACTTCTATCAGTCACTATATATCATTACAGCGAGCGCCTATGTATATATATATATAGCTGACAGAAGTAAACTAATTACAACGGTAATATACTCTGGACTATACTAGTAACAGTGTACTAGCATACATAGTATAACAAACTATATACTATATTCCAACAGCCCCCCTCAAGACCAAGGATGTAGAAGATGAACATTCTTTGTCTTGAAAGAGACCAGTTTACTGATGGTTGAGGTTGGTCTTGTCCAGAAAGTCCTTGTATCCCTTTGCTGTGGTCTGTTTTGTGAGGACATCTGCTAACTGGTTGCTTCCAGGTATGTGTTGCAGATTGATCAAGCCTTCTTGTATTTTCTCCCTTACAAGATGGCAATCGAGATCTATGTGCTTTGTTCTCTCATGGAAGACTGGATTCCTAGCAATGTAGATGGCAGCTTTGTTGTCACAGTTGACTTGTATGGGTGTTATTTCCTGGATTCCAAAGTCTTGGGCCAGTCTGGATAGCCATGTCAACTCAGTAGCGACTCTCCGAATGCTTCTGTATTCTGCTTCAGCAGTGCTCAGAGATACAGTTTGCTGTTTCTTTCTTCGCTTATTGGAGTGCCTCCAAGGAGAATGATGTACCCACTGACTGATCTTCTTGTGAGGGTGCAACTAGCCCAATCTGCATCGCAGTAGGCTGTCATCCTCAAGTCTGCGCTGTTGTTGAAGAAAATCCCTTGCTGTAAGCTCCCTTTAATGTACCGGAGGAGATGTAGAGCTGCCTTGTAATGTTCCTTTCTTGGTTCTTTTAGGAACTGACTGAGGTATTGAACAGAAAATGCTAGATCAGCTCTAGTGTTCACCAGGAAGTTGATTCTCCCAATGAGCCTTCTGTAGGTGGTAGGGTCCTCGAGCAGCTCATCTTGGAGTTTATCTAGCTTTGTTCCTGTAGGTAGTGGGACAGAGGAAACAGAACTGTTAGTAGAAAGATAATCATCTATTATTTCTTGTGCATACTTACCTTGATGGAGGATAATTCCTCCTTTGCTGTACAGAAACTGCATCCCCAAGAAATAGTTGAGTCTTCCAAGATCCTTTATCTTGAATTCAGCGTTTAAGGACTGTTTTACCCTTTGGATTTCTGTTGGATCATTTCCTGTGGCTATTATGTCATCGACATATACTCCTAGGAAGGTCCTGAACTGCCCATTAAACTTGATAAACAGTGAGTAATCATTTTTAGATTGAACAAAACCATGTGAATAAAGAAACTGACTTAACCTTTCATACCATTCTCTGCTGGCCTGTTTCAGTCCATAAATGGACTTGTGCAGTCTGCAGGCCTTGTTTCTGTAAAGTTCTTTCATCCCATCAGGTATCTCCATGTACACTTCCTCATGAAGATCCCCATGCAAGAAGGCATTGTTGATGTCAAGCTGGTGCATGAACCAGTTTTTCTTGACAGCAACAGCAACTAACATTCTAATTGTTGTCATTTTGACAACTGGAGAAAAGGTCTCCCAATAGTCTTCCCCATATGTTTGGTTATATCCCTTAGCAACTAACCTTGCTTTGTATCTCTCTAATTTTCCATCTGCTCTCAGTTTAACTTTAAAGACCCATTTGCAGCCTATTATGCGTTTCCCTTTGGGGATATTAGTTATGCTCCAGGTTTTGTTATCATGGAGAGCTTGCAATTCATTTTTCATTGCTTCCCTCCATTCAGGTTTCTGGACAGCGATCTTGTAAGATCTAGGCTCAGTGTACTCTTGGGAACTGAGGGCAAAATTGTAGGATTGTGGTGTGAGAGATTGGGCATGCAAAGCTTTGATAGGTTTGATGCTGGCTAATGGTTCTGGGAGAAGCTTGTTTGTGATTTCTTTTCTGTTTAGTCTTTCATTGAGGATTTCTGTGAAGGTGTCAGTGTCTGGTGTGTAGGCTTCACCGAGGTAGTAATCATCAAGATGACTTGGGGGATGCCTCTCCCTTGTGGATCTTCTAGGGAGTTCTGGTTCTATGGTATGGTTTTCAGTTTCTGGTTCAGAAAGATCAGGAGGAATGGTAGAGGGAACTTCTGGTTCATGTGTGTTTTCACCATAGTCATTCTCAGAACAAGTATCAACTAGTTGTTCTATAGGGGTCTGCTGTTGGTTCTCAGGTTTAGTACCTGAATGAAGGGGAAATTCTCTCTCATAAAAGGTCAGATCCCTACTGATAATGACATTAGATGTCTCTAAATCTAGGACCTTGTAGCCCTTTTTGTTGTCAGCCACTCCTAAGAAAACACAAGCTGACCCCCTGGGGTCAAATTTCCCTCTAGCCTTTCCTACATAGGTTCTGTAACAGAGGCAGCCAAAGGTTTTCAGAGTAGAGTAGTCTGGCTTTTCTAGGTAAAGTCTCTGGTAGGGTGTGTCTCCATCAATAGCCTTAGAAGGTAACCTGTTAATAATGTGTGTGGCATGCTTTATGCACTCTCCCCAATACTCAAGGGTAAGATTAGCTTGAAAGAAAAGGGCACGAGCTGTTTCGAGTAAGTATTTATGCTTTCTTTCTACAATACCATTTTGCTGTGGGGAATGAGCACATGTGGTTTGGTGCAAAATACCATTCTCCCTAAAGTACTTAATGCCCTCATTACTACTACCCAGTTCAAAGGCATTATCACTCCTAACTCTCTTAACTTTTGTGCTGAACTGCCTTTCAACTAATTTAATGAAGCATGTGAGAATATAAAAGGCTTCTGATTTGTTTCTTAAAAGGTGAACCCATGTAGTTCTGCTATAGTCATCTACTATGGTGATGAAGAATTTATTCTGATCATAGGTGGGTACCTTGAAGGGTCCCCACACATCAACATGTATTAGATCAAAACATTCTTTAGTTTTGGTAACAGAATCTGTAAAGGGTTTTCTGACAGCTCTTGCACGCTGACAAATATCACAAAAGATATCACTCTTTACATGCTTTATTAAACCCAAAGATTGTAACTTCCTATATGGTGCATGTCCTAGTCTGTGATGCCACAGCCAGCTGCTAGACTGATCATGCATAGAATTGAAAGAAGCAACATTTTTATCAACACACAAAACATTTCCAGGCAGGTTATCTAAACTATTATTCTTCAGCACATACAAGCCATTTACAGACTCTCCAATCGGCACACTGTTTGTGCCATCAAGGCCCTGCAGAAAACAAGACATTTCATGGAAAATGACCAACTGACCAATCTGTTTTACCAGTTTCTGAACAGATATAAGGTTGAAGTTAAAATGCTTGACAAACAGAACATTCTCAAGTAAGAAGGTGTTTCCTATCCTAACAGTTCCATATTTCTGGACATCTTGAACATGTCCATCAGGCATGACAACTCTCCTATTATCATCGAGATTTTGCAAATTGATAAACATCATTTCATTACCACACATGTGCTCAGATGCTCCTGAATCAATGATCCAGGTATTACTACCTGTTATTTGATCTTTACTGGTTAAACACACAGAGCAGTGGTAAATGAAATTGTTTTTGGGTTTGACCTTACCTGCGAAACTGCAGAAAGATTCTGCTCGATGATCTCCTGAATTGCCCTTCAGTAATGCTTTGAGTTGTCCTACCTCTTCCATGGAGAAAAGAGCATTGATGTCGCTCTTTGTCGTTGCTTCAGTCTGCCCAACAGCGATGCTTGCGACTGGACTTGCTTTCTTCTTCCACCAGTCCGGATAACCCACCACTTCAAAGCAATTTTCCCTAATATGTCCTCGTTTCTGGCATTTTGAACAAACCAGGTCACGCTTGTTGGGGTCTTTGAAGGTGGTGGATTTCTTATATCCCTGTGTCTGGTTAGGGTTTCTCGACATTTCCCTTCTTGCTGCTAAAACGATTGAGTCTTGATCTCCAGTGGCGGTTTTATTCGACAACTCTTTTCGCCTTTCTTCTTGACAGACCAAGGAATACGCTTCTTCGATGGAGGGGAGAGGGTCTTTCAGAAGGATAGTGGCAACAACATTTGAATACCTCTCGTTTAATCCCATCAGAAATTGCATGAGTTTTTCCTTCTCAAGCTTCTCCTCATACTCCTTCTTGGCGCTGCACGAACATGTGGGCTTCTTCTCTAGCGCTTGTAATTCATCCCAGAGGCGACGAATCTTAGTGAAGAAATCGGAAACATTATCCGAATCTTGCTCTATTCTATTAAGCTCCTTCTTTATAGAGAAGATTTGTGTGGCATTTGCCTTTTCATACCTCCCGCATAAAGATTTCCAGGCGTCGGCAGCTCGGGTGTAGTAGATGATAGATTCGCCGATATCTTTGCTGAGACACTGCGTGAGCCATGATATTATCATGTTATTGCACCGCTCCCAACTTCGGCGCTTCGCATCTTCTCTACCCGGCTCATCTAGGGTTCCATCAAGAAAGACGAATTTGTTCTTCGCCTTTAGGGAAACGACCATCTTCTGCTTCCATCCTCCAAAACTTTCTCCAGGGCGATTGCTGAAGGTGTATCCGAGGACGAGACCAGGATGATCATTAGAACTGAGGAAGTATGGGTCGTTGCTGTCTCCTCCTTTCGATTCTCCTCCAGATGCCGTGTTTGAGTTCTCAGTGTTCGTCATTGTGATTCATCGACGGGTCGAGTAGAAGAGAAAAAGAAGGACGCGAAGCAGATCGATTCACTGCTCTGATACCATTTCGTTTTACAGAGATTCGAACTGGGTGTTGATTCTTGGTTCTTGACTTGGGAAAGAGGAGGAGGAGAAGTTTGCTTTAACGAAAGGAAATCGTATCTGTCTTTATTACTCACTTACTGTACATATGAATTATGTACAGAGAAAACACATTAGAAGATTGATTACTTCTATCAGTCACTATATATCATTACAGCGAGCGCCTATGTATATATATATATAGCTGACAGAAGTAAACTAATTACAACGGTAATATACTCTGGACTATACTAGTAACAGTGTACTAGCATACATAGTATAACAAACTATATACTATATTCCAACAGATGAGAAGAGGGCAGAGCGTGTATGTTCTGTGTTTGCCGGTCGTGGTGAAGAGAAAGAAAGGTGGTGCGGAGCTTGGGAACTCCTTGTTCGCTAGCGAGGTTGCATGATCTTTGTTGGTGAAGAGAAAAACACTGTCGGTGGAGAGGATGGAGGAGACACAGAGCGTTTGATTCCTTTCGCCGCCAGTCTGGGTTGCAACATTGAGAGTGAAGAGATTGAAAATGTGCAGAGCAGTATATTCCTCGGATGAAGAAAACGAAGATGGTGTTGTGTATGGAAGTTACTGTGGAAGAATCAAGAAGGTGTAAATATCGGATGTTCACGTCGGCTGTTGTATATTTTTTTTTTTGTTTTCAGTGTCTTTGAAGTTAACCAGGAAGACCGATAGAACAAGATGGGGGAATGGAGGAATATGTCTTTGTTTTCTGTGCTCCCGATGATAGACGGCTGCCTTCTGTAGGTTGGTTTGTTGTTTTTATAAGCAGAGGGTGGGGTTTAGGGTTTGATGGTGAGTAAATCAATGGCTAGAAATGAGCCAGAATGTGGGCTCTTCTTTGTTCAAAACGAGGAAGGAAAAAAAACATTTGGTTACAACTATGTACGCTCAGAATATGGTTCAGGACCAAACAGTTTATTCACTCCTACACTAACCAACTATGCTATAGCAGAACTTGATACATAAATGTACAAAATAATTCTAGGGCTCCGCCCTGACTCAATAATCCTTTTAATAACGTTAGCGTTCAAAAAAATGTCATAACATGACAGTTTCACTTTGGTATGCACATGAACAAGTTTTGAAAAGAAAGGTGACGACCCTCTTATTTTATTTATCTTTTGGATTTTTCTTTATAGGGTGAGAATTTTTGGTGTCTACAGTGGGCACGTTGGTATCCGCCAGGCATTTGGCGCACCCGGGTCCAGAATCAGCCAGGGACAGTCGATTAGCTACGAGGAGCACCTGAGAGTGTTGGCTGAGATGGAGCAGAGGATTACTCAGAACGTCGACGAGAGGATCGCTCAGGCTATATCAAGGATTCAGCCACAGCAGCATGAAAGCCAAGAGGTTTCTCGACCACCAGTTGATCAGTCACCCATTCAGCCAGAGTGCACCGGTAGTGAGAAGTAGTGTCCACTCGGCTGATCCGTTTCCCTATGCATCTCTACAGGTTAGACTAACATTTCCATTGAGTACATGACGATTATGATTTTTCACTTGATCACTAATATCATCATAGAAGAATTCACAATTTTTATCTAAACAAGTTCCACATAACACTCAGGCACCCACTGAGTGTCATCTGTTTTTACAAATTGGAGTAGAAGAGGTCATGGTTGCATGGGGAAAACTTTTCCCCTCTCGTCCAAGTGATATTGTGCACGGTGAACCACTCCGACATTACCATGCACGAGTGCTTCTAGGCGAATTTGTTGCAGAGCATGCTGACGTCGGTTTACCGGTGCCGATCCCACAAAGACCTACCGTGCGTTCTGCACAAACTGCGACAGTGCAGTGGCCTGCACGATTGGTCAGACTCCCTGGGCAGGTATTACTCTTAACCGTTGCTATAAAACTATTGGTGTACCACCTTGCATCCATATACTTAATTAGACTAATATCATAGGATATGAGCCGACCGAAGACTGATAAGGGCAAAGGAAAAGAATTGCCACACCTGTGCAATCAAAGGCATCCACAAATTTTGTGCTTAGACCTGCTTTGGTGGAGAAGAGAATATTGGCCTGCTTGTCGACTAATATGCAGATTCTGCATTCCTCGTTGTTGCTGCTACCACCTGATTCTGATTCCCTCACGATGGAAGATCCCGAGCGGATATTTCACTATATAGTTCAAGGAGAAAATATACATCGATTTGGGATGTATATGTCCGACTTCGAGGAGTGCTTCAGGAGGGATTGGTTGAATGTGTTGATTATCAAGTCGGCCGCCATGTGAGTGACTTCTACCTTTTATATTTTGAATTCATTAATTGGTGATGAATTAGATGTTTGAATAAAAAGTTAATGACTAATGATATTGCCTCATAGGTGGGTGCATGATAAGGCGATCAATGTCTATGAAGATCGAAGATTTGGATTCCTGTGTCCTGCTATGTGCAGTGAAGTCCAGATGACAAGTGATCCGCAAGGCCTTATGCAATATATGACGAATGCCCTCTTTGAATGTTCTCAAGTCATTTATTATGCTGCCATATCATTCAAGGTATGATATTTGACTATTTCTCTTAGTATTATCTAAAACATATAGTTTGTGTTAGTTGCTTAATGATTTCAACACATTGTGTAATTTGTGGACAGTCGACATTGGTCTTTGTTTGTGCTGGTGATGTCGAAGCACCCACGAATCTTGCAATTTGACTCACTTGGTACGGGTGCCAAGAGACCGAAGATCTCCACCGCAATACTGGGGTAATTAGTTTGTTATCGTAAACAACAATTATTATTACTTAACATTAACTGTTCATAACTTGCTACTGATGCTTAAAACTATATATTGCTGATGTATATAGTTCCATGAGAGCTGCATTATCTCTCCAGGGTATAACAATGAAGAGTAACATCCCTTGGAACACTGTCAAGGTACTCTATTAATTGATAAATTTGTGTGATAATGTTTAAACTTGTTTATAACTGTCAAATGTGCGTTTGTATAGTGTCCGGTGCAGCCTGGGGGTTCAGAATGTGGATACTATGTCATGAGATTCATGAGTGACATAGTAGGAGGGCAAACCTTTTACCAGAGCACTCGTTAGACAAGGTAACATTCTTTGAAAGTTTTAGTTATGCTCTTTACATGTTGTTAGACTTGTACATTTTAGATTAATGTTCATTTTTTTTCAAGGCTTACGAAGAAGTGTTCAAAGGTGGTCAGTATGATAATGCTAACATTGTTGAGAATTGAGGAATGGTCGGAGTTCGTCTGCACAAGTTTAATGAATTGATGATCATGAAGATGTTTTGTGAACTTTTTGAGTATGTAAATGTAACTCTGTACACTTGTGGATGGTGTAATGGTAGATTTGAATTGTATTGGTGTTTTTTATTTGTAATGAAAGTGTGAATTGCATTGGTTTTGTTAACTCTCAAGTTGTGGTGGGACGTTGGTATTAATTGGGAGCTTTTATAACTTTTTAAATGTGTGCTGGAGCTCGCTGTATGGATGAAGCTTTATTACAGGTCTGATTGAACCAAATGTGGTGAATATATATATATATAAGCTGGGATGGAAAAAAAACAAAAATAAAAATACCCCTATCTCGGCGGTTCTTAGGGAACAACCGCCGAGATAGGTACATCTAGTTCGGCGGTGCTCATTTCGGCGGTTAACAACCGCTGAAATAGGCCCATTGGAACCGCCGAAATAGACGTTTTTTGTACTAGTGAATTAAGGCATGATTAGTCTCCAAGCAAGATCTAACCATAAGAAGTGTTTAATGTATATTTCAAGGTAAAATTTACCTTAGAATAATAAGGCAAGCACAAGTGCTCCACGGCCTGTTTTTACAGAAGAACGAGAGCATCAAAAGAGCTACTAAAACCAAGCTTTAAACTGGTATAACTCAGATTAGAAGATGGCTATTTTTTACCTTGATTAAAATGCCTAAAATGGTGTTTTTGGTTTGGATCTGGCTATACCTTGAAGCTCTTGATATACCAACTGAATAAGTATGTTAAGATGAAGATTATAAGCTTATAAAACAAGGCTTTACAACCGGAATTGATGAAAATCAAAGGATAAGTGCTTAAAGCACATTTTTATACCTTAAGAACAAGATTAGATTTCTCCACCTTCTTCCCTTGTTACAACTAAGATTTGCTCTCCTTTTACCCTCCAAAACAACCTAGAAACATTGATGGAAATGGTTGATGCTTTGCTCCATGGAAAGAGGAAAGAATTGTGAAGAGAATAAACATAAAATAGCCTAATAAGCTTACCTATGTAGCAAGGTGTTCTCCTCTGTATTTGGTGTCTTCCTACGGTAATGGAGAAGCAAAAGAGAGGATGAAGAAGGTTGGTGTCAGCTGGGAATGAAGGTAATGAGGTAAGAATGCTAGTTTTGTCCTTTAAATTAGTTTAATCTTACTTTAGGAATAGTAATTAGGTGAGTCATTAGATTGGCTGTATAATTGATTAGAGGTGGCTGATTGAGTGGGCATGACAGCCATAGGAGGTCGGCAGCACATGGTCAAGGCAATGGGTGATATTTGACCATGGTTAAAGGTAAGTAATTAAATGTTATTTTTGGGTACTATTCATACTAAATTGCCCATTTTGATTTTATTTTCAAACTTTGATTTAGACTTTATAATATAGTCTATCATGTCACATTAATGTTATAAAAAACTTAATATAGTCTTTACAGTGACAAAAAGTCATTATCTTAGAGCTCATACACAAAAATGTGCTTTAAGGAATTTTAGTGCACATTTTGTGTCGCAAGGTGTTTCTGAGCCCAGTTTTCTTTGAGAACAGTTTTGTTGTGTTCCTTACATGATATTTGATCATGGAATCCAATTTTATATCATTTAGAGGTCATTAGACCTTTAAGGTTTTCTTAGAGCACATTTTTGTCCTACTTGACCTTGAAGCATGAAAATGCTTGTTCTTTATGTTGGAGTGTTGTCCAACAATTGTAATATGTTTAGTAATGTGTTAATAAGCTTAGGACAAATTTTTAGGTCCTAAGTAGTTTATTTGGGTATTTATTTACCCAAAACAGTCAAAGGGTGCAATATCTTGCTTTGTGTTGACCACTATTGTTCTCAGTTGACTTTTAAGACATGTTTAGGCCTTAATTAATGTGATTAGATGTTTAATCCATGTTTTATTAGTTTGGGGTATTTCACCCAAGGTCTAAGGTTGGTCCATCACAGAAAGCCTTCTGGTATTGACCGCCCCAGGGACCGACCCAAGGTCTAAGGTCGGTCCATCACAGAAAGCCTTCTGGTATTGACCGCCCCAGGGACCGACCCAGTGTCTATCTCGGCGGTTGTAGGCTAAGAACCGCCGAGATAGATGTGGTTAGATTTTGGTTTTCGCAATCACCTATTTTGGCGGTATACCTATTTTGGCGCACTCCATTGCTATTTGGAACCACCGAAATAGGCATTTTTTCTACTAGTGTTTGTAGAAAAAAATGGTTTTCGGTTAATACATTTTTGGTTAATTCTGTTGTTAAACTAAATTTGAATTAATTTAGTTAGGGAAAATTCACGATATACCCCTGTTGATTTTTGTAATTCAACTTTAAACATGCTTCAATGTTGTCCAAAATTGATGAAACTTTACATGGATGATGCTAAAGTGTTATATTTTGGTCCAATATCAAATTTGTATAACACTTTAGCATTGTCCAAGTAAAGTTTCATCAATTTTGGACAACATTAAAACATGTTTAAAGTAGAATTACAAAAACTAACAAGGGTATATTATGAATTACTAAAGAAAACAGGGGTATATCATGAATTTTCCCATTTAGTTATAATAATAAAAAAAATTGATTATTATTTTTCTTCCAAAATTCAATTTTAGGTCTATCGAATGGACACTTCTAGTCATGTTCCAAGATAAACCTCTCCCATATTTCTGTAGAAGGGAAAAAACAGGATACTTATAAAGAGAGATCGTCTTATATGGAGAAACGATAATATTTGTTCCCACTGAATTCCATTATAGTAAAGTATTTGGTAACTTCCACCGATTAGGGCTGACCCACAAAATTATTTTGTCTAGCTTTGGTATTTCCGGTTTGTTTGACTTTCAATTCACTTTCTACTTCACTTGTGGTTATTAACCCTTCTTATAACATGCTCTCACTCCAACAACACTATGCTAGCTATATAAACCCTTTTAACAAAATAGTAACTAGTTAAGTTAGATCCTTCAAAACTAACATTGGATACCTTGTACAATTTATTTTACTAATTCCTTTTTTTCTGCCTTTATTCTAATCTTATAATTAAGATTTTTTTCACACCCAGTATGAACAAAATTATAACCCACGTAAACTGTTACACAATATCTGATCCTTGTCAAACACCAAGCGGATATCTATCTCATCACTTCATTACTGCAAATGGTTGGGCCCGCAACCATACCTCAATCACATGCATAAATATCAGGGGAGCACGGCACACAAGTTTTTTTCTTTTGTTTTTTGTCCGGTGGTCATACCTTTCATTTGGCCATTTTTCTCTGCGCCCTCTGCGCCACTTCCCATCAGGCCTCACTCACTGTACACAGTACACTCTATCCTTCCTTCTTATAATCACAATCTCATCATTACTTCTACACTCCATTCTCACACAGTTTCATTATCCCGCCTAGCTAGTCACATTTTCCTTCACAACTTCAGTCATGGCAGCTAGTTCACCACCCAGAAGACATTTAACATCATCTTCATCCCTGTGCTTACTCCTGCTTCTTTGCATTTTCGTCTCGCTACTATCTTCAACTTCAGCGAAGCATCACTCTAACAAAACCTCCACCATCCCAACCAAGATAGGGAAAGGTTATCGTTTAATTTCACTTGAAGAATCACCAAATGGAGGCTTAATTGGTTACTTACAAGTCAAGAAGAAGAATCATATCTATGGCCCTGATATTCCCAATCTCCAGCTCTTTGTCAAGTATAAAATCCCTCTTCCCCATCTTTTTCGCGTTGCAACTTCTTTTTAGCTTAAAATGTATCTACGTAATTGAGTTTGTTTTGTTGATTTCTCTTAATTACAGACATGAAACAGAGAATCGATTACGTGTTCGAATCACAGATGCTGAGAAACCCAGATGGGAAGTCCCGTACAATCTCTTACCACGAGAACAACCACCACCACTTCACCATCCAACCACTTCAAAATCCCGTAAAATCCCATTATCATCATCTTTATCTATAATTCTGATACTGAACTCATCTTCAGTTACACTTCAGACCCATTCACATTTTCAATCAAACGAAAATCAAATTCCGAAACACTTTTCGACACATCTTCCCTTTCATCAGACCCATACAATTCCCTTGTCTTCAAAGACCAATACCTCGAAATCACTACAAAACTTCCTAAATCCGCATCCCTGTATGGTTTAGGTGAGAATACTCAACCACACGGTATTAAACTCGTCCCAAATGAACCGTATACACTGTACACAACAGATGCATCCGCAATTAATCTTAATACGGATCTGTACGGTTCACATCCTGTTTATATGGATTTAAGGAATGTGGGTGGTGTACCATTGTCACACGCGGTTTTGTTATTGAATAGTAATGGGATGGATGTATTCTACCGTGGAATTCATTGACGTATAAAGTGATTGGTGGTGTTCTTGATTTCTACTTCTTTGCTGGTCCATCTCCACTTGATGTTGTTAATCAGTATACAGAGTTGATTGGACGTCCTGCTCCCATGCCGTACTGGGCTTTTGGTAATTCAATTTCACTTCACTTTATTGATCTTCTTTACTGATCTTTTTTTGTTTAATTTAAAAGGTGTAATTTCTTACTGCTTTTGGCTTGTGTGTGTGATGCTCATTGATCTCTGCCGTGGTTTGTTTGTTTCTTGTTCACATGATAGAAATTGCATCGTCCCCTCCCTTGTTGTCTATGCTTGTGTTTGGTTGCTTGTTAATAATAATGTCTCTCATTGATGTATAATTAATCGGTAGGTTAGAAAATGGAACTTAGTTGTAGTGTTATTTTTTTTATGGAGACCTTATACTATAAATATCTTGTTCTATACTTCATGATTAATTATCAGATATATTATGTTGGTTGCTCTGTTATCATATCCCACTGTACTATTTTACAGTAGTATTAATTTCGCGGGTTTTATGGTCGAGAAAGCTGAGATCAAGGGGGAAGGGATATTATTGTGTCAGATTAGCCGTAGAGAATCATGCTAATATTCCATGTAATAGTTCAATTGCTGTCTGGTGTCATAATTCCAAGATAATTTATTGTTTTCTCTTGTCGGTGTGGACGTATTGAGTAGATTTTGATAGTGTTACCTTAATTAAGGTAGTGGGTAGGATGTTTGAAAAACCTAGAAAAGACAATAGTAGTAATAATCAAGCCCCGCGCGCGCTCTATTGATTAGGCCCTGTTCTGAAGCTAGATTATGTGAGCAAAAAGCTACTCAATAGCTTTCTATTCTTTCATCTGTGTGAGACTTGTAAATAAATAGGAGATTATATATCTCCTCTCTTTTTTTAGAGAACGGGGCCTATATGCAATTAGTTTTAAATAATGTCGATTATTTTCTTGTCGCTAGAAACTTTTACACTTGCACCCATATCATTAAAGGTGTTATGGATCTTACTTTGAAATCCACAGCGGTCCCCGGCCTTCATAAGTCATCCCTTGAATAAAGTATACTCCTATAATTTGGTTCATTGTCGATTGTCATACCCTTTTTCTGATTTTTGGGGGGCCTTTTTCTGAGATAAATGTGCGTGGAAAGTCGATTTGCCGTATACACTATACTAACCTAATCATCATTGAATGAGATTGAAAGGACAATAAATGTCCATGTCACCAATTGTTTAAATGCCTTAATTTATATGGTAGTTCTTCTAGGTAGCTACTCCATTAATGTTACTTGCATTGAATTGTACTACTATTGTGTATACCCTTCAGGTCAGATTAGATGACACCAAACTAACTAAGCATATTAATGATATCATTTTCAAATATTAACCATAGATAGTAATAAAATTATGACTTCATTTTGTAAAAAAATAATCATCCGGCCCGTTGTATGCAGGTTTCCACCAATGTCGATGGGGATACCACAACCTCTCAGTAGTAGAAACCGTAGTTTCAAACTACGCAAAAGCCAAAATCCCATTAGACGTAATCTGGAACGACGATGACCATATGGATTTCCACAAAGATTTCACTTTAAACCCAGTCGCTTTCCCACGTCAAAAACTCCTCTCCTTTCTCAACAAAATCCACTCACGCGGTATGAAATACATCGTCTTAATTGACCCAGGAATATCAGTAAACAATTCCTACGGCGTCTACAAACGCGGAATTCAACAAGATGTCTTCATCAAATACAAAGGTGAACCATATCTCGCACAAGTCTGGCCAGGTGCAGTGAATTTCCCAGATTATCTTAACCCAAAAACAGTTGATTGGTGGGTTGATGAAATCAAACGTTTTCATCAATTAGTACCAGTAGATGGATTATGGATCGACATGAACGAAGCTTCGAATTTCTGTTCGGGTTTATGTAAGATACCAGTTGGGATAAAATGTCCATCAGTAACAGGTCCAGGTTGGGAATGTTGTTTAGATTGTAAGAATATTACAACAACAAAATGGGATAATCCACCGTTATAAAATCAATGCATCAGGTAAAGGTGAAGTGATTGGTTACAAAACAATCGCGACAAGTGCTGAGCATTATAATGGTGTATTGGAATATGATGCTCATAGTTTATATGGATTATCAGAATCAGTAGCTACACACAAGGCATTACAGTCAATTGAAGGTAAACGTCCGTTTATATTGACAAGATCAACTTATGTTGGATCAGGTAAATATGCTGCACATTGGACTGGTGATAATCAAGGTACATGGAATGATTTACGTTATTCAATTTCAACAATGTTGAATTTCGGGATCTTCGGTGTTCCAATGGTGGGATCTGATATATGTGGGTTCTACCCACAACCAACTGAGGAATTATGTAATCGTTGGATTGAAGTTGGTGCATTTTATCCATTCTCAAGAGATCATGCTAATTATTATTCACCAAGTCAGGAATTATATGTTTGGGATACAGTTGCGGAATCTGCTCGTAACGCATGCATTAGGTATGCGTTATAGATTATTACCATATCTCTATACATTGAGTTATGAAGCACATACAACAGGTGCACCAATTGCACGTCCATTATGGTTTACATTTACGAATTGGACAGAGTGTTATGGTTTAAGCACACAGTTTTTATTAGGGAATGGTGTGATGGTAAGTCCAGTATTGGAGAAAGGTGTAACTACAGTGAAAGCATTGTTTCCACCAGGGACATGGTACAGTCTATTTGATACTGATGGTGGTGATGTTGTGTTATCAAAAGGTGAGTATGTGACACTTGATGCACCATTACATGTGATTAATGTACATGTTTATGAGAATCAGATTATACCAATGCAGAAAGGTGGATTAGTTTCAAAGGAAGCTAGAATGACACCTTATAATCTAGTTATAACTTTTCCAAAGGAAGGTGTAGTTATGGCGAAAGGAAGTTTGTATGTTGATGATGATGAGTTACCGGAGATGGGTGGTGATGAGACATCAACGTATGTGGAGTTTTATGGGACAGTTAGTGATGATGGTATGGTTAAAGTATGGTCTGATGTGAAGAATGGTGAGTTTGCGATTAAAAATGGGTGGAAGATTGAGAAAGTGAGTGTGTTGGGTGTGATGAATGGTGGGTATGATGAGAGTGGTGTTGAAGTGGATGGAGAAAGAGTTGATGGAATGGTGGAGATTAAAGAGATGAAGCAACAGAGTTATATGATGATTGAAAATGGTGAGAATAAGATGATGAAGAAGAAGAGTGTTGCGGTTGAGGTAAGTGGATTAGATTTGCTTATTGGGAAGAAGTTTACATTGACGTGGAAAATGGGTATGCATGGTTAGTGTATCCTTTTACGATCTTCCTGTCATGTGTAATAAACTGGTTAATTTAGTTTGTGGTTTTGTTGTTAGTATTAGATTTTGTTTTGATTGGGATGGTGGTGGCTACAAGCTAGCTAGTAAGAGTGTTCGAATATTGGTGGTAGTAGTACTTTTGTTTATCTTGTTTCTTTCTTTTGTGACTACGGAATTTGAATAAAAAGATCAGAGGCAGGGTAGGAAGAAGCCTTTGAGCTGAGCCCTTTTTAGTACTTTAATATCCTCTTTTTTTTTTTTTTTTTTGAGAAACGTATCAGTACTTTTTTGCTAGGAGAAGACGCACTGGAGTATGATAAAGCTGTGACTTGCAAGTTATAACTCTAAGTAGGATGTCATTAATTTATTCCTGAAGCAGAGTTGATTATAATTATTTGAATTTATTTACACATGACAAGTAAAATTAAGAATAAGAGACCACATAAGCAGAAATTTATAGAGGAAGAGAAATAAAGATGGAGGTTTATAAAGTAAAGACAATCAAACTGGGGATACAGGGAGGTTTATATTAACCGACTCGTGCAAATTTCCACTTGCTAGTTAACGTAAGAAACGAAATGTAACAATTACAAAGTGGTCTCGAACCACACCTCAAAATTCGCATGTTAATATTTGTTGTTGCCGGCGACAACACGTTGGTCGCTTTTAAGGACAGTTCCACTGATGAGATTGAGATCTCCAAATGTCGATAAAAAGTAGTAGTAAAAACCAACATTGGTTCGTTTAAAGAGAGGTTTGTTATGGAAACGATAAACAGTGCTAGCGCTAGTGTGAATGAGGAATTCTCAGCTTTATTGGATGTTGTCAAATGTTTTCACGTCTCGAGGTAGTTGGATCAGACATTTGTAGGAGTGAACAGGCATTTGTTGTCGTTTAACGGCCCAATGATCGAACCAATGAATCACGTAGAATCAGCCGCGGCCCAAGAAAATAAACAGAGCATATGACAACATTACAGATAACCATGCATGCGAATGACTGAAATGTTGTTTAAATATTTACACACAATTCTATAAATTATTTTATAAATTATTTTAACGGATAAATTCCAACGAAATGGTATCACCGATCAATATTATGCGTTGTATTAGTATATGAATTTTATTTAAAATATAAGATATTTTTTTAATTCTATTATTTAATAACATGGTCACAATCAATGAGGAAATCCATGCTATAACATCAAGATTTAATCAACAAAAAATTTCACATACGAATCAACTTTTTTATTCTCCAATTCCCCGTGAAAATAATAAAAACACACCATTTTCACGTTATATTCTGTTACACCGTGGCGTGGCATCCCACCACTACACAGTTTCAACCCTTACTCCTTTTCCTCCTTCTCATCAGCAAGGTAATATTAGGGGGCCACCAACACCCACCAGCTGTATGCCATTTGTCAGCAGAGCACGACACGTGTCTAGAAACCGCACCCCTCTCTGCATACTCTGCAGCAACTGTGATAACCATAATCTATCTATCTGATACTACTATTATTATGGCGCGAACAAACCAACTGCATAGGGTAAGCCCGCCCGCCGGCCGCAAGTATATGGAATGTAGTGGTGACACTGTTCTATTGATGATGTGTGCTCTTCTGACTAATAACCAATACCCCAAAAATGCGGGAATTTCACCCGCCAAAAAAGCTAGCCATCCTTCATCTTCCACGTCACTTAGTTTGGCGGGAAAATGAAGCAATCCTATCCCGCCCAACGACTTTTTCTTAATATCTTTACCTTTTTATGATGAATGATGATTATTTTGTTCCAATTAACTTGTTCGTATCGGTCCATTCATATCAGCTTGCGTATCCCACTTTTCTATTTCTTGTTAATATTCTATGTTCATATTCTATTTTCCTACTAATCTCCTTGAATTCATTTTTCCATATGTGGGTGGATTCTTGTGAGGCTTTGTGATATCTAGTGGTATGGTATCTTATATGACCCCACACATGTCATGAGGTGGATAAATATCCATGGTAGGAGAATTAGGTTTTCATGACTGACCATTGGTAGGTGACATAGTAGTATGGTAGCCATATGTATGTACACATGTGATAAATATATATAATACTGGGTACAGTCATCAGTCGTCATGTCAGAGTTATTGGTTTGTTAAAGACGATTCATTGATCCATATAATAAAATAATAATGTGAAGTGAAACACACACACTCGGTATCACGTGACCCTGGCATGGTGTGGAAATGTTCCACTTTCGTAACATTATTAAAAGAGTAGTATGTGTCTGTAATTAATACTCCCTCCGTTCTATATCTGTCGTTTTAGGATAGTGATTTTTGTTCAAAAAATACTGTCATTCTAGCTTTTTGACATCACTTCTTTTATTTTACCCTACTATTAAATATAAACGTAATTATTATCTAATGGAAAAGTAAAAAGTAGGGGCACATGCGTCATTGTCCTACTTTTCTTAATAAGTGTGCAAATTTCTAAAATGACAGTTATTATTGAACGGAGGGAGTATCTGTTATTCTAGGTAGTGATTATTGTTTAAAAATATGTATTCTAGTTTTTTGACATAACTTTTTCCACTTTTAACTATTATTTAACATAAAAATAATTATTATCTAGATGAAAAAAAATAAAAAGTATAGATATATATGTCATTTTTCTACTTTTCTTAATATGTGTGTAAATTTCTAAAATGACCGAGTATTATAAATCTCTTTTATAAAGGAAAGGAGATGAATCATGATAGTATTGGTTTGGGTTCTGAGTAACAACCTAACACGTGTAGGGACACCCGTCCAGACATTTATAATTAAAGGAAGAAAGTATAAAGAGGGAGAGTGGGAGTGTATATGTGTTTGTTAGACAAAAAAAAGAGGGAGTGTATGTGTATCACTTATCAGTACATGGTCACGTGACTAGCCTGGTTCTCATGAATATGTTGTTTTATTTTAGTTTTAGCAGAAAAAGTATAAGTAGGATTAATAGCAATAAATAAAGATGAGTATTAAATATGTGTGCATTATTTTTTTTAAATACGGTGGAAGTGGAAACGGACGGTCTACGGTCCACGCTGACACATACTTAATTTTCAGCTACCGCTTTAGGATCTCTTTCAAGTAAAAAGATACTACTACTAAAAAAATGTGGAAGTAATACGTTAGATGCAGATTCCCTTAATGTTTAAATAAAAACTTAATTTTATCAAATTATTTTATACAGAAAATCTCCGGGAATGGATAGTAGAACCTAAGAAATGCCAAGAAGGGTCTTGAGAAGTTATTTATGGAGCAATATATTTTGCTCTGATATGTGAGCAGCTGTGGAACTGGTGGAATAAGAGATACCAATAATGTGAGTCAATAAAAATGAGATTAATGCAGAAAGTATGAGGCGTTGGATAATTGTTGTGATGAAAGTGAATGACCTGAGAGATAATCATCATATGAGAAACAAAAGGAGATCTACAATCAGGGGCGGACCCAAGGGGTTCCGGCGGGGTCCGGACTCCATAGCTTTTCTGATAATATTTTTTAAAAGTATAGTTTTAATAACATAAAATTGAGTAAAATACTAAAAGTTAATAATAATTTAGTAATAGAAACATGTTCATATATGTAAGGTTGTAATGCTTAATAAATTTATAATCACACAATTATATTTAATATATGTTACTGTTGAAAAAAAATTTGGACCCCATGAGATTTGGCTTCTGGGTCCGCCACTATCTACAATGATACTCAAGCGGAACCATATATGGTGGAACCTTTTGTGGAATACAATTTAGATGGTGCAAATAAATGAACCACGATGGCAACAATACAAGGAATAGTAGGGACGAATGGCTATATTTTTTTTTGATAATTATAGACACATGGTCTAGGGTGCCACAAGGGCAAATCAAACAACACCGACTCAACTCTTACATAATCTTTCTAGTCCTACCTTACACAGACATTACACAGGACATATTACTAAAGCCTAGAGATCTTGTCCTAGGGACCTTCCTTGACCTCTTCTTACAACCTTTCACTTGCATCTCTGACGATATGGCGGACATGCTCGTCTTGGGACCGTCCTACACACCATCCATTCCTCTTCCAGGCTGGGTAATCGGAGAGTAAACTCCTCCTTTCCCCTACCACCGTCCTTCACGGCACACCTTCCTTGACATCTTCTCACAATCTTTCCCTTGCATCTCTGACGATATGGCGGACATGCTCGTCTTGGGACCGTCCTACACGCCATCCATTCCTCTTCGAGGCTGGGTAATCGGAGAGTAAACTCCTTTCCCCCACCATCGTCCTTCACGGCACACCTTCCTTGACATCTTCTTACAATCTTTCCGTTGCATCTCTGACGATATGGCGGACATGCTCGTCTTGGGACCGTCCTACACGCCATCCATTCCTCTTCCAGGCTGGGTAATCGGAGAGTAAACTCATTTCCCACCACCGTCCTTCAAACGGAATTAAGAGCGGAATGGTGTGTGAAGTGGGGAAATATTTGAAACGGAATTAAGAGCGTCTATTACACATGATGCAGATTGCATGAAAGAGAATTTACCATGTAATTTTTGAAACAAATTCGAAGACCGCAATAGATTTGATCATGGAAAAAGGAAGGTGTTCATTCCCATTGGGAGTTATACCAACATGTAGATATTTTCTAAAAGCAACTTGGAACATACAGGTGAAGTATATTTATAGAGAATCAAACACAGTAGCACATGCCATGACGAAGAAGGAATTTAAAATAGAAGAAATTGAGCATATTTTTAGAAATGCACCCGCAATTGTGGGGGATTTCCTTATGAATGTTGTAAAAGCATAGATCGATGATTGTAATAGCATTGGTCGAAAGTTGAATGCGCTAAAACGTGGGAATAATGTCAATGATTCACTAATATTTAACAATCGAGGATGGTGATTGATTTGATGTCATTGAGAATGAAGCGGAAAGAAGACTGCCATGACTTCCACTTCCATTGGGCATGAAAAAGAATGATGTTGTCTGGTGCCCGGTGGCTATAATTTTAGGCCCTGTTTTATCACCGTGAGTAGAAAATTATTGTAGTTTTGCTGATAGATGTCAATATTTAATTGATGCATATCCAGCTATGGTACAAAGGCAATCTAGCCGAAGCCCAAATGGGATCATAAACTCGACGGTTAAGATAGTTCATGAAACTCCTATTTGTCACATTAGTGACCACGTGAGTCAAGAAAGTCAAAGCAGGGACACAATATATAATCTGTTGTAAAAACGAGCAGAAACAAAGAGGAAGAATGAGGGATAAGAAGAGCGATGTGAGGAAACTAGTTTTTAGGTTTTCGTATTCATAATGCGAGAGCCACAACAACCTAAACCCCACCATCTAATATATAGACAGTCTCATCCAAAAATAAAACCCGAATGATGGGCCCCCCTGTAATTGTAAGTCCAACCCCAATAGATTTTAAGTCAATTACAATAATCTCCACTTGACGAAATCTCCGCTAGCTTTACAAACAAAGAATAAACTACTGCTGGGGGGGATTTTGATTCTTAGCACTTGAGACTTGAGCTAAGTTCAAACATGTTGAACTTCTCTGGGGACTGCTTTGTCAACAAATCAGTTGCATTCTCTGAATATGAACCTTGTCTAACAGATATCCGCTGAGCAACCAGCTCCCTACTTGGAAACCTGACCATCAATGTGGCTTCATCCTGCATGGTAACTTGGTTCTTAGCCAGGTGTATAGCACTTTGACTGTCACAAAGCACTGAACTCCACTTGCGCAACACCTAACTCATGGACAAGTCCTCGAACCCATATGCTTCCTTACTGCTTCTCCTAATGCCTGTATTCAGCTTCAGAGGAGACACCGCAACAACAGACTGTAGCACAATCTCCAACATCTGTGGGCCTTCGAAAGAGTAAATACAAACCCTGTATAGACCTCCTGTTATCCAGATCACCAGCATAGTCTTAATCTACATACCCACAGCTTAACCTACCTCCTGGACTCCAAACATAGTCCATAGTCATCTGTGCCCTTCAAATACCTGAGAATCCATTTCACTGCAGCCCAGTGATCTCTCCCGGGATTACATGTACTTGCTCACTTGACTAACCGCTTAGCCAAGTCAGGTCCGCGTGCAAACCATAGCATACATCAAGCATCCAACTGCACTCGCATAGGGAACTCGAGCCATATCTGCAACCTCCTCCTCAGTGTTTTGGGCACTGCTAATGAAAGTCTAAAGTGATTCGCCAGAGGTGTTTACAAATTTGCTGTTTGTCATGTCAAACATGTCAATCACCTTCTCTATGTAACTCCTCTGAGACAACCACAATCTCTTGGAGTTCCTGTCCCTGCGAATCTCCATCACAAGGATCTTTTTAGCAGCACCTAGATCCTTCATATCAAACTCTCTTCCCAGAAGGATCTTCAACTCGTCAACATATTTCTTATTCCTCCCAGCAATAAGCATATCATCAACATACAATAGTAGAAACATGGGTGTGCCATCTTCAGTATGCTTAACATAAACACAGCAGTCATACTCACATCGCTTGTAGCCAATCTGCAACATGTAAGAATCAAAACATTTATACCACTGCCTTGGAGCTTGCTTCAAGCCATATAAGGATTTCTTCAGCCTATACACAAGATGCTCCTCTCCAGGCTGAATGAACCCTTCAGGCTGCTGCATATAGATTTCTTCCTCCAAATATCCATGGAGAAACGCTATTTTCACATCCATCTGCTCGAGATGCATATCCCAGCTAGCCACCAAAGCTAACACAACTCTGATAGAGGTGTGCCTAACAACAGGAGAGAAGATCTCATCATAATCAACTCCTTTCTGCTGAGAGTAGCCCTTTGCTACTAGTCTGGCCTTATATCTCACCCCTTCTTTTTCTGATGCCCCAAGTTTCTTCTTAAAAATCCACTTGCATCCAACTGGCTTCTTGCCTTTTGGGAGAGGAACAAGATCCCATGTCTGATTCTTTCTTAGACTCTCAGCCTCCTCCACCATGGCACCCAACCATTCTTCTTTCTCTTGGCTAGATATAGCCTCTCGAAAACTGGATGGATCATCTGAACCAACTACAAGAGCATAGTTGACCACTTCTTCATAGCCGAATCTCTGAGGTGGCTTAACGACACGTTTCTGTCTGCCAGAAACTAGGGACTCCACCTGCTGATGATTCTGATCTGTCTGCTTATCTGTTGTAGCTTCTGAACTAGTGGCAGTCTCACTAAGACTGTTCCCCAGATCTGTTATGGGACCAACATTAGTCTCAATTGTAGTAGTCAGTTCCTGACCTAATTTTGCCTGTTGCAGCATATACTGCTCATCAAAAGCAACATCTCGACTGAGGACCTTCTTCTTAGCCACAGGATCCCATAACTTGAAACCTTTCACACCTTTCTCAAACCCCAGAAAGATGCACCGCGTGGACTTGGAGTCCATCTTGGATCGTTCATCACTAGGAATCAGAACATAAGCAGGACAACCAAATATCTTCAAATTAGATAAATCAATGTCTACTCCATTCCATACCTCTTCAGCTACCTTCTTCTCAAGGGAGCTCCTTGATGATCTGTTAATAAGATAGACTGCCATGTTTACTGCTTCTGCCCAGAACTACTTTGGGAGCCCTGCATTCAGCCTTAGACATCTGGCCTTCTCAGCAATTGTGCGATTCATTCTCTCACTGACGCCATTCTGCTGAGGTGTTTTTCTCACCGTGAAATGCCTCTGAATACCATGCTCCTCACAAAATTTCTGAAACCTCGAATCAGTATACTCTGTTCCATTATCAGATCTCAGATACTTTACCTACCTTCCTGTCTGATTTTCTACTTCAGCTTTCCAAATCTTAAACTTGTCAAAGACCTCAGATTTGTGCTTCATGAAATAGACCCAGACTTTCTTGGAATAGTCATCAATGAATATAACAAAGTACCTGGAACCTCCTAGAGACAGCTCCCGAGTTGGCCCCCATACATCAGAATGCACATAGTCGAGAAGACCCTTTGTCGTGTGTTGGCCAGTTTTGAAGGATACTTTTGACTGCTTTCCCATCACACAGAACTTACAAAATCCCATCTTAGTTCTTCAAACCATCCAGAAGACACGCTTGTGCAACTCAGTCAAACCTTGCTCACCAATATGCCCCATACGCATATGCCACAGAGCAGTGTTGTCACTTTCAGATATGACAGCAGCAACTTCCCCTGCTATAGTGCTCCCCACCAGTTGGTAGATGTTACCTCTGGTAAGTTTTCCCTTCATCACTGTCATAGAACCTCTGGTTATCCTCAAGTATTCATCATCAGACTTGTAATTGAACCCGTTTCTATGCAGAGTACCAATAGAAATCAAATTTTTCTTCAGATCCGGAACATGTCTTACATCAGTCAGCGTCCTGATGATGCCATCATGCATATGAATCTTGATGTGCCCAATACCAACAACACCACACGGGTTGTCGTCTCCTAACCGAACAGATCCTTAATTTCTTGCCTCATAGGTATTAAACCACTCCTTGTTAGGAGTCATATGAAACGTACACCCTGTGTCCAGAATCCAGGAATCTGGAGTGCTGCTTGAGGTTACTGAAAGCATGTCTGAATCTCCACTATCTGAAGCAGCCTCCTGAACAACATTTGCAGTTTTCGAAGAACTTTCTGAACTCCCATTGTTTTGTTTCTTATTTGGACAATCTCTCTTATAGTGACCTTTCTGACCACATCCGTAGCAGGTAACATGTTTCCTGCTTCTGGACTTAGATTTGCCCCTTGTCTTGCCTTCAGATTTTCTGTCCTTCTGTCTACCCCTTTCCTGGTTGTTAAAAACGTACAACCCATCATCTTGAGACTTATCTCCACTGGTATGTTGCCTGCGATCGTTCTGGGCAACGAGCGCTGCAGTTACCGTCTCCAGTTTTATAGAATCCTTCCCTACGGTGAGGGATGTAATCAAAGTCTCGTATGCAGGGGGTAGCGAACACAACAAGATCATGGCTTGGTCTTCATCATCCACTTTTACATCTACACGCCCTAAATCCCCAATAATCTGATTAAAAGTATTAACGTGTTGTACCACATCTGAACCTTCAGACATCTTCAACCCGTATAACCTTTGTTTCAGATATAACTTGTTGGACAACGACTTCGACAAATATGTTTTCTCCAGTTTATCCCAGATCTCCTTAGAAGTTTTAAGATCAATTACCTGGTAAACCACTTCGTCTGTAAGACACAAACGAATTATCGATGCCGCCTTCTCCTGCATCTCGTCCCAATCTTCCTGTTTCGTGGCTTCTGGTCTAGAATCTCGAAGCGCCTTCTGCATTCCCTGCTGCGTAAGCAGATCCTTCACTCGCCGCTGCCAAAGGGCGAAATTCCCAGTTCCATCGAAACGTGAGATTTTGAACTTCATAGAATTCGCCATCGCAACCAGAGAGCTCTGATACCAGTTGTTGTAAAAACGAGCAGAAACAAAGAGGAAGAACGAGGGAGAAGAAGAGCGATGTGAGGAAACTAGTTTTTAGGGTTTTCATATTCATAAGTGCGAGAGCCACAATACAACCCAAAGACACCCACCATCTAATATATAGACAGTCTCATCTCAAAAATAAAACCCGATATGGGCCCGAATGATGGGCCCCCTGTAATTGTAAGCCCAGCCCACAATAGATTTTAAGTCAATTACAATATAATCAATACAATATTAGAAGCAGAAGAGTGTTTGCAAGTCGCTATGGATATGGGGTGCGAAATTGTTGACAGAGGAAGAGCTTTAAACAATTTGTGCAACATTATTGAGAAAGACGTTATGGTTAGGACAATCGAGGATGATCGGCTCCAGTAAGGAGTAATGTCGCTCTATGGACAGGTGATCAGCCTCTAATAGTACGGTTTACTGATCCGTTTGAGGCAAGTTTATAGAAAGATTGTAGTAATGGAAGTGTGGGATGGTGATCAGTGGAATTGGAACTTCTCCTGGCGTAGAAGTATGGGTCGACGTGATGTGAGGGTTTTGAGAGAATTTAGAGCAGTTCATGAGCAAGTTGTTCCAGTTAGTTGTATGGCATGGATATAAAAGCGGGACATACAAAGTTAGGGTGATGGTGTGAATCTTGGCTAGTGGAGGTGCACCTGAGAGAGGCCAGTATGATTATGTAGCAATCTGGAAAGGTCGTGTATCCCCGAGAGCTGAATTATTATCGTGGTTTCTAGTCTATAGGAGGTTGAACACTCGTGATGTTTTGCTAGAAATAGATCAGGTTGCTCTAGGGCGGTGTTATTGTTCGTTATGTGGAAAGGCTTGAACTTTTTCGTTGGTGAGGTAGGAGAATTAATTTCCCAGCAAGTACATCAGTTCTAGTGCAAGAGTTTAGTAACTCAGTTCCGAACTCCTGAATGAGTTTGAGTTCGGGGAAAAATCTTCGAAAGTATGGAAATCTTCATTCTACTATGCAGTGTGGAACATTTGGAGGAGTAGGAATGAGGTGATCTTTGAAGAAGAATTATTCTTATCAGAAAAGGTAGCGGCCAATATTAAGAAGGATATTTAGCAATGGACCAAAGGGTGGTGGACTGACTTACCTATAAGTTGTGACTTATTCAGCTTGCATTAGCATCGATTATACAAGTCCTGGTACGAGAAAGCTGATTGTAGTGCACTGATGTGGCGCATGGTGCGTAGGTAGAATAAGAGTCCAAAATTTTGGGGTGTTTTACTAGGTTATTTGTGTGTTTTTTGCATGTGTATTAAGGGTGGAATCTGAGGTACAGTATAGGTTTGGAGTTCTGGTGATTAGTGTATATAAAACTGGTTGGAGTACTCTTTTTCCTTGTTGAGTTTTTGTCCCAATGGGTTTTACCCAAAAAGGTTTGAATGAGTCTCCTTCTAGTTGTGCCTCATGTTATGCTGGCATGAGGTTCCTTTGATTAGTAAAGCCTTTGACACTTAATTATCAAAAAAAATTATGGTACATTTGTCAAGTTAATATTTGTTAACCACATAAAGATTCATGTAAACACAGAAAATACAGGTTTTCAAAGTGGGGAATGAATGGCCCTTATATTTCCTTTATTGTCTCTAACCACCATAATACTACTAAGTAGTGTCCCAATTCTTGAAAAGGCCAGCGTCAACATTAACCTTAATCCATGTCTGGGACCGGGGCGACCACCATGTCAGGTATGTACTTGAGTAAAAAATCACCTAAGTATGGGGTTCATTTGTTCTCTGATTCATATTCACTTATGGAGTTGTTTGATTATCGTTGATGTATCCGCGTTTGGATAGAGTGTACTATGGTTAAATAATTATGTAAAAGTCACGTAGTCATAGGGGCCGTTTGATTGCAGCGATTGTCGCACTTAATAGATTAATGTTATTTTTAAAAGTAACCTGATTTCTGATTGGTTTTAATCTCATCAAAAGTGTACCATATCACAAGTGGCAGCCTCACATTTACTAACCGTAGTAAGCTTTATACAACTTAATAATTTTGCAGGCAAACCTGCGTTCCACACTTACTAGCGAACATGCCCATAAAAATAAAGGAAAAACTTAAACACCTTGAACAAATAGAGCCTATGAATGCAAACTTAATGTCTATGGCTGCTTAGAATGAATTAACCTCATTGTGGATATAGTAGTGTAACACTGAAATACCCCAAATCTAAATAATATTATTTAATCATTATTTATTGGAATATAATCCAAATATAAATCATTTCACGTACGCATGCAAACCCATGCATGAAAACGTTACGAAAAAACAGTCGTTTCACCATAAACGCTAAAACGCCTTAGAAACATGTGATCAAGCATGACCATGTATGACCTTCTAATATTCAAACCAAATGGTCATACAATTATTATATGAATATATAAATATATTCCCTAAGCTATATTCAGTCAAAAACGCAAAACGCTCGGGAGTGCTCACGCACGCCCCTTAAAGCACGAAAAGTCCGGAGGAGTGCCGAGGTGGCACGAACTCCTATAAAATTGATTCCTTGAGTTCCTAACATCATTATTAACCATTATAAAGAGAACCCACGAAGTGGTTTCTCAAAATTCAGCAAAAACCACAGGAGGATTTCTTAGCGCTCCTTTTTGGCCCGGGAGTGTCCCGATGGCCTGTAAATTATGTCACGGGTTGATATAACCCCATATAACTCAATGTAACATCTTAGTATATGTTTATTTACTATAATAAGTGTTTACAAACACTTGGAACTCATAAAAGCAATTGGTTTCCCAAATTTTCCTTAGAGCACAAAAACACACCTTCGGGTGTCACGAAAATGCGTTTTACGCAATTACCTTGTAGTTTTTGACATGCCACGAATTGGTAATCTTAAAAAGGGTTTAAAAGACCTTCTAAATCAGTTGGTGTGACTAGTCAACAAGGTGCTCTATAGGGGCCGATTTTAAGGGCAAAAACTAGTATAAAATTTGCTTTAAAAATTTATAAAAGGCTTAAAACATGATGACTCATCATCCCATGTGTTACATTACTTAATGCCAAAGTATGTAGGTCTCATTTGACCAGAGAGCTGTCGAAATTAGGTCATGGAACAAGGCCATGTGAGCTAGATACAAAACAAATGCTAAAAGCAAAAAGTAGATTCCTTTTTCTTTTTGCCTTTTGATTTCTTAAGCAAGTAACCTTCCTTGCTTCTTCCTTGGCTATTCATGGCCGGTTTTTGAGCTCCATTCAGTCCCTAAATTCGTGACTCTACATGAGGAAGAAGACAACACAAACTTAGAAAAATCAAAAGAAGATACCTTACCTAAATTTCCTTGTCTTCTAGTTCACATTATTTCTTCCACATGCTTTTGCCTTGTCACACCTCACATGTCCGATTTTCATGCTGGAAAGGAGGCATTTATTGAGCCAATAAACCATGTAATAAACAAAGGAAAAGTAAAGTCATTTGACATTAAAAATTGACAAAACAAAATCAAATTCCAATTTGCTTCTTTCATTTACGTGAGCTAGGTCTCATTTCCCTCCTTGCACATTTCCTCCACGGTTTGGTAAGGCTCCCTCCTCTCTCTTCTAGCTTCATCTTCTTCCTTTGAAGCTCTTAAGTCCATTAATGGAGTTTTAACTTCTATCTTCATCTTTAAGGTAATTTCCTAGCATTTCTTGGCAAGTCTTGAAGCAAAACTCTTCCTAGCATATCAAGGTGGGTTCGGCCACATTTAGTTCTCCAAGGGGATTGTCCAAACCAACATTAAACCAAGGAGCATCTCAAGGTTATCTTAAGGTAGGTTTTAAAGCTTGAAAATCCTTAAAACACATTTTTGTGTGTAACCAAGTTCTACCTCTTCTAAGTCTCTTTTCTTCTTCATTTTGATGAAGGAAAACTTGCTCTTCATCTACCTTTGGTGAGCCGAAATTATAAGAGAAAAAGTCTAAGGTAAAGTATTGAAAAACTACTTACAAATCTACTTAAGATCTTTGTTGAAGATCTAACTCCTAAACACCTTCACCTCTTGCATAAAACCGAAGAGGAGCATCAAGTTTACCTAGGAGAAAGCTTGGAGATTCAAGAAGAAGTTCAAGCACTTAACCACCTTTGTTAAGAAGTAAGTTCACTAAGTAAACCCTTATATTATAAGCTTTGTTAAGCTTCTAAAAATTGTACAAAAATTATGTACACCTCTTAGGTTAAATAATACCGAAGCTATATGGTTTTATATGCCAAAAATATAACCTATAACATATAAGGAAAATATTTACCTTAAGACACATTTTTGTGTCACAAATTTTAGTTATGTTATATATCATTTTATGCCGAGTTATCAAGGGCAAAAGTTCTTTATTTTGAGCTTAGAATTTATATAGGACATTACAATAATTTATACATGAGTTATATAACTCCTATGAATTTAGTTATAATTATCTAGACATATAAATCCACTTTTATATACTATATGGTCACCAAATAAATATGGCCGAATGGTTTATGTGTTAAATGGATTTTAATGAGCTACTTAGGTATATAAATTTATATCATAAAGTTGGGTGAGTTAAGAATATTCTATTAGTGTCTAAATGACTAATTAATTAAGTTATGTGGGTTAAATGTAATTTTTACAAAGTTTAGTGTACTTATATTAAAAACCGAGAGCTAAAGGGCTGTTTGGTGTAATTATAATATAATATAAGGTTAGGAATTAAGTTTATGAATTTTAGATAATTTAAACAAGCTTTAAAATAACTTTTTATTAAGTTTTGGGCTATTATGTAATTTATAAAAGTTGCTATGAAAGTTTGAAGTTTAATATGTGGCGAGTTCATAATTAAGTGAATTAGGAAGTTCACTTTCGAATTTTGGGGAATTAAATATTTAAACTATAGTTTATAAGTTATTATGTGACTATTATAAAGTTTTGGGGTGGAAATGTAATTAATGGAAAGTTCTAGGCTAAAGCCGAATTAGTTTGGGTTAGTTTGGTAATTTAAGAATTTAGAGATAAATATTTAGCATTTATGGGGAATTAAAATTAAAACTATAGTTTATAAGACATTATGTAAAGATTATGAGATTTTGTGGTTAAATTGCAATTATAAGAAGTATACATATTTATGCCGAGATTTTGAGGGGCTAAGATGTAATTTTCGAAAGTTATAATATTTATAAGTTATGTCCAAAAATATTAGTGGTAGTTTTGTAATTTAATTAAATAAGGAATTAAAACCATGTTATATAAAGAGATTAGAATTTAAATGTAAAGTTTATGAATTAGTATGGTTGTTTTGTAAATAACTGAAATATAAGTCTAAGAATTTAGATTTAAATAAATATAGGTCCTATATGGATATTTGGAGGATTTAGAAGAAAGAATTTCGAATAAAGGAATTATGGAGTTAAAACTATGGCTTACAAGGTTATAAGGAATTAAAAGATGAACTATAAATATTGTTTATGGGTAAAAGGAGAATGATAAAACTATAAGAATTTTATGTCTATGTATGACATATAAATATAGTTAAGAAATTATAAGTTGTTATGTCACCTAGACAAATAAAATAAACAACAAATGCAATGAACACATATATGTGCATTAAAGGATGTATAAATAAATCAAAAGGAATAACAAATAAGTTATACATTAAATCATGAGGTAATTAAAAGAAATAAACCTCACATGAAATAACAAATACGAGATTTGTTAAATGATCCAATAGAATTATTATATAAGGGTAACATGAATTAACCCTCTCAGTCAATCCTATTCTAGGACTCTGTTTGACCAGACGTTGACCGGGAATTAAACGAGTACAGTCTACGGTGAACGGTATGGGATTCTTGCAACCTGTTTTCTAACGGATTACACCGGCTTGTGTGCTATCTGTTGTTTGAAATAACGACCAAGATAATTAACGTAAAATGTTGTTTTACTCTTGTGCACTGTTGTATTATTTCATGTGTGTGATTGTTGCTGACTACAACGTGTATGTCCCACGCATACAAACACTACTATACCAGTGGATTAAATACCTGCGCTTCAGTATACCGAGGACTTGTACTCAAGTCTCTCACTAACTTCACTTTATAACAAACGTCATTATCCTAAACGTGATAATTGACAATACACATTGTGTTTTGTTTAATGTCTTTATATGACACTTAACAAATATATACTTCGAGACTGAGGAGCCCAGTTGGATCTGGCCATGCATGCTACGGGAGTTGTACCTGTCTCAGGTCGTCTCCTACTACGTCGCGACGGAACATTCAGTTGGGAGGAAGACTTTATTCCTTCCGGGATTCAAATGCCCTTCAGTTCGAGGAAGACTTTATTCCTCTAGTGGGTTCTTATTTCCCACGCCATTCAGTTCAGGGTTTAACTACGTTATCTCCTGGGGTTTTTATACCCAACCTTTCTTTATAACGAGGTCACTATACCTCCACTATTTCAGATATTCAGTTATAACGGTCAGTCCCATTGTGTGGACCGACTATCAGTAAAGAATTTCAGTTCAGCTAACTCGACCTTCTGTGTCTTGTTCTATGTGACATTATTGTCCTTGTATGGATACTTGTTATTATCAGACTATGCTTGTTTACAGCTTTATAAAATGAACTGCATGTGTTCGACAAAGTAGTTGGTGTGGCCCGGTAGACGATGGGCTGCACGTTTTCCATACCAGCATTGTTTGCTGAGCCCCTTTGGGGGCACCCCCATTTTTTCAGGTACCTGAAGTTGAGGAGATCACCACACTGAGTGTAGGTGGGGTAGACCAAGCTTTGGGAGTCTACTATTAGTTAATTGTTTTATTTCAGTATTGTACTTTTGAGTTTGATTCCTAGTATCTCGGGTTGTATCTGTATTCCAGACCGTGACATTTGAGGACTGTATTTGGACTTAGCCTTGTTGGTCACAAGGGTGGCCAACGGCATTGTAATACCACCCGGTTGTTGTATTTATTTCCGCTGCAGTTGTATTTTATTTGGGAGTGATCGCGTTCAGTTTATTGGATTTCGGGTTGGGGTATTACAAACACCCCTACCGCTAATCTCGTCATTAACACTTAATCACCTCGTACATCATTACCTTCGTAGCTGATAATCCAAATACTTCGGCAGGTGAAACAATGCCGTTAGCCACCCATGTGACTAACAAGGCCTAAATTAAATACAGTAACAGTCTGATGGATCAGAATAACCGAGTACATAAACACATACAACTCATTCCATTTCTAAACCAAGTCTCATAATACAATCCTCAAATCAATTCTCAACTATACTGAGATATTTACAAACTAATGCCGATAACACTTTCAAACTTACAATACTAACAATTACAATTACAATGTAATCAATTAAATCTACCCTTGCATGACTGTAACCCCGTCCTACTCTCGAACGGTATCATTTGCTTCATTGTACCTGAAATAGAATAGGTGGCCTCAAAGGGGCTCAGCACCTTTGTTGGTATGGTAGACGTGCAACCTGCTACTATCGGGTCACACTCAACTAATTCTCATCTGAACATGCGATTGATTTTTTTTAAATCATGACATGAAATGCTATAAACACGCAACATGCTCGCAATCAACAAGTATTCAAACACTAGAATACAATCGACAAGGTTACACATCAAGTTTGTTAGATTAATTTACCTTGTTCTTTAGACCTTGAGAAACCTTATCTCAAGTAAGTCTCATTCTCATTATTCTCTAACTTATCCATTTCAACCGAATAGTTTACTTGTCTCCTAGATCCTTAGACACTCTCGGTCCCGATCTAGTTTTCCTCAATTATTCTTCTCTTGAATAATTATTAAGTTAAGCCTCGTAGGCCTCCGGGCAGAGACACATATAGGTCTCACCACCGGGCTTTTATAATCTCAACACGAAATTAGAAAATTCTCTCATGTCTCCTCTTTCTAACCCATAATACCCAGCTTACCTCTTTAGACGGGTAAGCTCTGCCAGTCTTATTCCAATCAGGCACCACTATGTGGCACACGGCCCCGCAGGGCTCCACTATGTGGCACACGGCCCTGTAACAAGGGAGTTCGACCACGGAATCAGAAACAAATGCTCTATTGTTTCCTCTTCCTTGCACGCGTGACTCACAATCCCCCTAACCCAACTCTCGGGTTAGTAACAATATACTCATATATATTAGTCAGTAGCATCTCTCTTGATGCCATCTCTCAACTTTAGGTGGTTTTCCTAATTCATTGCATTCACCGATTTAAGGGTCGCCCCTATACTTCCGTTGCTTAGAAGTTTTGATGTTTTCTCACATTAAGTCACACCCTCATATAGAAGGTCGACTAATCGTTATAAGGGAGTTCACTAGTCCCGTGTGTCACTTTTCTCGTTTCGAGTAAATTCACATGTGTGAGTTATCGTGTTCTCTAATTGATAGTTCTCATATGTTTTCCACATTTAATTTATTTCGTGGTTCGACTCCTTCTACGAGTCACTAACCAATCGATAATCATTTACGAGTCGGTCTATAATGCTCAGTTAGACAACACATTCAAGCAAGGATGGTTAGTTCACACAGCATGCATCAAGATATATATATATATATATATAATATATATATAATATATATATATATATATATATATATATCAAATGCAGTAAAAAAATTCGTGCTTTTATCTTATTAGGTCGGCACACATAGCAAGCAACACACAAGCCGAGCAGAACACGCCAGCACACGAGTTGCAAGAAAACCATACCTTTCACCACGGAATTACTCTAGCGCTAGTCTTATGCTCCCCCGGTAATTCCCGAACAACTGGTTACATTACAACGTTTCTATTAACGTTAAAGGCAATACGAAAGGTCAAATGACTATTGCACCCGTAATTAACCCCGTTGTCCCGTTAATCTTAACTTTGTTCAAGTGATCTTAAGTTCTCACTTTCATATTCAATCTAGCACTTGTTTATACTCCTAAGGACCTTTACATGTCACCAAACAAGGCCTAATCATCATCTAATATCATTACCAATCAATTCCTCGTCATTTAAAGCCATGAAAACACTTTCGTAACAATTTTGGGGGTGGTCCGGGACTTGGTCCGGTCCCTAAGTCCCGGACCAATACATTGCCTAACTCTCGGGTGGATTTTTCATGTGGTCCGGGACTTTGTCCTCAACTCAAGTCCCGAACCAAGCTACTGTATCAACTCTCGGTTTTTTTATGGGGTGGTCCGGGACTTTGTCCCCATCCTAAGTCCCGGACCAAGTGCAGGATGCTATTCTCATTTCTCTTCCTCTTTTCTCTTGCTTGGAACCGGCCAAGGGGGTGTATATCCCTTGTTAACCTCTAACCAACATTCCAATAAGGATAATGAGTAGTAAATAACACACCTAAAAAACCATATATTGAGAAGATGAGGGAGTACTATTGTGTAAGAAGTTGAATTGTACATACCCTTACCTAAGGATGTTCTTCTATCTCTTACTACTAGCTAAATTTAGAAAACACATTAGTTTAGGTATTTGGGGTTTGAGAATAAAATCCATATTTGTATTATCTCTGGTGGTAAGGGACGTATATTTCTTTCTATTTATGATACTCTATTCGTCCTGTATATTATTTGGACATGTTTGATTTCAATATTTAACATATAAAATAGAATAATTTTAAAATTTTAAGTTTTGCATATGATTCCTTACATGATAAGCTATATATTACAAATTTTAGTTTTATGAAATTATTTTATCTTATATGTTTAATATTAAAGTGGGAAAATGTGCCATAAAGCTAACAAGACGGTCAATTTAGGATTGAGATAAGAACAAATTACATATCCACATAATTTGAATATCTCGTTTAATCTGTTTTTTTTTTACTATCATTGTAATATCTTTGGCCTTAATTAGTAATTCGAAAATTTGTGTTTTAAAAAAAATTCAACCCAGTCTCACTCGTACGTAACAGGCAAATCTACAAACCGAATCACATTTGCTAGATGTTGTAGTACTATTATTTTTAATTATCAAAAGATTAGATAAATCTAATTTAACGTTATTAGAATCAAGTGATGACGACCACCACTTGAATATGGGTGCTACCAACCAATGATTGTGGAAACTTGAGAGCCAGACAATAATCCTGTGTCTATACTCTATAGTTCTATCCTAAACAACAGACAAGCGGCAAAGACACCTCCAACCCGCCGCTTCCATTTGGGATATGTCTTCTTTTTTTTAACAAGTTCCATTTGGGGTATGTATGTCCAACTCTGTTTGGTATGTTGTTATGTAATTTTTTGGTCTAATTATTTATATGTATTAATATATTATTTGAGGAGAATAAAGAATGCATATAAACAACTTTTTTATATTGTATTTATGTATCAAATATGTCACATTTTAATGACTGGGCCTAAGAATAAGGATTAGCTCCCACGGCGACTCCATCTATCTTAAATTCTTGATGTACAATTATCTTCCCGAGTAGTGAGAGCAATTGACGAGTTTGTGGCCACATAACTCATGTTTCCATGCATAGACATACGAAGCTGATAGCAAGGAAATAAAAGTCACAAGGTATTGAATGTTACTTAAAACATATGAAGACACTTACACAACAAATGAATACATGTCAACAAATTATTATAATTACAGGGGTTTAAATTCGATTTATTATTTTTACCACAATTAATTTTAATTCTTTATTTTTTTAAACCACAAATCATTAGTTGATGAATCTAATAGTAAGTGTACTTATATAATAACGGAAACTCGTCTGCGTTTTTGCAGTCAGTTTTTTGGTTTCTATAGTCATTTTAAAAAATACAGTCAAATTTTTAAATTTCAAAGTCACCAGTATATAGTCATTATTTCAGAGTTCACAGTTGCAAAAAAAAAAACGAGTATATATATACCCCCAAGGCACCCTATCTCTCTCCACGCTCTCTCATTTCGCACGAAAAAATCACATTTCATAACCTCTCAAACGCTATCCTTCGGCCGAACTCCATTTCCCCGTTTAAGGTAAAAAAAAAAACATGCATCTTTCATTGTTTTATGTTCTTTTATGATTAGGATTAGTTTCAGTAGTGATTTACGGTAATCGGAAGTCAAATCGAGCATAAAAATAAATAAATAAAAAACAAAGTGGACCCGCAGATCCGTCCGTAAAATGGACCACCAGCCTCACCGTCAATTTCAGATGGTCCGTTTTACGAACGTTAAGTATAACAGTCCAATTTACGGACGCTAAGTGTAATGGTCCATTTTACGGATGTTAAGTGCAATGGTCCGTTTTACGGACGTTAAGTGCAATGGTCCGTTTAGTGCAATGGTCCGTTTTACGGACGTTAAGTGTAATTGTCTGTTTTACGGACGGATCTGCGGGTCCATTTTGTTTTTGTTTTTTATTTTTATGCTTGAAATGAAATTAAAAAAAAAACAAAATGGACCCGTAGATCCGTCCGTAAACGGACCACCAGCCTTACCGTCCGTTTTACGGACGTTAAATGTAATGGTCCGTTTTACGGACGTTAAGTGCGGGTCCATTTTTTTAATTATTATTTGTATGCTCAAAATAAAATTATAAAAAAAAACAACAAAATGGACCCGCAGATCCGTCCAACAAACCATTACACTTAACGTCCGTAAAACGGACCATTGCACTTAACGTCCGTAAAACGGACGGTGAGGTTGGTCTGGTAGTCCATTTTACGGATGGATCTGCGGGTCCATTTTGTTTTTTATTTTATTATTGGGAAAAATCACAATATACCCCTGTTTTTTTTCGTAATTTGCAATATGCCCCTTTTTTGAAACTTTGTCACAATATACCCCTGTTTTCTTTGCTAATTCACAAAATGCCCCTTTTTAAAAACGACGTCAAATATTCCGTTAACCTTCCTTGAAAAATGACTATTTTGCCCTTGACCCGTTTTTTCTTTTTTGTTTTGTGAAAATTCACGAGATACCCCTGTTTTCTTTCGTAATTCACAATATACCCCTTTGATTTTAGTAATTTAACTTTAAATATGCTTAAATGTTGTCCAAAAGTGATGAAACTTTACATGGTCGATGCTAAAGTGTTATATTTTGGTCCAATATCAAATTTGAAGTTTTTTAAGCTCACATGTGACCTGTGGGACCCAATGAACAGTCACATATTCATTGGGTTCCACAGGTCACATGTGAGCTTAAAAAGTTTCAAATTTGATATTGGACTAAAATATAACACTTTAGCATCATCCATGTAAAGTTTCATCAATTTTAGGCAACATTTAAGCATGTTTAAAGTTGAATTATGAAAATCACAGGGGTATATTGTGAATTACGAAAGAAAACAGGGGTATATCATGAATTTTCCCTTTTTTTTGAAAAAATCACAGTTTTGTTGGCTACTTTTTTTTTTAAATTTTAAAATTTTATAATATACCCCTATTTAAGTTTGTTGTTCACGAAATACCCCTGTTTATGTTTTGAAGTTCACAAGATACCCCTGTTTATGTTTTGTAGTTCATGAAATACCCTTATCACCTTGATGCCCTGGTAAAGCATCGCCTAGTTTTCTCTTGTTTTTCAAGTGTCTTCACCCTCTTCATAATCCCAGGACAAATGTTGTTTGCATTCCAGTTCTCTAAGGTTTCTTGTCTCTCGGAATGTCTCACCAATAGCTGAGTACGAATCTCTGTCATTCACAATTAAACACAATTATAATATATGACCAGAGAAAAATATGTATAGCATGGATTATTTACATAGTTAGGTAAATACCTTCAAGTAAAGAGTAGATTAATTTAGTCCTGTGGACAAACAATAATGTCACAGGCATTGGGTTTAAAATGGCTAACTCTTGGTCGAACTCAGTAGCGGACCAGAACTTTTGTTTGGGGGGGGGGCAAAAAAATTTTTTGACACTATTGTTCTTTAAAACATTATGTTATTTTGTATTTTTAAAAAATATATAAGAGCATTTTGCAAATTTTCAAAAGTTGGGGGGGGGGGGTGGCCATTAGGGAGATGGATTTTGGTGCATTCAAATATCTGAGCGATATCCCATTAGAGTGCTTGGCATAACACAAGCTTGACCAGAGGCGGACACAAACGGGGGAAGCCCCCCCAGAAACTTTTGAAAATTTGAAAAATGCTCTTATAAATTTTTGAAAAATACAAAATAACATAATGTTTTAAAGAACAATATTGTCAAGATTTTTTTTGCCCTCCTTAAACAAAAGTTCTGGTCCGCTATTGAGTTCGACCAAGAGGTAGCCTTTTTAAACCCAATGCCTGTGACATTATTGTTTGTCCACATGACTAAATCAATCTACTCTTTACTTGAAGGTATTTACCTAACTATGTAAATAATCCATGCTATACTAGTTTGTCTCTGGTCATATATTATAATTGTGTCTAATTGTGCATGACAGGGATTCGTACTCAGCTATTGGTGACACATTTCGAGAGACAAGAAACCTCAAAAAACTGGAATGCAAACAACATTTTTTTCTGGGATTATGAAGAGGCTGAAGACACTTGAAAAACAAGAGGAAACTAGGCGATGCTTTACCAAAACATCAGGGTGATAAGGGAATTTCGTGAACTACAAAAAGACATAAACAGGGGTATCTTGTGAACTTCAAAACATAAACAAGGGTATTTCGTGAACAACAAACTTAAATAGGGGTATATTATAAATTTTAAAATTTTTCAAAAAAAATTAGCCAAAAAAACTGCGAATTTTTCAAAAAAAAAAGAAAAAACTGGTCAGGGGCAAAATAGTCATTTTCCAGGGGAGGTTAACGGAATATTTGAGGCCGTTTTTAAGAAGGGGCATTTTGTGAATTAGCAAAGAAAACAGGGGTATCTTGCGACAAAGTTTCAAAAAAGGGGTATATTGTGAATTACGAAAGAAAACATGGGTATATTGTGAATTTTCCCTTTATTATTTTATTTTGAGCATACAAATAAAAAACAAAAACAAAATGGACTCGCAGATTCGTCCGTAAAACTGACCATTACACTTAACGTCCGTTTTACGGACCATTGCACTTAACGTCCGTAAAACGGGCCATTACACTTAATGTCCGTTTTCCGGACCATTGCACTTAACGTCCGTAAAATGAACCATTACACTTAACGTTCGTTTTACGGACCATTACACTTAACGTCCGTTTTACGGACCATTACACTTAACGTACGTAAAACGGACGGTGAGGCTGGTGATCCGTTTTACGGACAAATCTGCGGGTCTGTTTTGTTTTGTTTTTTTTTATTTCGAGCATAAAAATAAAAAACATAATGGACCTGCAGATCCGTCCGTAAAATGGACCACCAACCTCACCGTCCGTAAAACGGACCATTACACTTAACGTCTGTAAAACGGACCATTACACTTAGCGTTCATAAAACGGACCGTTACACTTAATGTCCATAAAATGGACCATCTGAAATGGACGGTGAGGCCGGTGGTCCGTTTTACGGACGGATTTGCGGGTCCATTTTGTGTTTTTTTTTTAATTTTTATGCTCGATTTGACTTCTGATTACCGTAAATCACTACTGAAACTAATCCTAATCATAGAATAACATAAAACAATGAAAGATGCATGATTTGTTTTTTTACCTTAAACAGGGAAATGGAGTTCGGCCGAAGGATAGCGTTTGAGAGGTTATGAAATATGATTTTTTGTGCGAAATGAGAAATGAGAGCGTGGAGAGAGATAGGGTGCGTCGGGGATATATATACTCGTTTTTTTTTCGACTGCGAACTCTGGAATAATGACTATATGCTGGTGATTGCGATTTAAAAATTTGACTGTATTTTTTTAAAATGATTATATAAACCAAAAAAACTGACTACAAAAACGAACACTCGAACTGGAATTATAAACAAATGACAATAATTTATAGACATAATTCGTTCCATATCATCTTTCGATATCTTTATACGTGTAATAATACATTATGTATTCAACTTATTCTAAGATATGAGTCGTTCCTGGAGACCATATATTCATACAACAAACAAAAACTCTCCGAGAGAATTTTGTTTTTAAGCTTTATTATATACTTCCGTCCCAATTAGACGGTTTATTTATTTTTTGTTATTTGATTTTAATATTTAAATATAGAATATTATAATTTTATAAATTTAAATTTTTTAATTGATTATTTAATTATTAAATTATATTCTATTAGTTCAAAAATATAAGTTATTTTAAATATTTGTACACTCATTTTAAAAAGAAAAATATCTATTTTTTATTTTATTATCTTGATAATAGTTATTTTTATATTAATATTAAGGTCAAATATGAAAATTAATATGAATCAAAATTTGAATACTAAAACGGTATAGATTTCTGAAGGGGTGGATGAAGTATATTGTAAACTTAGGTCTTATTTTTTGTGAGTTGAAACATCTAGTTGATGTCAGTTGTCAGCTGAAATTAGAAAAATTAGAGAGAAAAAATAGTTGATATGACAGTTGATGTATGTGACATATAGAGAGAACAAATAGCTGATAAAATAAACTCGTTGATAAACTAACAAAAGAATGGGGACTTTTTTTTACTTATAAATGTTCATATTATTTATATTTACTTAATTTTTTTCTTAACTATTTTTTAAATTTAAGTCCTATGAGATCTTAGGTTTATAAAATTATTTATCTTATTAGGTTTTATTATTAACTTAAAAAATGAGGTTTTTCAAAAAAAAACTTAAAAAATGAGTTAAAAAGTAAACAAGGGAGAGTGGGAGAATAGGAAGTAAAGAGGAATAATTGTCCATTTCTTTTCTTTTTTCATAAGTTGGGAAAAGAAGAAGACACCGAGCGGGTAACACTAAAAACAATGATCGCGTAAGAATTACTAACAGAATCCCAGCGGTCAAACTCGCCGCATAAATTCTACCGTGCGGCAGTGCCGCGTAGAGATAGATATGGGCATGCTGACTTAGCAGTCCCAGTCAGCAGCTGATTGGACTATTTTGCTGATTGAACTACCTTTTTACTATAATAACTTTAAATGATTGTAACTTTTAATATATAAGTCCAAAATGAAAAAAAATTATATTATTGTTCATCTAAATTCAAGCTCTTTAAAACAAGACCAGACATGGATATGTTTTGACAACTTTGAAAAAAATTATTTTTACATATAAATGACAATACTCTAAATCATAATGTAATTCATTAATTTTGATATTATGATTCATTAAAATTGATATTATGATTCAACTAATAAGTGGTGAATTAGATAACAAACTTTAGAAAAAATCATTATTTTTTTGTAGTGTATTATTATTGTATAGTGTATTTTAAACCTTATATGGTGAATCGTGTATTTTTCTTACGTATCAAATATTGTTTTGTATTGTATTATTATTTAAAAATTTTATTATTACATGTATATGATGATACACTAAAATCATAATATGATTCATTAGTTTTGATATTATAATTCATTAAATTAATATTATGATTCATTAATTAATAAGTGATAAATTAGATAACAAATTTCGGAACTGATAAAAATCATTTTTGTTTTGTAGTGTATTATTATAATTATATGATGTATTTTAAACCTTATATAGTGAATCGTGTATTTTTCATACATACCAAATATTGTTTTGCATTGCGTAAAAGTATTTATTTTTATATGTTTGTGATGATACACTAAAATAAAGATATGATTCATTAATTTTGATATTATGATTCATTAAAATTGATATTATGATTTATTAACTAATAAGTGGTGAATTAGATAGCAAACGGAACCGATAAAATTATTATTGTTTTGTAATGTATTATTATTGTTTTGTGGTGTATTATTATTATTATTATTATGTGTTTTAAGTCATGTGGTTGACATACCAATTTTAAAACAAGTATGGTTGATATCTACATATATACATGTAAATAATATAAAATTTTAAAGTTGTCAAAATATATCCATGTTTGGTCTTGTTTTAAAGAGATTGAATTTAGATGAACAATGGTATAATTTTTTTTTATTTTGGGCACATATTTTAAAAGTTACAATCAATTAAAGTTAATATAATAAAAAGACAGTCCAATCAACAAAACAATCCAGTCAGCAGCTGACTGGAACCAAATGGAGAGGAGTGCACCTTGTTGCACGCGGCTTGGCCGCAGCGTCCCCCGTCTGTAAGATCAGGATGGCAATGGGTCCACGGGTACCCATTTCACCCGGTCACCCGACCCGCTAAACCGGGTGAAAAACCCGCATGAAACGGGTGAAAAACGGGTGACGGGTGGAACGGGTGTGGGTACAGATCGGGTGACGGGTGAACATTTTTCACCCATCACCCGACCCGCTCACCCGCAAGATTATATATATATATATATATATAATATATATATATATATTATGTTAAATTGTTAGTTATCATTCTTCTTCGCTCATGATTTTTGTGACCCTAACTAGTGAACAAGGAACATTCATGCTCTGGGTGATTGCGCCATTCATTATTCTCACCACTCTCGGTAATTTTATAGCCCTAACATACTTGCTCTACGCAGTTTTTAATTCTCTACACTGAAGGTAATTGCAACCCTAACAGGCAAACATGGAACAAAAATGCTCTGTGCCTCTATTTTCTTTCTTCACTCTCGGTAATTTTGAAACCCTAACTGAAAAACAAATAACTTACATGCTCTGCGAAGTTTTTCATTCTCTTCACTGAAGGTAATTTCACAATCCTAACAGGCGAACATTGAGCATACATGCTCTGCGCCTCTATTTTCTCTCTTCACTCATGTAATTTTGCAACCATAATTGGTGAACATGGAACGTACATGCTCTGTGCAATATTTCATTCTTTTCGCTGAAGTAAATTTCGCAACCCTAACCGGCGAACATAGAACATACATGCTCTGCGTCTCTATTTACTCTCCACTCACAGTAATTTGCAAACCTAACTGGCGGACAAGGAAAAAGAAAAACAAACGGGTAAACGGGTTCACCCGTTTCACCCGCGGGTGACGGGTGAAACGGGTGATGGGTGATACATAACGGGTGACGGGTCGGGTACGGGTGGAGCGGGTGAAGTCGGGTGACGGGTACGGGTGATGGTCCACCCGACCCAAACCCAACCCATTGCCAACCCTAGATCAGTAGTAGTTGCTTCGTGACTCTCGTGGTGGTAAATGACCATTTACCGTGCCGGTAGTAAAAAACGATGATGAAAAACCTGCCGTAAGCATTAGTATAGTAGTACTCCCTCCGTCCCAAATTGACCTTTCCATTTACTATTTGGGTATATCGTTTGACTTCAATATTTAACATTAGTATAGTACAGAAATTTGTTTTCAAAAATTGTTTTATCTTATATGTTTAATATTGAAGTGGAAAAACGTGTTAAAAAAGTAAACAGGCAATTAGGGACGGAGGGAGTACTACTTTAATTAGTTAAATAGCGCCTCCCCCAACTCCATACAGTGTAAAGTTTTGAGTAGTGATATAAAGTGTAAACCGTACGAACGGCATCATGCCTATCACAGAAAAAAGAAAAAACCGACCCATTCGAAGAGGCGACGAGTCAAAGCACGCGCCGCGAAACAGTAGTAAGTAGCGACTTCACACACCGCCACACTTTTTTTATTTTTCTTTTAATTTTTATATTTTATGTTGAGAAGATGGACACATGACATGACATGCATGATGGATGGATGTAAAACAACTGGACATATGAAACGCATCGTTTGGTTCATCCTCTGTTTCTCTCTCTGTCATTCTGACTCTGTCCAGTAATTTTTGTTTCAGTCGTTCTTGGCTAAAACCAACTGTACCCATCTAGCTACATTCATGCTCATGCCCATCATCCATGCCCACGCCCACGGCAGTATTTGCTTTTTTGTTTTGTTTTTTGTTTTTTTATACGCAGATTCTTGGCTACCCCTTGCTGTAGTCATCTCTGGCTACATCGCGTGCTTCCTCCTTTTTTTTTTGCGTTGCGCGTTGCGCTTCAGCTCTTTTTTTTTTTATGTTTTTACTTTCTTGTTTACAAAATCTTAAAATTTTTAAATTAATGTAACTTATAATATGTAGGTCTAAAATGAAAAAAAATTATATCATTGTTCATATAAATTCAAGCTCTTCAAAACAAGACCAGTCCTAGATATATTTTGACAAGTTTATAAAAAATATTTTTACATGTATAGTACACAAAACATAAAAACAACTTGTACAGATGGTCATACAAACCTGTACAAATATTCATTAAAACATGTACATCCACACATAAAAACTTGTACATCATCGCAATAACTCGACAGGTTTTAGGATTTGTGGTAGCGGGTTTAGGGTCTACGTTTTTTAGCTATCTTAGGGTGGGTTTTGGGGTGTTTTGGGGTAGGGTAATCTATTTGGAATTTGTTTCGTATTTTATATTGTAGCAACTAACTCGACAGGTTTTTAGGGTTTGTGGTAGCGGGTTTAGGGTCTAACGACCCTAAACCCGCCACTGCAAACCCTAAAAATGCCTTCGACGTTTTTAGCTATCCTAGGGTGGTTTTGGGGGTAGGGTAATCTATTTGGAAACCGTTCTATACTTTACATTGTAGCAACTAACTCGACAGGTTTTTAGAGTTTTGTGGTTACGAGTTTAGGGTCTGCCACTACAAACTCTAAAAATGTCTTCGACGTTTTTTAGCTTTCCTATGGTGGGTTTTAAGGTGTGTGGGGTTAGGGTAATCTATTTGGAAGCCGTTATATACTTTAATGTGAGGATGTATGTACATATTTTAATGTGAGAATGTACATGTTTTAATGTGACGATGTACATGTTTAAATGTGGGAATGTACATGTTCTTTAATGAACATCTGTACATGTTTGTATGGTCATATGTACATATTTGTATGACCGTCTGTACAAGTGTTCTTCCTTATATGTACATGTTTTAATTTAAGGATGTATATATTTAATGATTCATACAGGTTTATATGACTATCTATATGCTTTTAATGCGACGATGTACATGTTTTTACGTGAGGATGTACATGTTTTAGTGAACATTTGTACAGGTTTGTATGACAATCTGTACAAGTTTTATTTTACGTTCTATGTTATATTCATGTAAAAATATTTTTTTTAAGTTGTCAAAATATATTCATGACTGGTCTTGTTTTGAAGAGCTTGAATTTAGATGAACAATGATATAATTTTTTTCATTTTGGACATATATATTAAAAGTTACAACAATTTATAGTTTTTATAATAAAAAAAAAAAATAAAAAAAAAAGAAGAAAACGTTCAACGGGAGTGTTAAAAAAAAAAAAAAAAAACTGGCGCATGTAGCCAGTTGGCTACATTGACATGTAGCCAAGACGGACCTTTTTTATATCACAACAACTTGTAATTATTATAACTTTTAATATATAAGTCCAAAATGAAAAAAAATCATATCATTGTTCATCTAAATTCAAGCTCTTCAAAACAAGACCAGTCATGGATATATTTTGACAACTTAAAAAAAATATTTTTACATATATAGTACACAGAACGTAAAAGAAAACTTGTACAGATGGTCATACAAACATGTACAAATGTTCATTAAAACATGTACATCCACACGTAAAAACATGTACATTCTCGCATTAAAAATATACAGATAGTCACATATATCTGTACGAATCATTAAATATGTACATCCTTAGATTAAAATATGTACATATAAGGGAGAAAACATGTACATATGACCATACAAATATGTACAGATGTTCATTGAAAAACATGTACATTGTCACATTAAAACATGTACATTCTCAAATTAAAATATGTACATACATCACCACGTTAAAATATTCGTATACATGTAAAAAATTTTTTTTTAAAGTTATCAAAACATATCCATGACTGGTCTTGTTTTGAAGAGCTTGAATTTAGATGAACAATGATATAATTTTTTTTTCATTTTGGACTTATACATTTTATAATAAAAGAAAAGAAAAAAAAATTTTAAAAAAAATATTGTGCCAGCGCACAACAATGTCAAAAAAAAAAAAAAATAACGCGCCTCGTATGTAGCCAGAGATGGCTACAGTACTCAAGATTTTGCGTTTTTGTTTATTAAAATGTGACTCTCACACTGTCCAGTAATTTATCTGCCGCCGGTCCGTACATATAAATATCAACAAACACACTATATAAAATTAAAAGCGAAGTAAATTACTAGTAGTACTATTCCTGGCAAACAGTACAAGGAGTGAAGTCCGCCCGCTCGTCCGTCCGTCCGTCCGTATTTTAAATTTATTACTCTATGTTTGTCTGTCTTCCACCATTTTTAATGCTCCATTTTGACCGTCTCGGGGCGAGGTAAACGGTAATGTGATGTAGAGAGAGAGACAAACAGTGCGAAAGGACCAAGAAACAGAAGACGACCATTAACGTTAGGAGAGGAGGAGGAGATTTCCCCAATGCAAAAAGAAAGAGCAGAGTGATTAGTTAAATATAGATGACTCGGAAATTCGTGGGGTAGTCGTGGAACCAACTTGTGGAACAACAATAACAACTCAATTAAAGCGTAACTCACTAGTTTAATACCAAGTCTTTTTTGATTCCCCAAGTATCATAACGGTGGGTAATCCGATCAGTTTTTCGAGAATCTCAATCTTTTTCCTTTAAAATTACAAGACTATAAGGGGATGTTTGGTTAGTTTCTTGCAAAAATTGAGAATTTAAGTATAGGAAATTGTATGTAGACTTTAAACTTCACAACTTCAATCCACTAGTTGAAAAGTTATTTCATGTCATAACAGTTCTACCATGTGGTTTAGTTTAATATCAAAAATACTTCACTCATGTGTGTTTGTGGTCAGTTGTCTAAAGTATCTGTCAGAATAAAGTAGAGGAGACAATACTGAAATTGATGACAGTTGTTAAATTATGCAGTGTTTGAATAAAATAGAGAATAAATTATATGATCGACACTGAAATAAATGTAGAACACTATTTTAAAAGCTGGAGTCCACAAACGGACAATGTTTTGACTAGGTTAACCAAGTATCACTTGTTAATGACCAATATAATTTGACATAATTCTTGCATTGTACATATTTTCATCACAAACAAACAATGATCATTGAAGACAATAACATCTTCTTACAACACATGACCTTTATGTTATGATGAACTAATTAGTGAGATGCCAATAAACTAGGTTGATAAGTTATTTATTCTCTAGAATCTTAATCACATATTTTACGAGTATTTCTCTAAATGTATAAATTCTGTTACGATATTGATCGGTTCTCTTATAGTTGTTGTCTTGTCTCCCTGGTTGCGTCTCTACCCTACTTATATTGGATCGATACTAATTAAGCTATTTCTAGTGTTAGGTTAGTTATTGTTATGGGTTGCTACTTAATCACTTAGTTTTACATCTTTGTCATAAGACATATTATTGAGTTGGATTGGATGTTTTCCTCCCATTCAATTTGTGAGTAGCGAGGTTATCTTTCCTTTCCTTTGCCTAAGTTTCTATATTCCCAGAAACTTAACATGGTACCCGAGTTTGTTGATTCTTTCTTCTTCTCCTACGAACACCAAACTTAAATCTTCCACTTCTGCCAAGATAATCAGATGCCATGGATGAAGACACCGGCGAAAAGAAGGATGGTGAGTAAGGAAACAAAAGCTCTGATGAATTGATGGAGAAAGGGGCACCCAACAACAGTAGTGATCCTTATCTTCAAAATTCATATCACTATAGGAATCTGTTGACGGAGGCTAAATTTGATGGAACCATTTCCTTTGCGTGGAAGAAGACCATGATTATTGCTCTCTCAGCGAACAACAAATTTGGTTTTGTCAATGGTAGCCTAAAGAATCCTGAAGACTTTAGTGTTCTCACACAAGCTTGGAAAAGATGTCACCACATAGTCATATCTTGGCTTTTGACGATGCTATAGAAGGATATTGCGATAGTGTCATTTCTTGTTCTATTGCAGCGGAGATCAGGGAAGAGCTTGCATCGCTGTTTGAAGAAAGCAACATGGCACACTTCTATGCTCTAGAACAAGAGTTAGCAAACACCACTCAAGGAGATGATACCGTCAATGCATACTTCACCAAGATCAAGCAATTTGGGATGAAGTTGATTCTTCAAACATGTTGCCCATTGGCAATTGTGGCGAAATGAATCAATTGAAGGAGTTCGTGAGACACCAATGATCGGTAAAGTTCTTAATGAGAGCTAACCTACATTTGCCGATGTCAGAGGAAACGTGTTGATGATGTCCCCCTTGCCTAGTGTACAACAAATCTATTTTTTACTAATCCAAGACGAGTGGAAGAAATGGTTGGTCACAACGAACAAGACGCAAGAGAGCGGGTTATCCTTTGTAGTTGATTTCTCAGGAAAAATAGTTGCCACGTGAATAAGCAAACCCACAAACAACGTTGAGCGGCTCAAAATTTACTGCACTCATTGCCAAAAACTCGGGCATACTGAAGATCGATGCTATGAGAAGGTGGGCTATCCTCAAATTAGAGATTTAAGAAATGAAAGAGCACTGCCGTTGTAGTAAGTTCACAAGGACATACAGCTCAGAACTTTGTGGAAATGACTACAACTACAGAAAAACCACCAAGAACATATTCCACGGAGGAAATCACCCAGATTCTTGCCTTCTATGCTAAGGCTTCGTTCGGAGGCAACGGTTTTGTGGTATATATGTGGTATTTTTTAGGGTGAGATTTTTGGCAAAAATACCAAACAACCACAGCCAAACAACCACACTGTCAACACAACTGTTTTCAAAACAGCCACAAATATGTCAGCACATAACAACTAGTGGTTTATGCTACAAAGATAATGAATACCGTAATTTTGTAAAATTACCGTAATGAAGAGAATGAATACTGCATATTATTGTTTACAAGTTAGGGTTGCGAAATTGTAACAATTGATGTGACAAATTAACTAATTTTTTTTAAAAAATCACTTATTATTTGTTTTTATAAAAATGTCATTGAGTAGTAGTTTTTACAACTTATTTACCAACAATAATGGTAAAAGGATACTTTATCAAAAATAAGGTATAAAATCTGAATATTTAATTATATGTACATATAGTAATATATTGGCCATATTTTTTTAACTACTAAATTGTTTATTTTTTTGTATGATGTAAACATTAATAAAGTTCACTAATTAATTATTATATTTTCCTTTTATTCAAATGTGAACAAGTAGTCTAGTGTGTTAAAACTATGTATAGTTACAATTGTTGTTATCCAATGATAGAATTGTGGTTGATAATAGTGAGGTTATTTGTATAGACCTTAATATAAATGTTAACAAATATTTATTGTAATAAAACTTTGTTATTTTCCAAATTAATAAATTATGTATAGTAATCTATATTTGTTAGTAGTTTCTTTATTTACATCTTTAAATAATTGTTTTAATATGTGTTATTAATTTTGTAATTGTAGTACAGAAATCGGTAAACGCACTGCACGTAATTAACTTATTCAAATATGCCAGATGAAACAGCCACACTATCAAACAATAGTTTTCAAAACAACCACAGATATGCCAGCACAAAACAACCAACAAACCGTTGCAAAACAACCAGCCAAAACAACCAGACCAAAACAGCTACAAAACAATCACAAAAAAACCATACCGAACAGAGCCTAAGTCTCGAGATAATGGAATTACTTCCGCAACACAAAGCAATTCCAGCTGCAACTTCGTTGGTAACCCTTTCTTGAAACCTTCTTGCTCAGTTCTTGATCATTTAAGCATGATTATTAATGTTAGTAATTAGAAAAACTGGTATAAAGATATGTGGATACTAGATACTAGAGCATCTCAACATAAGTGTTGTGATTTGGGAAACGTCTCTGATAATAAGCTGATAGACCATAGTCATGTTGTGGCAATGCCTAACGGACATCCACAAGTGGTTTAAATATGAGAAGAGTTAAAATTAATGATCTGATAACACTCCATGATGTCTCTTATGTTCATGTTTCAAATTTTAATCTTATACTTGTTACTAAACTTGCGGAACCTATGTCAGGAAGGTTCTGTTTTGATGCTAGTTGTTGTGCGTTTCAGGACTTTAATAAGCTCTTAGAGCATCATATAAGGCACATTACTTATTGTGAGTATGTGCTATATAATAGCAGTGACAGCAATGGTGAAAAGGTATGTTGTTTCAAATTTCAACTACAAAGATCATTTTAGCTTGTGGCACTATATGTTAGGAACATTCCTGTTAACGAAATAGAAAGATTAGGTTTAGTTTATAAGGCCCTTTGTAAATGTCAGTTTATGAGTGAACCTTATAATAGAGGAAAAAGTCATATATTACTTTTTCCTAAGATGAGTACCATACATTCTATTTTTTTTATCTTATTCACGTTGATGTTTATGAGCCTTACAATGTTTAAACCTATGATGGTTTTTCTTATTTTGTTAGATTAGTGGATGATAAATCTAAGTCCACTTGGGTCCATCTCAGTGTTGCCAAATATGATGCTTTTAACAGTATAATGAAATTCCTCAACATGATAGAACTTTAGTTTCAAATAAAAGTTAATGGCATTAGGACTGATAATGCGTATGAACTCGGAAGTTCCAAGGAAACTTCAAATTTTCTACAAGCAAAAGGGATTGTTCACCAACTAACTTGTTCACATACTCCTCTACAAAATGGAATTTTTGAAACAAAACATAGGGTCATATTAGAGACTACTAGGAGTCTAATGTTTCACTCAAATTTGCCTCTTAAATTATGGGGTGATAGCATTCTCATGGCGGTCCATATAATTAATAGAATGCTTCTATTATCCATTGTAGGTAAAAGTCCATTTATGATTTTGTGTGACAAAGAACCAGCATATAAATACTTGAAATGCTTTGGTCGTCTTAGTTTTGTTTACATATGCTACAATCAAATTATCAACATAACAGATTTGGTCGATAATCAATCAAGGGGATGTTTTTGGGTTAAGCCCCAAATTATAAGGGATAAAACTTTTATGACTTAGATAACAATAAAACAGTGGTTAGTAGGGATGTTAAATCTTATGAAAATATATACCATTATAAAATAACACCTACCACTAATCATATGCATGATAAAGACTATTTTTATCTCTTTTTTTTATGGAACCAAAATGATGTTGTGATTCCTAAGAACAAACCAAGTTAAACCCACACAACCATGGAGAAAACACACATGAGAATGAAGTCAATAATCAGCCACATACAAAGGATTAAACTGCACCTAAAGCAGTAGAAACATTAGAGTTGAGAAGGTCGTCTAGAACCAGAGAGCCACATAAGTACCTTGAAAACAATGTTGTTTGAAATGTGAGCAGAAAAAATGACATACATTCTACAAAATCAGCTAAGTTTCTTGACCCTTTATCTGCTATTATGAGTGAGGCTTAATAATTGTATCATGACCAACACAGATGTCGATAACTTGTAGTCTGAAATAACTTTACTTGATGATTTTAATTGTCTTTGTTCTCTTATTAAACCCCGAGCCACTGTCAAACTTGCTATTGCTTGTGAAAATACCCTTAATAAGTCTCTTGTCGTTGTTGTTTCTTCAAAGGAAACACAACCTATAGATTATTTTGAGACTATGAAGGATGACCAATGGAAAGAGGCCACACTAGAGGTGTTTAAAGCCTTATAAAGAAATAGGACATGGGACATAGTGGATTTACTCAGGGTAAGAAAGCTATAGACTGTAAATGGGTCTATAAACTGAAATATAAAGTAGATAGTAGCTTAAAAAGATGTAAAGAAAGGTTGGTAGTCAAAGGATACAAACAAAAAGATGGTATAGACTATCAAGAAACATTATCACCTGTGGTAAAATATGCTACTATTAAATGATTTGGGACATTTAAACAAAAAGTTTAGAATAAATGATTTGGGCCAAATTACCCACTTTCTAGGAATACAGTTTATTCCTACAACAGAGGGAGTTATAGTTGTCCATAAACAACATTAAGAAGCTTTAATACACGAGTTTGAGTGTTAAAATGAAAAAACAGCAGTTGGACCTCTAGAATTAACTAATAAACTACCACAGGATGCTGGAAAACCCCTTAATGATCTTCTGATTTATCGAAAATTGGTTGGAAAAATAAGTTTTATTTCTTAACACGTCCCGACCTGTCTTTTGCCATTCAACTTTTAAGTAAGCTTCTTCAATGACCAACAAATATCCATTGAAATGTTGTTTTACATGTGCTTAGATATTGGAAGTGTAACACCCCACCCAACAACAACACACTTAACAACAATCTGCAGCGGAAAATATACTTCATCACATTACTTAACTCGTTGGTGTTACACGCCGTTAACCACCCACGTGGCTAACAAGGCCATTACATATACATTGTATCGGTCTGATGGACCACATTCCTGCGCGACTACACATTACTATCCCTTTCCATTAACAACTAAACATACACATACCTTCCAACTGTACCGAGTATTTACAAGCTGATGCCGATAACAATTTCGGTCTTACTACACCTACTGTACATATATAACTTAAATGATTACCCATGTACAAACGACTACCCCGTCCTACTCTCGAACGGCTTCTAGCTCCTTGTACCTGAAAATAGAAAAGAAGAGGAAAGGGTGGCCCCCAAGGGGCTCAGCACCTTTGCTGGTATGGTAATCCCGCAGCCCGCATGCTACCGGGCCACGCACAACTAATTGTCGTCTTAGCATGCGGTTGATATATTTGAATCATGCATGTAAACTATAAACACCCAACACATAACATTCCGCCTCAATGGGCTCAACAAACAGATAACACATCCTTACTTGATAAGTCACTCATGGTGTTCATTACCCCTAGAGTGTTCTCCTCTAATGGAGCTACTTCCTTAATAGACGACACTTACCCATTAATCGGGTTATCCTTAAACGCCTCTTATCACAAACTGGGATTCATATCCATGATCCACATACTTCACATTTTACAACATATAACATACACCACATAACAACACTTTTCACGTTTCAACGTGCACATAACAACATCGCAATGGGAATTGCAGTACAACAACATCACATAACATAACGGGAACGGTTCTCTTAGGAACCGACCCAAACATAGTTAATTCACTGGTGAGCCTAGAGAATGATGTCACCCTCATGATAAACTCGTTATACAACACTCATTACCGTCCTAATAGTCGGACAAGTAACTTAAGTTAAGATGGTTCGGATATGGTGACCCGAACACCACATAAACAATGTTCCCCCTAAACCGATCATAAGTCAGAATAGCTAAGCTTTGGAGTAAGCTAATGGGAGATCATAACCCGTGAGGGAAACAACCATAACAGAGAGGAGGGTAAGGCTAAAAAGGATACCCACTCCCAAACAACGCGCGACCGGCCTAACCGGATTCCTCACCCCCGTTAGTACACATTTACTTGTAGAAAATAGTTAGTGCCCTACTATGGAGCCTATCACATCCACACACCAGAAGGTATATTTCGACTGGTTAAACATACGAGGGAGGTCCATACATTCACACACAACATTACACAATTAACTCACGCATAGCCGTGGTAGAACGTCCCATGGTTCGGGTCGTTAAATCCGAAATACCGATCTCTCAATGTGATACTAGACTCAGTAGCTAAGTTTAACACTTTCGAGGGAATGGTATCGGAACTAGACACGCCAACCATATATGAATTACTGTAAACTCATTACATGTGTTTATCTTACAACGTGCAAACATACAGAAAACACATTGGCATACAAGCCGGTGTAATCCGTAGGACACAGGTTGCAAGAAAACCATACCTGTCACCGGAGCCACTCTATCATGGCCACTTATGTTCCTCGAACAATTCTCGAACAACTGGTAACATTACATGTACTTTTATTAACACTGGGGTAACAGATTGTTTAAGGTCCTATGCTCATAACTTATCCCCGTTAACTTAGTTAAATAACTCACATTTAACTTGTTTACTTTTACATTTAATACAACTTTTCCCCACTAAATTGGTCATTATAACTCACTAGAGTTTACTACTTAAACCACATAGTTGTTTCTTTTTCTTTTTTTTAATATTTTGGGCCGTCCGACCCACCGTCCGACCCACAAAGGGTCGGACCGTTCCAGAAACTTTTTCCGTCTTTCAAATCCTCCCGTCCGACCCATGTCCGACCCAAGTCCTCTGGGTCGGACCATTCCAGAAAATCAAGGGTGAAATTAACAGGGGCCGTCCGACCCACCCTGGGTCGGACCACTGGGTCGGACAACACCAGGACTTGTCCAAAACTTGTCAAAACTTCTTCCCAATTTTTCCTCAAGCCTCCTAATGTGTTCTAACATATTTGGCACATTTAACCCCTTTATATAACATCTAAAATAACTCTTTTATAACTCCTTAAACACTTACTCTTTTCTTACCAAAATTCCTAACACTTATAATGTTTTCCTTAGTTTTCTCCAAGTGGTGTTTCATACCTATGATAACCACTATGCCAAGAATGTTTCCTCACCATCATAACATCATCTCCAAACATCCTTTCTTACTAACTAAATCTCCTTTCCACATCTTACCTAAACATCTTTCCTCCTTGTACATCCACATTCCTAAACCTTAAACAAACTTCTCCAAGACTTTAATACATCCTCAAAAACACTCATTGAATTCCTAGAACTTCCAAGATAATACCTAAATCCTTGTAATACTCTAAATCACCTTAATACATGTTTTTTCCCTAATAAAACATTTATTCATTCCTAACACTTCCTTTCACCAAAACTCATTTAAGTACTTAAAACTTCTTTACATTACCCAAATTTTGCCATGGGTTCTCCTAGCACATTGTCATACCAAAACACATTGTTTTTCACCATTAAACACTTAAGAACACTAAATCCATCAAGAACCTTCTCACACACAAAACTTCACCAATTACACTACATCACAATATAGTGCATAAACTTAAATTGCTTGGCACTTAGGCCCTTAAATAACATGGCTCTTAGGCCCTTAAATTGCATAAACCTTAAACACTGAATTTCCACATGTATATATTGCCTTTAACCTGCAAATACACTCAACATCACATATGCCCTTTAATAATCTCCTTAAGAACAATTCTCTAGCTCTTTTCCCATTGGCTCCTTAGGTATTTCATTAAGCAAATCAAGCTCATTTTTCCTAAGGCATTTAAACCACTTTGAGATAGTTTGTTTACCTCTTTTCTTCAAGATTTTACTTGAACACTCTTGTTCTTCCTTGTTTGGAAATCGGCAAGAGGACTTGGTTACTTGTCAATGTTCTAATCAATACACAAGTAAAACCAATGAGCATTCAAGCTCCATGTTTAAACTCATTTACAAACCCTAGTTATATATATATATATATATATATATTGTCTTAACACATTAGGTTAGTTGTTTACCTTGGAAACAAAAGAGAGCTGAATAAGCATCAAGAGAGGACTCCACCAAGCCCTTGAATGATTGACATGATGAAGCTATGGAAAAACAAGAGAAGACACCATTAATGGTGAATTTTCGGACATGCACAAAATGAGAGGAAACTTAGTTTTTCTTTGACTTTCCTTACCTAGAAGCAAAGGGGAATGACAAGGCATGAAAGCATGAGCTCAAACTCCTTCAATGGTGAATCTCCATGGCACCGAAGTGGAGCTTTTGAAGATTTGAAAGAGGGAAATGAAGAGCTTGCTCCAAATAGAAGAATGGTGGTCTTGAAATTGGATTTGGATCATGGAGCTAGAAGATACAAACATTCAAAGGTGGAGATGGTATGTTTTGCTGTAGCAAAAACGATTTCAAGAAGGGAGGATGAAGAAGGCTACGGTGGTGAGTGAAGGAAATAAGAGAATGAGGTGAGAGAGTACTCTTGTTTAGATATTATGTAATATAAAGTAGAATAGTAAACTTGCTTTATCTTATATTTACTTGTGCTAACACGGTGGTGAGTCACCTTATAAAAACTGGCCCCCATCATACTTAGGGGTAGTTTGGTCTTTGTTAACCAATTAACTTACTTATATTGACTTATGTCATAAACTAGCATATTTTTGTTACTATTCACAAAACAAGGCACATATTTGTGAAATTTTTGATTTCCCATTGATTTAAAGTTCCTAATGTGATACCAAGTAGTACACATGTAATTAAAGAGTAATGATGGATATTTAGCCATTCAAAACTCATTTACAAGACAATTTTCAAAAATGTGCTTTAGACTCCTTAAAGCACATTTTGTGTTTTAACTTGTTTTCAAGCTTGGTTTTCTTTGTTAATTGGTTTTAATATGTTCATTAACATATGTATAAGGTATAGGTATGACCTTTAGGTCTTATACAAATTTATCCCAAGTTGGAGCACATTTTGCTGCTTATTGACTTTAAGGTATTTTCTTGTGTTTGTTGGTTTAACTGCTACCAAAGTTTCCTAAGGACTTAATTAGCCTTATTAAATCATAATTTAATGTATAAAGTCTTGGTGGCTCTGGGTCCAAACCAAGTTCACTCCAAGCTTAGAGCATGTTTTTGCTCAAACTGTGTCTTAGTTGCTTTACGTTTTACTATGGTTTAAATTGTACACTGATGTTTCTAAGGCACTTTTAGCCTTAAATACCATGTTTTAACATTTAAACAAAATATCAAGGTTTGAGGTATTTCAGGAAGGGCATAATAGGTTATGGATCATCTTTAGACAAGAATACTAACTAAACTTTAACTGCATATAGTGATGCGGATTGGGTTGGTTGCCCCAACACCAGAAGATCCATCAGCGCCTACTACATTGAATTTGGTGGATCTCCCATCTCATGGAAGACAAAGAAACAAACCAACGTTGCCCTCTCATCAACAGAGACATAATACAGAGGGTAGTGGCAAGCTACTATAAAATAAGTTGGTTATCAAGATTATTCCATGACATGGGAATGTAGAGCATACTCCTCATTCCTTTAAAATCTAACAACCAGTCCGCAATACACATAGCAAGAAATCCAGTATTTCATGAGCTTACGAAGCACACTAAGGTCGATTGCCACTTCATAAGGCAAAAGGTTCGAGAAGGAGTTGTTAATGTGCAGTTCATACCTTATCACTTGCAACTAGCAGGCATTCTTACCAAAACACTAGCGGGAAAAGAATATCCCTTGGTAACCAAACAGTTGGAAATGAGCACAGTGTGATCTACAAAACACTTATCGCTTGTACTTTCATTGTTTCTTGTATGACAACAACTCTGAGGCAAAGTTTACACTCTACATCAACTTGGGGGGGGGGGGTGTGTTACGATATTAATATCGGTTATCTTATTGTTGTTGTCTCATCTCCCTGGGCTCCATCCCTACCTTATTCCTCTGGGTTGCATCCCTACCCTACTTATATTGGCCAAATACTAATGAAGCCCATTATAGTGTTAGGTTGGTTATTGCTATTAGTTGCCACTGAATCACTTAGTTTTACAGCTCTATCATGAGACATATTATTGAGTTGGGTCGAATGTTTTCTTCTCGATCGATTTGTGAGTAGCAAGATTGTATTTCCTTTCCTCTTGCCTAAGTTTCTCTATTCCAAGAAACTTTACAAATTGTTTGTGTTAATCCACTCTTGTGTTATTTCAACCTAAAAATATGTGTGTTCTTTTATATAACCCCTAAGAATTAGATGATAGAAATAGCTACATCATTTTAGAATGTAATTGAGAAATTTTACAATACCCTTAACTTTTACATAAATATCATCATATGACTGTATCTTAAATAAAACCCATTTATCTACTAAATCCCAATATCTATATTTAGACCTGAAATTTAGATCCTAAATCCTCAAATCTCTAAACCCTTAAGTCACTAAGTTCATAAAACCCCCAAAATATGAATCTTAAGCCTTATACCATAAACCCCAAATCTTATATTTCAAACCTAAAATTGACTCCTTAACCCCTTTAGTCATGAACTATAGACCCTTAAAGCGGTTACTAAAAACTATGAATATATATGAAATTATTACTTAAATAAATTATGTATACATATATATAAGTTTTAAGGTCAAGTACACATTTTTTTTTGTATTAAACACCAGAATAAGGCTTCGTTATGGTTATAGAATAGTCAGACCTCCAAGTTAAAGGCTGCGTTCGGACATGGATTTTATGTGGTATAAATATGACATTTTTGAGTTTGACATTTTTGACAAAAAATGCCAAACCGTCATCTTCGAACACCAATTTTCAAAAACAACCACAAATATACCAGCACAAAACAACCACAAAACAACCAACAATTATGCTGTAAAGATAAATATACCGTAAACAGAGGCAGAGCCAGAAAACTGTAATTAAGGGGGCGATAATATTTTAATAATATTAATTAATTTTTAATAAATTAATTTAAATTTTCAATATTTATAATATATTTTAAAAATGATATTATATTAAAATTTGACACAAAATTAAATTAAAATTAAAATATATAGATTAATATTATAAATTAGTTATTTCTTTTTTTTTTAGTTTTTTATGAAGATTGGTATACTAAATTATAAATTATTAAAAATATATGAACAATAGTTTTAAAACTAGTAGTGTTTTCTAAATTGTTTATTCAGATACGGATAAATAGTCTCTTAAAACTATTACTATCTATCAATTCTAAAAAATATTCTACAAGAAAAAGAGTAAACTAATAAAAATTACGATGTAAACTTTCAATTATATCAAAATTATTAGAGTACAAAATATTTGTAGTATTTCAAAATATCAATTGTAATTATTCAACTTGCTAAGTAATGATTAATTACAAAACTGTTTGTACAAACTATTATGGTATGTCAGTATATCAAAATATTATATGTTTTATCCCGTGCTTAATAATTAAGAATAATTTTATTTACTAATATACGTTATTTTTCATTCTTGGCATATCTAGTATTAAATTAAATTTATGTTTTTGAATTTCATTAAGTAATATTTAATTGAATAGAATATATTGTTTTAACTACAAGTATATGTTTAAAATAAATATTTTATCAACAATTAAACAATATATATAATAAAATAATAAGTGATATCTGTACATTATATTCGATTAGATCAATTATTTATTATAGAAAGAATTGATTTTCATTTCAATGATATTATTTATTCCATTAAAAATTAAAATAATCTTAAGTATTAATACATTTGAAATGTATATTAAATACTAAATATAAATCCATAAAATTTATTTGATATATAATACTAATATATTTGTTCTGAATACAATGGTTTATTTCTTTATTTTTTAAATATATGTAAAAAATTTATTTATAAATTAATATGTATACATATTATAAATTAATTGTCTCTAAGATATTAAAAATATTAATTATTAAAGGCTATATTGAAAACTACTATATTTTAACTTTATTAACAAAATATTGTTTTAAAATGTAATATAAAATTTTTAATTGTAACAACGAAAACGGTAAACGCACTGCAACAAAACTAATTTATTCAAAAACAGTTAGACGAAAACCGCCGTATGCCGAACACTAGTTTTCAAAACAGTCACAAAACAACTAGCACAAAACAACCAATAAAACTACCATAAACAACCAACTAAAACAACTAAACCAAAACAACTACAAAATATGATAAAAAACCATGCCGAGCGCACCCAAACTTTATAAAACGTTTTTTTGAGTGGGCGCTTGGCTTCTTGTTGCACGATCGCAAAACACACGCTTTACCTTTTGTTTAGGTCGCGATTAATTATCATTCTTCTTTCTTTCGTGGGGGAGGTCGGTCTCCATTATTTTTAGTCGACATTGAGCTCGTTTGGGGAACAACTTCCAGCAGCAGACAGCTTCTCAATTTCTAAAATCAGCAGGGTTCCACTAAACACCCAAAACAGTAGCTGACAGTTTCTGCAAAATCATCAGCTAACAGCTTCTCAATTTTCAGCAGCAGGACCTAACAATTGTCTCTGTTTTTTAAAACCATCAGCAGACGTTCCACCAAACACCAAAACTAGCAGCTAACAGCTTCTACAAAACTATCAGCAGACAACTTCTTAATTTCCAGCAGCAGGACCCAACAGCAACCCCAGCAGCTGTCCCCAACGAAACTAACTACTACTGCTTAAAAAATTTAATTGACTTGTAGTTTTGATTAGTAGAATAATAAATAAACTATGTTCGCATCTACATCAAAAAATAAAAGTGTGGAGAATAACATCAATTCACACTCCTCAAACACGCCTTAAAATAAAGCCCATAAGTAAAAATTGCTTTTCGGAAGTTTTGATTTCGGTCTTCTCGAAACGCTGCAAAAACCGTCCCATCTCTCCCATTCTTTTGCATTTGTATAAATCAGCTGATAGCTGATATGGGCTGATGACTGATTTCAAATTAGATGATCGTGAAAAAAATCTATATAAGTTGTTTTTTTGTATTAGAGTTTTGAATGATAAACTAACTGATAATGTGACTGACGATATGTAAACCAACTGATAATGCGACTGATAATGCGTAAACCAGCTGATGAACTAACTGATAATGCTGTTTTAAATAAGCTTTATGAGTAAATGATATCTGACCGATAATACAACAAAGAATGAACTGAGCCTGTAAACCAGCTGATAAATCATAAACCAATGAAAACACTTGAAAAAGAATGGGACCATCTCGTATCCCGCCCCCTTTCCCTTTCTCTGCACCACCTGCTCGAACTGTCCCAGTACTACTTGCCTTGCCTCGTTCACTGCGCTCTTTCTCTCTCTTCCACTCATCACGTTTGTTTGTTCCTGTATTTATTTCATTCCCCAGAGAAGAGTCCTTCAGTCGCAGTGTGAAGTGGAAGAAAGCGAGGATCACCCACCCCAGCCAAAGCCAGTACACTCGATAAATAGAGGAGACTCCACACAACGACCACTCTCTTCTTTTGCTTTACCCACTCGAGTCTCATTTTGTCTTTACTTCTACCAGTAGCCGCAGCAGGCCAGAGAGGAAATTCGTAGCCATAGATTTCTAATCGGCTAATTCTTCTCCTCCGTCCCTCAACTTCCACTACTTCTATTTATCTCTGACCTTCTCCTATCCAAACCCTTCTTTCTCTTTTGCCTCCTCGAGCTATCTGAACAGTCCCTTGTTGCATGCAAGGGAAAGAGAGAAAGAGAGAGAGAGAGAGAGACCAAGGGCAGAGCTCTGTTATTTCTTCCTGCCTGAGAGGAGAGTACTCCGGTAAGGGTGGTGGTCGGGTCTGTTTTTGGTTATTATATGTCGGCAGGGTCTCCACCGTTTATTTCGGTTCCGTTATTGAAAAACCTCCGGTTATTTTCGCTCAACTCCCGTCGCCTCAAAAGTATTCTCTGCTCTTGCTTCTCTCTGCAGCAGAGCGGCTTTACCCACCTTTACTCTTCCCCAGCCTCGATGCGTTTGAGGCCGAGAAGGTAACCAACTAATTACTACTACTATCATTCGATGCTGTTTGTTTATATCTTGGTAGCTAATTAGTTGTTTATATTCGTCGATTTTCTAGGGATTCGGATTTGAGGAAAAATAGGCTATATTTTGAACGACTTTTTGATGGTTATCTGTTGTCTATTTTGCAGGACTTGTTCTGGAGTAGAGTGTTTTGGTGGATTTCACATAAACCGATTTGTCTTTCATCTATTTCTATTCCTTAGAGAAGATACCACTCTTGATACCTGATTGCAATCAGAAATAAGCAAACCCAAAAACCCTTTCAAAAACCCTCAGTTAAATCGTCCCCCTCAATTTTTTCCGGGTAAATCTTTGACTATCAAAAATGCCGGGTCCTAAAACCCTACTTCTGACCGCAGATTCATGCCAGCACCATCTTCAAACCCTTCCAACATCAAAAAGACCAATAATCTACGAGTCGCTTCCAAAACCATACGAAAAGTAAGGGTCATCTTCACTGATCCGGATGCAACTGATTCATCCTCCGACGAGGAAGAAATCAGCACCGCAAACTGCAAAAGAAAAGAAAGAAGTTATGAAAGTAGAAGAAAAAACCTCCGATCTGAAAGTACGGTCGTCGGGAGACGCTTTATACAGGAGATTAGTTTGCCGATTCTACCACAACCCACGTCTCTCAGTTCAATACCACCACCACCAACAACACCGATTGCTCATCCCAGGACAGCAATAACAATAACAACAAGAAAGGTAGTAGTAGGGTTTTGTCTTCAGCTGCTAAACCCCGAAGACCACCAAGTTCCAAGTACAAGGGAGTTCGGCAAAGGAAATGGGGTAAATGGGCAGCTGAGATTAGAGATCCGATCCGATGTGTAAGGGTTTGGTTGGGTACTTACAATACTGCTGAAGAAGCTGCCATGGCATATGAACAGAAGAGAGTTGAGTTTGAAGCTATGTTACAACAACAGTCTTCTAACGATGATACTAAGGACAAGGTCTTAAGTACACAAAGTCAACAAAACTCATCTTGCTCAAACTCAAACTCTGAGACACCACCTATTACCGCCTCTGGATCTTGTGAGGAGTCTGGTGGTGATAGTCTGTTGTCATATACCTCACCTTCCTCTGTCCTTGAGGTTGTTGAAACTATCACAAAACCAGCCGCTGCAGCATCTAAAGCTGAGTCTCATATCTCAGATTTAACGACACAGGAAGAGATTAAAGATATCACCCTACTACAATCTCCTGTTGGAGATGATTTGGATATGCTGGATTTCATAGCTGCTAATACCACGACTTCTACCAGCACACTTGCGGAGCAATTTGCGTGTGCTGATTTGCAGATGGAGCTGGATTCATCCATGTTCATCAATGATTTCGGTGAAGTGTTTGATGGTATGTTTGATGATTTTCCAGACTGTGGTGTTGGTGGTGGATTTGATGAGTTCATGGATGGACCAGAGGTTGATCTTCCTGACTTTGATTTTGAACTTGGGAAAGATGAGCTTGCTTGGATTGATGAACCATTAAACATAGCTTGCTGCCCTTGAGGAAGTATGGAAGAAAAGTTTTGTAGAAGCCGGTTGAGTGAGAAAAGTTTGTTTCAATCGGTAATATAGTTACATGAGTAGTAGTATTACTACTAGTTCTTTAATTTATTTAAGTAGTAGTTGGATCTTCTGGGTATGAGAGTTTCTTGTCCCTATGAGATCTGTGGTTTTGTTAGAGTTGAGTTAGCCGGCCAAGTATATGTTTTTTTTTGTCCGAGAAGAGAGTAGCACTTACTGGTGTTATATGAGTTTAGTTTTTTTGTTCTTTGAAAGGAGGGAAAGTAGGAGAGAAAGTCCAGTTGGTTTTTCCTTTGCTGTAAGAGCAGTCCATTGGTCTTTCTACTACTTTGAAGAGCTGAGTAAGGGAGAAGAGATGGATGCCCTTCTGTCTCATCTCTGGTTGTTATGATTTCATATGAATGAATGTTGAAGAAGCCGTATTATTTGTTTGAATATTCTGTTATCTGATGACGAAGCACTTGGTTCTTTTCGCTCTTAAGCTGCGAAATTAACTGTCTTTCATTGTTGACAAATTAAACAAGATAGAGAGATTCTACAATTTTCCAAACTTTCGTTATATGAAATCTTTTGTGAGCTGGGAAATTGTTCATATGCTGATGTACACTAGTGGATATGGTATATGTTAACAGATGTAGTGTTGTCCACGCACAAGTCAAGCATATGAAATATGGTCTCATATGTTTCAGACGGATGTAGTGTCGTCTAATTTGAAGGAAGTTAATTCATTATCCCATGTAGTGTCGTCTAATTTGAAGTTAATTCATTATCCCCACAAATTTACAATTAGCGGGTGAATAGTGTTTACAGTATAAATGGACAAAGAATCATTAGTTGATACCACTCGCTCACAGTTCTCACTCACCCCTGCAATATTCTTCATCCACAGTGTGTAGTGGGATAGTGTGAAGTAAGTGGGAATAACAAATAGAGAAAGTTCGACTAGAAACACCAAAGTGCCCGTTCCACGTCCGTATATGCAGTGCACATTCCGTGGTTTGAGCATCCAGTCTGACGACATAAGGTTGGAGCAGAGGGTAGTGGAGTGGTAGTGCCGGAGTAACATGTGGTGGTGCGCTGTTGGTGGCTTTCTAGGTGTTTTTCAATGGAACGTGGCATTTCTTCTAGCGGGCCAGAGAAGTAAGATTTTTTCTTACCTTTTCTCCGTATCCCTCCCACCCAATCAAAGATACATCTGCTGCTGCTATTTGAGGACTGAGATTTTTTATGTGACTGCCGTCTCACGAGTACTCCACAAACAATCTTTTGGTCCTTATCCTTTTACGTTTTGAAAGGTGGTAGCTTATAATTGATATGAGCTGATATGGATTGATGACTGATTTTAAAATTAGATAATTATGTGAAAATTAATATAAGTTGTTATTTTTATATTAAATTTTTGGGAAAATTCACGATATACCCCTGTTTTCTTTCGTAATTCACAATATACCACTGTGATTTTCATAATTCAACTTTAAACATGCTTAAATGTTGTCCAAAATTGATGAAACTTTACATGGACGATGCTATAGTGTTATATTTTTGGTACAATATTAAATTTGAAGCTTTTAAAGCTCACATGTGATCTGTGAGACCCAATGAATATGTGACTGTTCATTGGGTCCCACAGGTCACATGTGAACTTAAAAAACTTCAAATTTGATATTGGACCAAAATATAACACTTTAACATCGTCCATGTAAAGTTTCATCAATTTTGGACAACATTTAAGCATGTTTAAAGTTAAATTACTAAAATCACAGGGGTATATTGTGAATTACGAAAGAAAACAGGGGTATCTCGTGAATTTTCCCTAGATTTTTTGAACTGGTGAACCATTTGATAATGTGTAAACCAACTGATTAAACAATCGATAATGCGTAAATCAATTGATTAACCAACTAATAATGCGGTTTTGAATAAACTCTTTATATAGATGATACTCAGCCCATAATATGTCCAAAAAATAGGCTGAACTGATCGTCCTAGCTAACTGAAATTTATGTAAAAAAATGGGGCCTTATTATTTTAGTAGCTTATAGAAATACATTATTTTTATATGTTACACATTTAGTTAATTATTATATCAATTTTTTATATATTAATTTGAAATTGAATTGACATGAACTTATTAAGGCCCCATTAGAGCTGATAGCTGATACTAGATGATATGAACTGATGACTGATTTTAAAACTACATGATTGTGTAAAAATCAATATAAGTGGTTCTTTTTGTATTAGGGCTTTTTTAACTGAGTTATGATTGTGTGTGAAGGATTAGTTTGAAAATTTTGTTAATATGTTGTGTTCTTAACTTTTATGTGATAATTTTTAATTGATTATAAATATATTATTTTATTTTAATATCTTGACATAGTGTAATTCACTATTTTGTATAATTCTTATATTTAAAATGAATAATTTTTTCATTAATTTTATACCAAATGTTTTTTGTTATTATTAACTATACTATATATATATTATATTAAAGGAGCAACTCTCAATTATTTAAAATTTGATAATATAATTTAATATACTCTAATAAATTTGATAACTAAGTATTCTTTAAAATCAACAACAATAAAATATAAACCTTTATTTTAAAAACATTTAAAGTTAGCTAATACGAATTATTACATGGAATTCATTTAAAACATATAGACATGAAAAAAATAAAAATATAAAAGAAAAAATCAGCTCATAATGCATAAATTATTTAAATAATATTCTTTTAATAAATTTCATAAATAGATGGTACCAATGTATAATATGTCAAAAAAATAGACTGAGTTGATCTATCGAACTCATATTGCGTAAACCACCTAAAATTTTATCAAAAGAATGGGGTTAACAAAAAGTAATACCGTACTCTCGGATCATATTCAAATGGAGGGAGGAAACGTCAGCCCCTCACCATACCTCGCATACAGGAAGCTATAGATTCTTTCTAGTATATGCACCAGCTGGCTCTCCTTAGAATCCTCCACATGACAATAGTGTCCTCTCTTTGTGCGGAAATTTGCTCAGTTGTTGGATTGAAATTGAATTGCGGTATTTGTTTATCACCTTTAATGGAAATTATTGGTGAGAGTTAGGTAACGGGTAATTCAATTATACAAATTTGTTTGTTTTTTTAATGACAAAGCAGCATGAGGACCGGGGGCAGTGTGTCTTCTTGCTGTTTCAGCAGCATGTGGGGTGTTGTTGACTTCGAAACTTGTTGTAATCGTGGTAGGAATGAAGTAAGAAGACAGACTAGTGGTACGCGGGCGTGGCAGCCATAACAGTTGATTATATTTATCACCCGAGTGTTTGTTTTTGCAGTCGATTTTTTAGAATTTACAGTCATTTTGCAGTCAATTTTTTAGATTTCGCAGTCATTTAAAAAAATATGCAGTCAGTTTTTTGTAATTTGCAGTCATAAAAAAAAACACTTATATATAAGCATCAAAGGTGTTAATGAAACTATTACACTCAAACTTCCAAATGGAGAAGAAAGAAAATGTAGAGAGAGGAAAACAAAAGGTTGGAGATAAAATACGATTTAGGCTCAATCAGAAGAGGAAACGGCAGTGGAAATCGAACAATGAAAAAGAATTCGATCTGAACGAACCATATAATGAAGAAACTGCGTTCTCGGACGATCCAACGGTAAATTTTAATCAAAATATCGCAATTTTTTACGTTTTCGTCCGTTTAATGTCGTCCTTTTTGTAACGTCCGTTTTATATCGTCCTTTTTGCGTCGTCGTTTTTTATCGTCCGTAACGGACTACTGTGCATAAAGTCCGTAACGGACGTGCATAACCGTAACGGACTAAATTATCGTGTCCGTAATTCGGACGTTTCAGATGCGTCCGTAACGGACCTCTTGAATGAAGTCCGTAACGGACGTTAAATAAAACAGTCCGTAACGGACGGATGTGCAGAATTTGTCACTTCTTTTGTTGACACATGTTTACTCCTACTTTTTGTCAGGCTTCGGTCCCACCTCATGACTCCCCTGCTCATCATGATTCACCCTTTGAACTTCCTGAAGACGAATGGATCGATACTACTCATGTATTTCAAACCAATCAATTTTTTCCTACTAAGCAAGCCGCTGTTGAATGGGTGGACACTGTAGGGCGGCAAAAGGGTCGTGAGTGGATGGTGGTGACCATAGTCCAGACAAGTACAGATGACCTAGTAGTACTTACGTGTGAGCGGTACTGGCATCCACGAAGAGTTAAAGCTGATGATGATTATGTGCAGCGAGGACGTACCTCCTCGAAGAAGTGCTCATGTCCATTCCGTATACGCGGCAAGTGCACTCATAAAGGATGGAAATTGGTTGTGAAGGATGGACGACACAACCACTACTTGCCTAAGGTGCCAGAGGGACATTTTAGTAGACATCCATTGACAGATGATGAGTTGAAAGCGGTTCGTCATTTTCATATGGTAGGTACTCCCCCACGTGAGCAGTGGTTGCGACTGAAGGAACAAAATCCGAATCTATTCATTGGTATCAACTTCATATACAATTTGAACAAGAAGTTGACAAAGGAGCATAAGGGGGGACGACCAGTTATGCAAGTGCTTGTTGATGACCTTGAGCAACACAAGTATCACGTATTTTGTGACGGCCGTCGAGGTTTGTTTCTGCCATCATATCATTTAAGTTCTGTTACGTTTTAAACTATTCCTATTATTAAATTCTTTTTTTTCATTTTGTACAGACGATAAGGATGTTACCGGGTATGTTATGTTTGCCAGCCCAACATCTGTGAAGCTTTTCAATGCGTTCCCTTATGTCATCATCATTGATGCTACATACAAGACAAATGTATATAAGATGCCGCTTGTAGAGATAGTAGGAATGACTTCTGCTGGGAAGAATTTCAACATTGCATATGCATTTGTATGTAATGAGGACGAAGCAGGGTACACTTGGGTTTTGAAAAACTTGAGGGAGTTATTGATTCAAGGACGTGAGCCGTCTGTGTTTGTGACTGACAGGGAGCTTGGTCTTATGAAAGCTCTACCTTCTGTTTTCCCCCATGTGCCTCATCTACTATGTCGTTGGCACATTAACACCAATGTTGATTTGAATGCAAAGAGGTTCTTCCACAAGACAGGTGAAGTGGCTGAGGCTACTAAACATTGGTTTAAGGTAGTCAAGAGTACGACGGAGGTGCATTTCAGGGAGGAGTATGCACACATGAGGAACGTCTATGAAAAGAAAGGGAAGCTTGACTGGATAAAATATCTGGATGACACTTGGCTCGTTTACAAAGAAAAGTTCGTTGAATGTTGGACAAATGAAGTATCACATTTTGGAAACTGCACAACAAATAGGTATGTGTGACATGCTTATTCTTGATTTTCAATTTAATGTGTTGTTCATTTCCAAAGACAATGAAAGATGCTCATTAATAGTTAATGTGACAGAGCTGAGAGCTCACACGCAGCACTCAAGATTTGGCTTCAGTCTTCCCAAATGAAGTTGCACACCATATTCTTCAGGATTGATGGGCTTCTCAAACGTCAATTCAACGGGTTCCTGACAGATATGGAAATGTCTAAAGACAAGATGGCTCACGAAGACTACTACCGTCTATTTCGAACAATACGCGGGCGAGTCAGCCACAAATGTTTGGTGATCCTTCAAGAGGAGCTTCAGCGTGGCAAAGAATTCAAGACGGATGAGCAACAGTGTGGATGTGCATTACTTTATACTCATGGGCTTCCTTGTGCACACTACCTTTATGAACTGATTGAAAGAAAAGACAAACTTACACTAGACGTTATTCACGACTTGTGGAAGACGTTGGAGTTGGATGGGGGAAAACAATGAAGGAAGAAACACTAACACAACATGAAGAGAACAAAATCATGTGGAAAGCATTGAACGATGAAGTTCTCCGTCTGGACGACCCTTTGATTCTTCAGCGTTGTGTTAGGCTTGTGCAGTCAGTGATTAGACCTGGTTCATCTTTCGATCTTGACGAGCCACCTGTTCAAGTTCCACGTGGAAGACCAAGGGGACACAGTACATCCACACGAAGGTTAACGTTCGTATAAAATTGTTTGCACAGTTTATAATTATTTATACTGGTTTTCTTTAAAAATATTTTCCATCATCGTTCTTAGGTTCAAAGCTACCCACGAGCGCATGAAGAAAAATGTCAAGAAGGGAAAATCCGGTGCCGATCACAATTCAGCTCCACCTAAGAAGTCAGCCTTGGCACAATGGCGTGATATGACAGATGGATTCCCATTTTACCATCTTTTTGTAACCAACGTTCATGAGCAATTTACACGTTACAAAAACGTGCAACCTGACGGCAATTGTGGTTTCAGAGTTATTGCAGATTGGAGGCATCAATCAGAAGATGAATGGAGAGAAGTACGCGCCTCTATGTACGAGGAGCTAACTCTTCCAGAGAGACAAATTTGGTGGGCTGATAGAATGGGTGGTCTGTCAGATGTGCAGAAAGAGGCAGACACGGTTTTATGGACAGGGGATGGGTTCGCACCAGAGAACAAATGGTTTGTCACCACGATTATTCCAGTCATATGTACCAGATACAACCTTGTTCTAGTATACATTGATGCTGGGACCGGTGCTGGTTTCACATGCCTACCATTCAGAGATAACAATGGCTGGGGTCATGCGTGCTCGGAGGTGCTTTATATGTGTCGTGTCGGTAATCATTTCATACGTGTTGATATGGCAGATAATGCACCCATACCTCCCCTTTATTTGACATGGGGGAGAGTTAGAGATCCCTCAGTTCAAGGTTGGGATGAGGCATATCATCAGCGGATCACACTCTGGAGGGAGAAGTATCTGTCACATCGAAGTTAGGAGGAAAAAGCTCACTTTCAGCACACTTTTGGGTCCAAGAGTTCCTATATCTACCTTGGATTAACGTACATAGTTTGATCTTTTAATAGGTAAAAGCTCACTCTGAGCACACTTTTGTGTAAATGGTTTTGTAGGTCCCCCTTCCCCTTAGCATTTTGTAAATGGTTTTGTAAATGCAAGCGAGCCATACCTCCCCTTTTGCTTGGCACGTGGGAAGCTTTTGTAGGTCCCCCTTCCCCTTAGCATTTTGTAAATCTTTCAACAGAGCTACGAATCTTGAAGCTCATATTCAAGCTAATGTGGGGAGAGTAGAAAGTTATATAGGTGTATGGTGTATGGTATTCAATAGGGCGGCGAATCGTATTAAAGTAAGAAGGTGGCCAGTGACTTTTACAGACTACTCTAGACTTCAGTGCTCAGGACCTACTAATGAGATGAGACTAGACGGGACGAGCAGTTGTTACTTGTTTGAGGAAAAGTGAACATCAAATTCCAACCTCATGTGGCATAAATGAGTTTGTTCCACTCCCGGTCCAAAGCATATTGAGATAGTCTTTTTAACAAACATCCAACAAACAGTCATAAAACTCACAATATAGTCTCCGAAGTAATAGTCATGAAACCAACAACAATAAAGCATAACTAAAAATATCCAACAACCCTTCCATAGCAACCAGCCTACCTACCCCTATGACCCCTCTGCAGCTGTGGCATAGTTACCCCCCCGGTCTGCCACCCCCTCTAGAACCTCTCCCTCTACCAGCCCCCCTACTTTGCGACCCGCTGGATGTACCAGGCCTCTCAGTCTGCGGTGTGATCCGGAAGTGCTGAACCTGTCCCAACATCTGATCGAAAGAATGCTGAAACTGGGACAACTCATCAGGCGACATCTGAGCGAGCCATCCGTCTGGGTGTGGGGCCGGGAAGTATGGATCCATCAGCTGCGCAACAGTAGTGAGCGTCACCTGTGGATGTAATAGTATGAAAAGTATATAGATTAGTTTCTAATTATTGATTGTTATAAAGTACGAATAAATTAATATAACAACTTACAGTAGGATCAGCAGCGGGGTAGCAGCACCACCAGGAGGGATGATCCTCGGGTGGGTCCGAGCAAGGTACCACTCCAGGTAATCTGCCTCCACATCATCACCAGCAGAAGCGCGTCGTGAGTTAAGAAACTCAGTGGCATACATGTTAGATTGACTGCTCCATAGCGCTGGTGATGCAACATGCTCAACAGTGTAGTCTCTGCCGGTCCTCTTCCGTATAGCCATGTGGCCATAGAGGGGGAGTGGAGGGAATAACCTGGACCAAGCCGAACTGCCTCAGACACCGGTTCGGATGGTAAGGCTCTACAATATCCATCATGTGTAGATGCCCAAACCATCGGGACCGACCCTGCTCAACACGCCATGCATCCACTCCGAATGGTGTCCACACAACCTTATCATTTAGATTTTATCTCTATTTGTCAACTAATTCTAACAAGTTAATAATAAACTAATTTTAATTCTTAAGTAATGGTACTGAGTACCCTACCTGGTCAGATGTAAGAGCATCCAAACGTCGCCGGTACTCCACCAGTCTGCTGTTGTCTGAACTATGTCGACCCTCAATCTTCACGAACCTGCAGCAGATGGGACAGGTGAGGCGGTATTCACCATCAGACGACGGCAAATACCTGGGAAGTACTCATAGATCCAGCACTGTAACATTTAAAAATATCATAATACTATTTTTGACAATTGTAATGCGGGAAGAAAATTATCAGGATAATTTATAGTACTATTTATACCTGCAATAGGGTAAGACACCCAGCGATGGTCCTCGCCTCAGCACGAGAAGATACACCAAGGTGTCTGTAGAGGTAGGCCAGTGTAGCAGCACCCCACGCATAGTCTGAGATGGAGTCAATGTCCTGTAGGGGCCAGCAGGTGTATGGGCGTATCCTATCATTCCCCTTGTCGGGGAACAATGTGCAAGCGATCAAGTAGTAGAGATAGCCACGAGCCTCGCTAGCGTAAGTGGCATCTACGTGGCCACACCAATCCCTAATCTTACTGTAGGGGACGCCACCCTTGTAATACCACCTCTGCTCCTTCACCATACCGACGGAAGGAAGGCCTACAACCTCAGCAAGTGCAGCTAGCGCACAATCCAATGTCAGCTCTGGTGGCGCTGCACCTCCACGTAACTCCTCGGGGGCCTCAAAAGCAACTGCTCTCCCCTGAATCGAAAGGCCCATGATGTGATAGACGTCATGTAAAGTGATCGTCATCTCACCAAAAGGTAGGTGGAAGGTGTTGGTGTCCGGCTGCCACCTCTCCACGAAAGCAGATATCAGCGCCATATCAAAATATCCATGGGAGCAGTCGTGAAGATGTGCTAGCCCACTATCTCTCACTACCTCCTTAGCCCTCTCATGGTTAAAGAGGTCAATATGCCACTTCTCCAGTAAAGGGCCTCTAGTGATAAATGACAAACAACCACGCTCCTATCGATATATCGATTTTATAAGTCCACAAACTACAGTTAACATAAAAAAAATATTTAAAACAAATGTTAGAGATACATACCACTCCTCGCCACACATCCAACGCCACATGTCCACCAAAGCTGCGTAGCAGACTAGCATCAGAAGGACCACCAGGAATCGGAACGGACTCCGGAGTGATGAACCAATCGGTGGGTATCTGACCCCCAGCTGATGTCGCACCCCCACCGGCAGCAAGGGCTAACTGATCTCCGGCCGTCTGCTGGTCCATCATCATCATCATCGTCGAGAATCATCGCTATCGTCATGATCAGATGCGAATCGCCTCCTCGGTGACGATGGCTGCTGATCAGCAGGGAATAGACCAGAAGTGCCAACAGCAGGAGGATGGGGAGATGAGGCAGCAAGTGACTGTGACGATGGTCGGTCTGCAACGCGCTTGGACCGCCTCTCCATTTCCATTTGCTCCCGAGCAGATCGTGTGACCTTCTTCCTCTTAGGAACGCTAGAGGAACAATCTACTGTCGCTTTTTGTTTGTCCTTGCGGTTCATCTGTAAAACAAATAGAGTCAGTAACCAAAAAAAAAAAAAAAAATACGGTCCGTAACGGACCTATGTGCATTACGTCCGTAACGGACCCCAAGAATATAGTCCGTAACGGACTATTAGGTCAACAGTCCGAAACGGACGGAAAAGATTAGTCCGTAAAACGGACGATTCGTAGGAGTCCGTTTTTCGGACCACTTTTAAGAAGTCCGTAAAACGGACAGTTTGTACGGTCTGTTTTACGGACTGAAAAAAACATTTTTTTTTCTTTTTTTATTTTGAGCTTGATTTGAGTTAAATTTGATCTAAATCATCTTCAAAACTATACCTAATCATACAATAGCATAATACAATGAAATAGGAGGGTAAACAGTTACCTTAAGTGCTTCAAACGGAAGTTGGGCGAACGAGAGGTTAGAGAGGTTTTGGAATCTGATTTTTTTTGCGCGAAATAGAAATGAGAGGAGAGATTGAGAGTTGGGATATATATAGTCTTTTTTTTTGGCGACTGCGTATTCTAGAATATTAACTGTATTTGATGACTGCAAATTTTAAAAAAATGACTGCAATTTTATTAAAATGACTACAAAAACTAGAATACTGACTGCAAAACCCAGCCGAGTTATCACCCCTTTGAATAGTTAAAAAAAACATGTATTATTCATATGTCATGTGAGATGTGACTTGTGGTAGTAATTAAGAGTATGTAATTTGTCAATTTTTGTTTCATTTCTATGGCTCTGTTCGGCATGGCTGTTTTGGCAGCATAAATGCAGAATATTTGACAGCAGGAATGCGCTGACATAAATGCAGCATATTTGCTGGCAGGAATGTGCTGGCATAAATGCAGCTGTTTTGAAAACTGCTGTTTGGCAGTGTAGCATATATGCAGCATGTTTGGTTAAGTTAGTTATATGTAGTGTGTTTACCGTTTTCGTATTACAATTATAATTTATTATATTACACTATATAACTTTATTTTGTTAGTAAAAATAAATAAAAAAATTCACAAACAATAAATTTTTTATTTCTATTATTTAAGCAAAACTTGTAACTCCTAAACAATATATTTTTATTATCTAAATTTTATAATTCTTACAAATATAAAAGCGTAAAAAAGAGAAAAAACGTTTCAAATTTTCTGATAATGTTATGTGAATTTATTTAGTGAAATTATAACTTTTAATAATATATAATATTTTTGTAACTTTGTATGTTAATAAATTTATATGCATTCATATTTCTATATACTATTTTAATATTTTAATTTATATATCAAGTGTGTATATTCATTTTTTTAATTTTATTAATCTATGTGGTATTACAAATAATATATTATAGATTTTTATTATAAATGTGATTTTTTGTAAATTTGGCTAAAGATGTAGTACTATTTTTTATAAATTATTTAAAGCATTATGTAATTTGTAATAAATAAAGTAACTTGTAAAAAATTTCTTTTTTTTAAAAAAATCAATAGTCACAGTAATTGCATTATGAAGTGAGTAAAGAAACGGAAGTGAAAGCACGAAAACGAAAAAATAGCATTTGCTGCGGACATGTATGCTGACATTTATGCTGTCATTTATGCTGACATTTATGCTGTTTTAGGCGAACAGCAAAACAAATAAAGGAGTCTAAAACAGCATATGCTGTACATTTATGCTGTCAAAAAATGCGCATAAAATGCATGCCGAACGCATCCTATAAGAGGGTCGAATACAATTCATCAATGTCGCTCCTTAGCGTTACTGTTAGCCAAGAACAGTCAAATAATTCATTCATTTTTCTCACACACCGCAACAATAATGATGAGTAGTGCCTAGAGTTGGGATAATCAAGGTTTGCTTATTTGGACCACCCTCCTACTCTCCCACACTGATTTGAGCAAATTAATCTGATTTTAGGAACCGGTGAGGTGACGGATGATTTTAGGAAAGTGAGAGTCATCCAACACCGACTAGTGTTCAATTTGTTTCATATCATTAAGGAAACAACATTGAACAAGTTGGGTGGGTAGTTCCAGCAGAAGCTGATAACTGTCTAAACAAGAGAGAGAGCCATCTTGGTTCAAAGATCAAACATGTGATACATGACCCATCTTAGAAACAATCATTTTATAAATAGAGCAAAGATTGTAAAGACCAACTTTAAATTAAAGAACAAGCAACTAAAAACTAAACCATTGCACCCGCAGGAAGACGAACGATGTTATATTAGGGAATACTGCCCATCCCCGTAGCCAGCCAAACGTGAACTCATTTTTTCAGCTGGTTGCCTCATTCATAGTTGCACCTGCCTCCAATGTTGGGCTAAGATCAATCATCAAGACACTTGGCACCAGATCCTGACGAGATTTTGTCATTTCCCCTTCTTAAGACTCAGTCTTACTTTGTGATGCATTTTGTCAAGTTTTCTTATCGTCCTGCTGGGCGTCTACAGGTGAATCCCACGATGCATGGTCACGGGACAATCGACTAGGTGCATCTAATCCACAAGTTCAGCAGCCAGCTTCAAGGGTCTACAAATTGAAGATGATAGACAAGGGTGGGAATCCGACCTAACCTGTCCATGTAACGCCCCTATTTACAATAAATACAGCGGAATATAAAATCTCTACTGGCGTTTACACACCATCAGGTTCCAAACACCCGGCACCAAACCTCACCAATTACAACTTATAAAATTACAAAAGCTACGGTCTGAACTCGAGAAAAACAACATAACATAACTACTAGTAAAATAGAATAACTCTTACAATTCCTAATTCCCATCCCAATCACTCATGCTCTTCGTGGCCACCTGTATAAACAATTTATACCTGCAAGATGAAACCAAGCAGCCCACCCCGGGAGGGGTGAGTCAGTTCCATGGAATGGAACTGGTACAATTCTCCAAAGCAATCTTTAAAACATAACTCTTCAAAATAAACAGTAACTTGAAATTAAACTCTTGAAAGTAAAACAGGGAAACAAGGCACTTTAAAATCACCAAGCCAAAGATAACAAGTTAAGGATACAGATAAATAATAGGAAGGTAAAGTTAGTGAAACCAAACCACACCATGTGTTAGTGAACATCCAATGCCTTAGTTAAACCCAATTCCCGTTAGGAGTAGAAAGACTGAGATAGTCACAAGGGACTAGGAATGATAAGATAGATCCAAGAACCAATGACTCAAGAGTGGAATAATTCAACTGGGAGAGATGGCCTCCACCGCCAAGTACGTCCTTTTAGGACAGGGGATATACAGCCCCTCACTGTTTACTACGTCCCTTTTGGGACAGGGGATATACAGCCCCTCACTGTCTACCACGTCCCTTTTGGGACAGGGGATATACAACCCCTCACTGTCTACTACGTCCCTTTTGGGACAGGGGATATACAACCCCTCACTGTTACCATTGAAGACGCGCGCACGTCGAAACCTCAAGAACCAGCTCATGGATGAAACGATATCCAGAGTCAAAAGAAGAATTTACCAAAATTGACCTTTTTCAAATTCCCACCAGATCACTAACTACCCAGAGCAATACCAAAACACTCAGTCCTACAGAGTGCAGAAGCGTAAACCCTAAGCAGTCAATGTCTAATGGAACAACCAAATATAAGGAATCAATACCCAAGTGAGTTTCACATTCAAGGCTCAGTTAGTCACACAAGCTGAGTTAGTCACACAACCATTTCCTTTTAGACTCTTAAACTCAGTTAGCGTTTATCAAAAACATCCCATAAGTCAATCAACAAAAGTATCGGAGTACGAGAAATCGTACCTGGTCAACGCTGTAGCAGTTCTAGTAAACTCGTGCAAACATTCAACAATTCTCTGAGGAACATTGAAGATAATTTACTATCAATAACCTGTACCCTAAGTTAAACTTAAATAAATTCCTCTCTCTTATTTCCAAATCTCAATTATCTTATAAGCCCTCGCTTAAATGTTATGTATAACCTTTGACTTATTTTAGAAGGTTGTATAGCCCAAGGTTGTAGGATCAAGAAATGTATTTTATTAACACCTGCTAACTGTCCACTTGATGAGTGTCCAAATGAGCATGTTTTAGGGGTGTATTTCATATGTTTAATCAACACTTTTCATGCTCATTTCTCAACTCTAGCTTGTTTTCCTCTAGTTTTGTGTTTCATTGGTGTTTCACACATTTATTGTTTAAACAGGAGGTAACATAGCTAGGAGTAAAGTAGACGAAGAGAGGAACGCGTGGGCGCAAACGGATCCAAAATCGGAGTTAAAACGAAGAAGATACAGCATTTTGAAGTTATACTGACTCCGACCGACCTTGCAAGTCCGGTCGCAAGGTCGGTCGGGTCGAAATTTTGCCCAGATTTGCGTTTTTGCAAGCTACTGGAATCGACCGACCTTGCAAGTCCGGTCGCAAGGTCGGTCGAACTTAAAAACGCGTCCGAAAATCGCTACTGACTCCGACCGACCTTGCAAGTCCGGTCGCAAGTTCGGTCGGTCGTAAAATTTGCCCAGAAATCAGATTTTAAAAGGGGAAAAGAAGAGGAAAGAGGGGGATTCCACACACAACACAAAAACGACGGGAAAAGAAGAGAAAAGAGGGAAGAAGAAGAAAGGAAATGAAGAAGAAGAGAAGAAGAAGGAGGAGAAGGCTAACCTCCATTGAAGCTCTTCCTCAACCTCCAATGGCTATTTCTTCTCCCTTCTCTCTCTTTGGTGCTTTAATGGTTGTGTAGTTACCTTGTAGCTTGGGATGGGGATTTTGCCCCAAAATCCCTAAAACCTCCATTGTTGAATCTAAAACTTATTTTTATGCTTTATTTTAGTCTTTGAGCTTAATGAAGATGATTATTGGGTATTTATGATTCTTAAACTTGTTTCTCATGATTTGAGGATTAGTTTAGGGTTTTATCCAAATTATCAATTATGTGTTAAATTGGTTGGTTTGGCCTACCTATTAGTTTAGCATTATTGTGGGATTCTATCAAAATGTTATTCAGAGATAGAAACCTAAACTGTTAGAGACTAAAACGGTGTACTCTGATTTCGATGATTTTGAGATTAGACTACATTGCAACTTTAATGGAACTTGAGCTTAGTGCTATCGATTGACCCGGGGCTTAGCTGAATGAGAAGTCTCGATTAAATTGGTTAGGATTAGTAGGCCTAGATTAGGTTGCTAATTAATTAAGCGTTCCCGTGGTTTAGCTATGAGTTCGAGGTTCGACAATCGGTAGTAAGGGGAGGACGGGTGCAAATATCCATCCCGGGCTACACCTATCCTAGATAGATAGTTTAGTGTTTATTGCTTTTCTTTATTTCTCCAATTACAACCCAAAAACCCAAAACCAATAATTTACATTTATGCACTTTTGTATATATCCTCTTGCACATTTACTAAGCTTATAATTAGCTAGATAGTTACGAAGTCCCTGTGGATACGACCTTGTTGTACTACAATGATTGGGTTCACTGCCCATAGTTAGCAAGATAGTCTCACCACTATTTTGCACAACAAGTTTTTGGCGCCGTTGCCGGGGACTTCGGTCCAACTATCTGGTTTATTATCTGTTTAGTTTTTGTGCAGATTTTCATTTCATTTATTTGCCCATTTTGTGTATAAATTTTTGTTTTTTTAGGTACTTAATTCTGATGGATGGTCACTACGATCAAGCAGGAGGTTGGTACAGTTACTCCTATGGCGCAGAGAACTACAATCAATGGGATGTATGTCAAAGGTGCGGAGAGTACCATGAGAGCCCCCAATGTCCAACAACAATGGCAGAATTGCGAGCTCTTATGGAGGACCTCAACTCATATGTCTACCGGAGGCTTGTGTGCCAAGAGTGTGGAGGAGACCACGAGAGTGCTCACTGTCCTGAGATCACAGTAGAGGTTGATTCACCCAGTATGGAGGAGCTCATGTCTGATCTTATCTCTTCTTGCAAGCCTAACTCGACTATGCAAGATACTTTTATCATGAAGCAAAATACCTTCAACATGAATGTTCAAGCTCAGATCGATCAGATTGTGCAACAACTTGAGAGCGAAACAGTTCATGATGTGGAACAGCCTACTGAGGACTTGAGCTACTCTCTAACTCCTCCCCTGTGCGAATCTGAAATCACAGCACCACTTCAGCCCCAGCTTGACTATGAAGACACTTCATCATAAGAGAGTCTCCACTTTGACTTCAAGGAGCTTTCTCCCTCTGAAGTCAGCTACCAATATTTCCCCGCCTCTGTGCTCCATCAAGATCACGAGGATGCTCACATCCTCAACTTTGAGAAGGAAGACACTGTCTCCCTCTGAATCCTCAGAGGAGAGTACCACCACCGACTTCAAGGAGCCATCCCCCTCTGAAGTTGATGTCAACCTCGGCTCTTCCTATGAGCCTCACCCCGAGGTCGAGGATGTCTACATCCTTGAATTTGAGGAGGATGAGCCCATTAACTTTGATCTTCATTTGAAGGATCAAGGCCCCCACCCGTGCACTAATGAAGTTGGGTGGAAGCTCAACGTACACCCGCTAAGTGTGGAGGCCACCTTCCTATTTGATCCGGGACCAAAGATTGAAGACAAAGTCCGCTCCGGAGTTCTCCCTGCACCACTCACTGAAGATAAGGATGTTCACATCCTTGAATTTGAAGAGGAGGCTCCACCACAGTTTGATCCTTGTACCAAGGATCACCCACCTCAACACTTCCACCTGATGAACGATCGGTGGAGTTTACACTTTCACATCCTAAGTGTTGAGGCCACATTTCCTTTTGATCCGGGTCGTTCTTCATTGCTAGATGATGCCCGCCCAACCCACCCGTTGAAGCTGACTTCAACGTTCATATTCGATCCCGGATGACTTCACGGTGGTATGGTCTAGCCAAAGACCTTAAAGAAGGGTCGCTTACCGGGAGGCAACCCGGATTTCATTTCGTGTCTTGTCTTTTAAATTCTGTTAGTTTAGATTTTGCATTGTTTTCAATAATGGGCTATTTTGGCATTCTTTGGACTTGCCCTTTTACGCCCAATTGGTGGCGTTTGTGTTGTGAATATTTTGGAGACAGGTAAGCCCCTCTGAAAAAGGGATAGAATTAGGAACAATTACAAAGGAACCTCTGGCGAAATTTTCCAAGAGGACCTTCATCTCCAACGATTGAAGGTAGCACCTCAACGACCCCTCCCACTAGCAATTGTGCGGGCACCCTATCTTCCATCCGCATCTTATCGGGGAGTACTTGATAAGTGCAAAACATATAGACTTATTAGGGTTTAATCACCTATAATTTGTAGCATTTTTAGTAATGTTTCGCACTTATCTAGGGTTTTTCCTATAATTATGTTGTTATATTAACTGATATATTATATGTGTTAAAATGTAGGAAAAATACCCAATAAACACAAACATTATAAGGGATTAAAAGAGGGACAAGAAAGAGTCACGCGACAAGGGCGTGTGCACGCCTGGTACGGACATGAGGAGAGGCGACCGCCTCAAACAGGCGGACGAGACACAGGGCTACCGCCCCTTATCAGGCGGACGGGACAGAGGCTACCGCCTCTTAATGGGCGGTCTTGGTGGCGGACGTGAGAGCAGCAACCGCCTGGCGGACACAACAGGAGAGAACCGCCCCATACTGGGCGGACATCACAGGCAACCGCGAGGCGGACGTGAAGGAGTACCGCCACTTATTGGGTGGTTGATCAGGCGCGGTCGTGACTAATTATCAGTCGCGACCAGTTTTCTTCGCCCGTCGTCGTCTGCAACTTACCTTCACCGACTCTCTGCAACTCGCCCACTCGTCCACTGTCTGCGCCTACCTTAATTCACGCGTATGTTCAACTCTCTGTCCCCTGCAATCAATGAAGCAATCAGTGAGCTGCAATCAAACGATTCTTCCCCGCCTCAATCATTTGCTCACGCGTCTGTCTATCTTCCTTTCTTCTTCTTTTCTTCTATATAAACCCACGAGCTTCACCCAATAAATGACACCACCAATCCATCCACGACCCAACTTCCCCACTTCACACATTCATCCCATTTCTCTTCTCCCGTATTCTCCATTTTATTTATTTTACATTCACAAATTCACCTCTAACCCTACGTACACAAAATAGCAGAGAGTGAGACGGAGTGATTACGGATGATTTCTATTACTCTCGTCTCTATCTATCTATTTAATATGTTAGGCTAGTTTACGTTTACTCTGGGAATAGTTATTATGTATCTGTATTAATTATGCAATTTCTACTGGTTATTTATATACAGTTTGTTACGTTTTAAAGGTTATCTCGCCTATTTAATAAATCTCATGAATTTATTAAATTGCTTTACTAAGTCTGTTTTTAATTTCATCGGTTAAAGCAGATGGGTTAATTAAGCCGTAAAATTGGGGGAAACTTATTTCATCGTTTAAGTTAGTACTCAGTTGCAAATGTAATTCCTCAAATACTCCTCTGCCGTTTGCAGGCTTTTGCTTGAGTTTTCATCGGACCTTGCATTACAGGTGAACGAGTTCTTATGAGTTTTCATCGGACCTTAAGAAAATAACAGGAACCTTGCCAAATTATTAAACCAGTAGAGATAGCTTAATTATGCAGATTATATTAACCTGACCCAGAGTTCCATTTTATTTGTCTGTCAACTTAGTTTATTTTATTCTTTCTTTTTATTTATTTTACAAGTCAATTAATCCCCCCTCCTGTGACACGCTTAGGTACTATTATATGTACATTAGTCCCACGGTTCGACATCCGGTGCTTACATTTTCACTATACTACTGCGACCGGGATTTATTTGCAGCCCGACGTTATTTTTGGGTTTTAATTTCTTTCTTTTATGTTAATTACACCTGTTTAACCACTCATTTATAACGTCTGCAAAATGGCGCCGTTGCCGGGGACTAGTTTATTCTAGTCCCTAAGCCCCGGATTATTCACTTGTATAATTAGAATATTTTGTTTATATTGTTTGTTGTTGTTTATATTATTATCTTTTATATTTTGTTTATATTATTATTATGTTTGTTTCTAATCATTTTATTTTCTAATCTTTTTCAGTAGTTTTGTTTTATACAGAAAAACACAAAAAAATCTGTACGTGGCAAATGGAGAAGCGTTTGAATTTTGGCAGGATTTATACTGCTCCGAATGTGGGGGAGCTCATGATTTGAGGATTGTCTCATAGTCCAAGAGCAACTCTGGTTAGAGATCAACCAGACTACCTGGAGAATCGCTCAACTACTGGAGCAATCAATGAGCGAAACAGTTCAAGAGGTAGAACACCCCACTAGACGAGCCATTCATAGAGACCCCTCCCTCTAAAATCAATTACCGCTATCTTCCATCCTTCTCTATAATATACCCAGACAATGAGGATACTTACATCCTCAAAAATGAAGAGAAGGAATTGCCATCACCTCCCGCCACCATATCCAAACAAAACGCCACTATCACCTTCAAAGAATTAATTTTCTCTGAAGATGATATCAAACAGCGTTTTTCTATGAGCCTCACCTACAAGAGGAGGAAGTTTACATCCTCCAATTTGAGGAAGAAAATCAGCACCGCCGGGTCTTCTGTTAGAACTACGTTCCCGACAGTACCTCCTCAAAAACCAGATTTTGTGGAGTATTAATTTTCTTATTTTATATGCGAGGTAACGTTTTGTTTTGATCCAGGATAACAAAGCGGGAGTCTAGCCAAAGACTATAAATACGGGCAGCTTACTGGGAGGCAACCCAGTGGTTACATTTTATTTTCCTACTATTTTTGTTTTATGTTTTGTGTTATATATTATTCCTATTTATGTTTTTTGTAAATAAAGAAAAGAAAGGAGAGAGCACGAGGAGAATTAACTTGAGTTCTTTTGGCTGTTTAGAATATTATTACAGGAACATCTTATACATTTCGACGCTGAACTTAAGTGTGAGGAACGTCTCACCCCTACCAAAGCTTTAAGTGTGAGGAAGGATACCTTCCTCAATCTACGATACAAGGGGAGTTTCAGTTCTTCCTTTATTAATCCTTTATGAGTCTGTCATATTTTGAAAGGTCCTTTTCTTGATTTAATTCTGATCAATGAGGACATTGCTCCTCTTAAGTGTGAGGAAGGAGAGACCTTTCCCTGAAAATATGACAGCTGTTCGATAATGCCACACTCACTTATTGCTACTCTAAACTGCCTATAAAAAAATTGATAAAAATGAGGTAAAATAATTGTAGGAGTGTCTGAAATTATGTCAAGTGACAACTGAAAGATGGTTTTATTTAAAGAAGTTTGTATAAAATTATTTTCCATTAAAATACTCTATTTTCACTCAAAATGATAGATCTGCTAGTTGTAAAAACCAATTTAGTTTAGCTTGGGATTATGGAAATATGTGGAAAGTCAAGGAAAGAAAAGGATAAAGACAAGGTACTCCGCTGTTTATGAATTTTTCTAACCAAAAACAGGCCTCGTCTATCCGGTTATTAAGTTCTTTAGGGTGCTTTAACACCTATCTACCTAAGGTCTCGTGATCTGGGATAGAAGACCCAACACCGCTACAAGGATAGAGAGAAAAGTCGGGGTACAGAAAAATAATGCAATTTAAAAATTTTGTATGTTTTGTATATACAATTTTTGCATTCAAAAAGATGAAAAAGATTGCAATTTATATTTATGAACATGAGTACGTGGTGTTGAAAGGTATTGCGGAATAAGGCATTACTTCACACCCCTTGTCATCCCGGGTTAGAGAATTGAAATTGGTTGAAAATCCCAGGTTAATCTAACTTGTTTTCTGCAGTCTAGTTTTTCTATGCTTTTATTAAATTATTCTTCTTCACTGTTTATAAAACCTACTTCTAAGAGCAGAATTATTCTTTCAATTGTCACTTTGTCTAAATTCCCTTCTACACTTATTTAATCTTGTTTATTATTATGGCTTAGAGATAATTATATTCCTTATTTGCTTGAGGACAAGCAAAAGTCAAGTGTGAGGAAGTTTGATAAGTGCAAAACATATAGACTTATTAGGGTTTAATCACCTTATAATTTGTAGCATTTTTAGTAATGTTTCGCACTTATCTAGGGTTTTCCCTATAATTATGTTGTTATATTAACTGATATATATATGTTAAAATATAGGAAAAATACCCAATAAACACAAACATTATAAGGGATTAAAAGAGGGACAAGAAAGAGTCACGCGACAAGGGCGTGTGCACGCCTGGTACGGACATGAGGAGAGGCGACCGCCTCAAAACAGGCGGACGAGACACAGGGCTACCGCCCCTTATCAGGCGGACGGGACAGAGGCTACCGCTCTTAATGGGCGGTCTTGGTGGCGGACGTGAGAGCAGCAACCGCCTGGCGGACACAACAGGAGAGAACCGCCCCATACTGGGCGGACATCACACAGGCAACCGCGAGGCGGACGTGAAGGAGTACCGCCACTTATTGGGCGGGTTGATCAGGCGCGGTCGTGACTAATTATCAGTCGCGACCAGTTTCTTCTTCGCCCGTCGTCGTCTGCAACTTACCTTCACCGACTCTCTGCAACTCGCCCACTCGTCCACTGTCTGCGCCTACCTTAATTCACGCGTATGTTCAGCTCTCTGTCCCCTGCAATCAATGAAGCAATCAGTGAGCTGCAATCAAACGATTCTTCCACCGCCGCGTCTGTCTATCTTCCTTTCTTCTTCTTTTCTTCTATATAAACCCACGAGCTTCACCCAATAAATGATCCACCACCAATCCATCCACGACCCAACTTCACCACTTCACACATTCATCCCATTTCTCTTCTCCCGTATTCTCCATTTTATTTATTTTACATTCCACAAATTCACCTCTAACCCTACGTACACAAAATAGCAGAGTGAGACGGAGTGATTACGGATGATTTCTATTACTCTCGTCTCTATCTATCTATTTAATATGTTAGGCTAGTTTACGTTTACTCTGTGAATAGTTATTATGTATCTGTATTAATTATGCAATATTTCTACTGGTTTATTTATATACAGTTTGTTACGTTTTAAAGGTTATCTCGCCTATTTAATAAATCTCATGAATTTATTAAATTGCTTTACTAAGTCTGTTTTTAATTTCATCGGTTAAAGCAGATGGGTTAATTAAGCCGTAAAATTGGGGGAAACTTATTTTCATCGTTTAAGTTAGTACTCAGTTGCAAATGTAATTCCTCAAATACTCCTCTGCCGTTTGCAGGCTTTTGCTTGAGTTTTCATCGGACCTTGCATTACAGGTGAACGAGTTCTTATGAGTTTTCATCGGACCTTAAGAAAATAACAGGAACCTTGCCAAATTATTAAACCAGTAGAGATAGCTTAATTATGCAGATTATATTAACCTGACCCAGAGTTCCATTTTATTTGTCTATCAACTTAGTTTATTTTATTCTTTCTTTTTATTTATTTTACAAGTCAATTAATCCCCCCTCCTGTGACACGCTTAGGTACTATTATATGTACATTAGTCCCACGGTTCGACATCCGGTTGCTTACATTTTCACTATACTACTGCGACCGGGATTTATTTGCAGCCCGACGTTTTTTGGGTTTTAATTTCTTTTTTATGTTAATTACACCTGTTCTAACCACTCATTTATAACGTCTGCAGTACTCGTATCACCCTTCCTTTAATATTTGCCCACAACAACTCCACTATTTTTATTTCCAGTTTTTGTTTTCGTTCTCCTTTGGTTTTGTTTTTGCTAACCCTTAACTCCAGTTGTAGTTTGGTTGCTTCTAGTGTTTTATGCGGGTGCAATTTCAATTCCACACTGCAACCAAGCTACGCTACTTGAGACTGAAGCTCAAGTGTGGGGGAGTTCTACAAACTGATAGCAATAGCAATCTCAGGGGAGTACTAGTTCCTTTTAGTTTTCGTTCTCCCTTCTCTAATTATGAATCTGCAAATCTGGGGATAGCTTCTGTGCTATACTGTTTGTTTGTGTCCTGTGTGATTTTCCTTTTGTCTGCTTCCCGCAAAGGGCTTCTAGAACCTTCCCCGGTTTTGATTGGTGAACAATGGGGACATTGTTCAATTTAAGTGTGGGGGAGTGACCTTTTCGGTGAATTGTGTGCTTAAATGCTTAATACTTCATGCTTATCTTGCGATTGTCCAAAATAAAAAAAAACTTGGACCCTTGTGTTGTGAGTTGTTCTCATTAAGAACAAATACTGTTATGAATTGTGGGATAAATGCTTAAAATTTTCATTTTGATTGCTTTTGAGGAGCATTTTACATGCTGTGTGGCCAAGTGATCTTATATGGTTGGATTTTATTGCTTTGGGGTTCCTTCTGTCTTTTTTCTTAGGGATTGCTAAGGGGTGCTTCTTTGTGAAAATCCTTCAAGGGACTTGTGAGACGCCATTGTTAACCAACAATGAGAGTTGAGTGTTCTTAAATGCAAAGGCATGATGCCAAAATTTTATCTTCTCATCTCTTATGCAAAAGTGAAACAAATGCATAAATCTATTTTCCTTTTGTTTTCTTCTCAATGCCCATTCTTGAGAGAAGTTGGACATGGTAAAAGCTCTCCAAGTCACCTAATCTTTAGAGCTTTGAAGCACTTCGGATCATACCCCGAAACTCTAGATTTTGTTTTGCCCTAAGCACACCCATGCCACCACTAAGAGATGGTTCACACTCCTCAAAGGTTTTAATCACTTTTTGCTTCTTCTTTTATCCTACAATTCATGTTAGTGTTTGTTAGTCTTGAGCATTCCTTACTTGCATATGGGTGCTTGGTTTTGCTTAAGGACAAGCAAAAAGGTAAGTGTGGGGTGTGTGATGAGTGTCCAAATTAGCATGTTTTAGGGGTGTATTTCATATGTTTAATCAACACTTTTCATGCTCATTTCTCCACTCTAGCTTGTTTTCCTCTAGTTTTGTGTTTCATTGGTGTTTCACACATTTATTGTTTAAACAGGAGGAGTAACATAGCTAGGAGTAAAGTAGACGAAGAGAGGAACGCATGGGCGCAAACGGATCCAAAATCGGAGTTAAAACGAAGAAGATACAACGTTTTGAAGTTATACTGACTCCGACCGACCTTGCAAGTCCGGTCGCAAGGTCGGTCGGGTCGAAATTTTGCCCAGATTTGCGTTTTTGCAAGCTACTGGAATCGACCGACCTTGCAAGTCCGGTCGCAAGGTCGGTCGACTTAAAACGCGTCCGAAAATCGCTACTGACTCCGACCGACCTTGTAAGTCCGGTCGCAAGTTCGGTCGGTCGTAAAATTTGCCCAGAAATCAGATTTTAAAAGGGAAAAGAAGAGGAACAGAGGGGGATTACACCACACAAACAAAACGACGGAAAGCAGAGAAAAGAGGGAAGAAGAAGAAGTAAGGAAAGGAAGAAGAAGAAGAGAAGAAGAAGAGGAGAAGCTCACTCCATTGAAGCTCTTCCTCAACCTCCCATGGCTATTTCTTCTCCCTTCTCTCTCTTTGGTGCTTTAATGGTTGTGAGTTCCCTTGTAGCTTGCGGATGGGGATTTGCCCAAAAATCCCTAAAACCCCCATTGTTGAATCTAAAACTTATTTTATGCTTTATTTTAGTCTTTGAGCTTAATGAAGATGATTATGGGTATTTTATGATTCTTAAACTTGTTTCTCATGATTTGAGGATTAGTTAGGGTTTTACCCAAATTATCAATTATGTGTTAAATTGGTTGGTTTGGCCTACCTATTAGTTTAGCATATTGTAGGATTCTATCAAAATGTTATTCAGAGATAGAAACCTAAACTGTTAGAGACAAAACGGGTACTCTGATTTCGATGATTTTGAGATTAGACTACATTGCAACTTTAATGGAAACTTGAGCTTAGTGCTATCGATGACCCGGGGCTTAGCTGAATGAGAAGTCTCGATTAAATTGGTTAGGATTAGTAGGCCTAGATTAGGTTGCTAATTAATTAAGCGTTCCCGTGGTTTAGCTATGAGTTCGAGGTTCGAATCGGTAGTAAGGGGAGGACGGGTGCAAATATCCATCCCGGGCTACACCTATCCTAGTAGATAGTTTAGTGTTATTGCTTTTCTTATTTCTCCAATTAAACCCAAAAACCCAAAACCAATAATACATTTATGCACTTTTGTATATATCCTCTTGCACATTTACTAAGTTATATTAGCTAGATAGTTACGAACGTCCCTGTGGATACGACCTTGTTGTACTAAATGATTGGGTTCACTGCCCATAGTTAGCAAGATAGTCTCACCACTATTTGCACAACACCACTCCTATCCACTTTATTCATATTTAACCACAATCCTCACATTCAAGACTTTTGAGACCTTTATAACATAAATGTGTTATATTATATAATTAAATCTAAGAATTCAATAATAATCTTAAGCTCAATACCTTTATTCTTAATTTAGAATAAACATTGTATTATGACCTATGATGGACTCATCTCAGAATACTATACTATTATCTCACAATGTAAAGATTATGTATTTAAAAATATCTACTAGATAACCCATTATGATTAAGTCTTTCCCTTAACTTAATTAAGATCTACATCTTGTATATTGGAATCGTAGTGTTGTAGACGCGTTTTATAACTTAATTGAACTGCTAAACTCAATTATCTCATCTTTAGTTCAGAATGACTTTAATTACAACCATCTAATAAACTTGTCATAAGATGTTAAATTGCTTCTCATCCTGAATAACTATACTATAGTTAACTTAGATTTAACGAATTAATCTTACTTTTAGTATTCACAAGGTATATTATAAATTTTATTATTACCTATACAATAAGGTGTTTAGTATAACCTTTTATGTATCCTTACTTACATTTAATTTCCTAAATGTTTTATTTTTACACACATCCTCTCTATAGACTATGTAATCCTTGTACTAAACTTCATTAAACTTAAGCCTTAAATACGTTTTAAATTGTTTTACAAAACCTAAGGTTTCAAAGGAATAACTTAATAAATTAATTTCCTTTATTGTATTTAGGATGGACAATATATCTACATAGAGTAGAATTTATCAAAGAATTAAATTCTGGTTCGTAAGTGAAATTGTTAATTATTTAATAAGATAATCTATTATGAAATTTCTCACATTTTATATTCAAATAACCTATCATTATTTCCCATTACCGTAAAGTATATCAATATAATATCTTATGTAACTTAGTTTTATCTAATAAAAGGTTCAAAGGTTTTAAGTATCAAATTCCTATTTATAAACCTTCTATAAATTCTAACTACTAAATACCTCACTTAATTGTAAACTCACATCCTAAGTATTGGTAATAAATGTTATAAGTGTATTTCATATGGCTTATCTAATGCCAAGAAACTTAAGGATTATTATTTAGATAAATTTTCAAATCATAGTTTAATATAGTTTTATACCATAATCCTTTTAATGATTTTACCCTAAAACATTAAGTTATATTTCAGTACCATAAATGTTAAGAAATGATTAAATCTAGACTTACTAATCCACCTCACATTTAGATGTAAAAGTATTTTATTATTTTTATTATTGTTTATATATAAGAACATTTAGATGTAAAAGTATTACATTTATTTATTAATTATATAGTAAGTTCTATTGTGTAAAATCTAATTACAAATATTCCTAAGTCCCAACTTATTAATTACCTAACCAAATTATAGATATACATTATGGTCTTTGACTAATAATATTACACATGTATTTAAATATGGTTTATATAAATTTTAGAAATCCAAGATAACTCTTTAAGCTTAATTTCATAACCACAATTCAATACTACCTCATATAATATTCTTTTAATAGTATTATGTATAGGTTTAGTTTAACTTATTAATTCCTTCATATTCTATTTGCTATAAGGTATTTTATGTCTTTTATTTATTTATTTATCGTATATGTATACTAGGATTTATTCAAGACATTTATGTAGTTTTATTGCATTTAATTATTTATATTAACTTTTACACATATCTACATCCAAAATATGGTTTACAAAAAAGTATTTTCCTTAGTTTCAATTAAGTATATTAACTACCATATATAATTAATATAAATGTAGATTAATTTAGTTCCTTGATTTAACCTAAGTTACTATTTTATTCCTTTTATGTATATGTATATATATATATATTTACTTCACTTAAAAGTTTATACCCAAAAAATTTTATTAACATTCTATTAAATGTTAGTTTAGTCTTATTATTTTTCCCCAACCTATAAAGTTATTAATCAACTATACTTTAATTTTTGGTTACATTAAAAACTTATATTATAAGGTAACTTATGAAAACCTTAGAAATACAATTTTTAAACCTATTTCCCCTTGTCCAAAAATTCCCAAATTAAGTATATAGTAACTATAACATTATATACATATTATAAATTTTTATTTCATAAAAATATCTTTTTAAATTAACCAAATAATTCTAGAAAACCCGTAACTTGCAAAAATCATAACTTATGTTTAAAACTCCAAAACCATAATAATTTACATCAAAATAAACTAGATTTAATAAGGAATCTATGGTTAAAATTTGAAGTCAAAACACATTCGGGAAGGTATTTAAATTAATTCAACAAGTTAGGGTTATTTACTGGAATTTATAAAAACCTAATCTGAAACGTTTTAATCTCGGCCGTCCGTTTCTTTTAACTACGATCGGACGGCCAAGAATCGTCGAGTACTTCAGCGCATCCAGAACCAACCCCGAGTACTAATTCACGATTTTCTCACAATCTACAGAACCAAATTGAGTGATTCTTGTTTCTATGGTTTCGAAATCACATTACGGTTCTAATGATACTAATTTCGCTAGATATAATGCAGGATTCAATGGTTTTCGAATTCGGTTTCGAAGTTAGGGTTCAAACGGGTTTCCGAGTTCGAATCTGTCAAATTCACTCAATCTATTGCGTAATTGATGCAATTGGGACATGTTTTTGACCGACAATGTAATGTAGATTAGCAAGGTTGAAGGAATTTGAAGGAAACTTACCGGAATTGCTCGAATCGAACGGATTTGTTTTCGGTTTCTGGAAAAACTCCCCCTTTACAACCCGAATGAGTAGCCTACTTTGCAATGCTATAATTTACAATACAGACCGAGTTAGAACTAGTTCTTGGGCTTAATCTAAAGAGGAAACGTAACTCTACACAATGATAGCAAGAACTCACCCTAACTTGCACTACACAGAAAGAAATCGAAGCTGGAAGTTGCGAGTTTACCTTGCGTTTTCTGGAAAGAAAACTTATGATTTTATGTTGTGACGAATCCGAAACTTTAGACCTTGTTCTTCCAAACGGTTGGGAATTGCCTTAGGTCATCAACATGAAAGTTTTAGAGGAATTAGAGCTCTTCAAAACGAGCTAAAGAACATGGAATTTGGATGAGAAACAAAGAAGTTATGGCAAGACGAAGTTACCTGAATCGAAGGAAAAACTGGAACTGCAGTTTCGGTTTTTGCAGGGTGGCTACTTTGGCTCGAATTTCCGGTTGATTTAGGACGAATTAGGGTTAGTGTGAGTTATGGTTGTTTAGAGGAAGTGTAGGAGAAGAGAATTAAGAAGACGACATTGAAAAATATTGAGAGATGAGTGAGATATGGCCGTCCAAAGTTAGGTCAAAATACTGGAATCTGTTACCGAAATTCAAGGAGATAGAAATCGCCTAAGTCCTGGCGCGTGTGAGCTTGACACATGGCAGTCATTAAAATTTTGGCTCTAAACTTCATCCTATCATAACTTTGGCTAGGATGATTCGTTTTTGACGTTCTTTTTATCGATCTTCATGGTTTTCCATAACCTATTTATTGGTATAGGTTTCATGGCCTGGTTTGACCATTCTCAAAAAGTCAACCATAGGGTGGCTTGAAAGGCTTTAGGGTTCCTAGAATTTTATATTGACTTTTATGTTTCAAAACAATGTTCCAACTCTTTCTAAAATCTTTATAATATACTTGGAGTGTTTATAAATTTTTCCAAGATTTATTGACTTATAAATCTTATTATTAAATTCACAATACCATATAATAATATATAATAATTAAATATTTTATTGTTTTCTTTAGGGTTAAATATGAGAAATCCCCTAAATTAATTTCATAATTCCATATAATAATTTAATATTTAATAGTATTATTTAAGTTTTAATAAAAGAAATCCCCTAAATTAATTTAAATTAATTTAGGGGTATTTCAGTCCAGAAGTCATTGGGGTGCAAAAGGTTCCACCTTCAAGGTCAGCGTCTTCATTCGAGTCCTTAGACTCTGGCCCAATTGAATCCTTTGGGGCATCCTGAGCATGCATGCATGTGCTGGATTTCATTCCATCCAAATTACCTTGATCCCTCAATATAGTGTTAGCATTCTTTGAGGCCTGACTTTTCCCTACACCTCCTAGGTTCTTCTAAAAATCACAATCATCTTCCTTGGCCACTCCGCGTTCAATACGCAGACCAATAGCTCTGAGCCAAGGTCTGTAGGGAAGGGTACTATCCTTAGAATTACTTGGAGGCTGGACAATCTTTGGATGAATGGGCAAAAAGACCGTAATAAAACCACATTGAGGGCATCTTTTCATAAGACAATCGAAACATCAAAGTTGTTCCTTCAAGAGAGATGAAGATACAACACAAAACTTGTCTTGAGACACCAAGTCTATCCTTGATTATCATTGAACCGAGCCTTGTCGTGAAAGACTTGTAACGAAAGATGAGAAGAACATCATGAATCCGGACCCAGATCGGGATAAGTCTAAAATCATGGTCCTTAGGGGGCTTCCAAGCTTCAACCAGTTGGAGAATCATCAATGAGCTGTCAAAGATCTATGGCCCTGATTGATGATGTCGTCCATGTCACCATCTTCACCAACTCAAACATGAAGATGGTCTTACCCACACTCCTAACCTTGAGATGTTTGTGATGCTGCCAAACCTTGCTAGTAGATTCCTTAGCTCAAACGTTCTACTAACGAGGAGAAAAAAGCTTACCAAGTAGGCACTTATTAAAGGATGGTTGATCATTCGTGAGCAGTAGGTCATCCATGTTCATTGGGAGGGATTCCTCATCCGTGAGCGTGAGGTCGTTACATCTGGAGGTAGGGACAAAGCCACGAAATATTTGTAAGGGGGCGAGAATTTTTTTAATGATATTAATTAATATTTTTTGAATTAATATAAATTTTGAATATTTATAGTTATATATAAAAATTGATATTAGATATTAAATTTGACATAAAAATTAAAATAAAATTGAAATATATACATAAACATATAAATAAGTTTGCTTTACCTTTTTCGTTTCAAAATTTAAAAATTGGTGTACTAAATTATATATTAATGCAATTAATATAGAACAATAGTTCTAAACTAGTAGTCTTTTTTCAAAAAGATTCTCTAAAAATTATTTTGAGAATTCTAATTTAATTTGAATTTACAAAATCTATAATAAAAAACTAAAAACACTTGTATTATGGATATAAGGGGTACATGATTACTAAGACTGACATAATAATCCATTTTATTTTAGACTATATTGCTAAAATAAGAATATTAAGAGTTTTCTTATCTAATAATATAGACTAAAAGTGATTTTTATAATGTAGTTCTAAAACAAATATTACACATTAATAGAACTTAAATTGATAATAAATAAAATTTAGTGATATCATGTGATATTTTACAAAATTTTATGGGGTGAATAAATATCTATTAGTATGACAAAACTATATAATAATAAAGTTAGAACTTATTTAAATATGTAACCGAAGGAGTTGGGGGAGGGGGAGCACACCTTCCAGCCCCCCATTGTCTCCGCACCTGTCTGAAGGCAATCTCTTCAACTTGGTCATCTGTTTGTGGATGGGCCATGGCTGGAGATGTGTTATTTGCGGCGGAGCAAATGGGGAATGGTGGATTTTAGTAGGAGAGGGGAAGATATTTAGGGGTGGAGGGGAGGTTAATCATCCACATGTAAAGTGTAATGATGTGTTTTTGATTTCCTAAAGTAAACATTAGGGATATCACTAGCTTATAGTGTAAGGAATATAATGCCTCGTTAGGCCCTCTCAGCAAGAAGAGATATATCGTGACGCTGTATATCCAGGTTTTATTTTTGAAAAGAACAACTTGGAACGTACAAATGTGCATATGTGGTTTATGTTATGTAGTTACAGTTTTGAGAGACACCAACATGGTAAATTATTGTAGTGATTAGCATGCCGTCTCAATGATTTTTGGGGCCCTGTCCTGAAATTTTAAATGAGGCCCTATATAGAATTACACATTCTCATATTGTTAATATAAATAAAGTATTTTCCTTTTTGGCTTCAAAACTACCATAGGATTGATCAAATTATCCATAATATATAGATAACACAGAATGAATATAATACTTTTGCAAAATTAACAATTCAAAAGTTTGACGTAAATTGTTTTTTTTTATAATTGGGCATAAGCCATTTATTAAATGAGAAACCTGGCGAACCAGGTGGACGGGTTCAACACGGGCCTCATTAAAACCCCCTAGAAGAAACCCAGTGGGAAAAAAAATCCTAGGGGGGAAAAAGAGTACCCACCACATCCAAAAACATCTAAAAGTCCAACTTAACAAGGAAGGAGAGACAACGCGAACGTAACAAAAACAAGCATACACATACTCACACCACACCCAAATCATACCAAATAAGATCCCCACAACCTACTACAAGTATTCTTTCAGAGAAACAGCTCCTACGAAAGCAGGCATGTCAAAGGAAGATCCTTCCACCATATTTTCGACCAACGCCAAACCCCAAGCTTGATCTGCAACGTGATACGGTCGACACTGCACACCTCCTCTCGAAAAACCACAGCATTACGGCGCATCCAAATATAATACACCATAGCAAAAAGTAGATTTCCATACTCGCTTCGCCCTACTCGAAAAGGGGACCGAAAACCAGTCATTATATGTCACCAACCCCTTCTCTGAAGATAAAAGGTACATTCCACCACCTCAAAATGAGATCCCAAATCCTCCTTATCCTAGAGCAATGAAACAAGACATGCTCCACACTCTCCATAACCCTGTTACACCAAGGGCACATGCTCCCACCAATAGGGACAACATTCCTCTCAAATAGAATTTCTCTTGTCATCAATCTTCTCAAGAGCGTAAACCACAAGGTCATAACCACCCTTGGCTCACACAAACCACTCCATATGGCCTTTAGGTCAATACCCATAGAGGTACCAGGCACCTCAGCAGCTGCATTATACAAAGAGAGTGAAATATCCTTAACAATAGAGTGTTTACCACCGACCTCCACGAGCACATATCCGGCAGCTGAGGCGAGCATGGAACAACATCAATCGATCCCAACAATTGAACGAGGAGGTCCTCTTCGTAAGTGAAAAGCTCACGGCGCCACTGAAAATCCCATTGCCACCTTTCATTCACCCAGTGTCCCATTTGGGCTATAGTACACTCCTGCTGCAAACTCAGAATAAAGAGGCGCGGAAATTTATTCCGCAGACATCCTACATGAGCCCAGTTATCATACCAGAATAGTATCGACTCACCATTTTTAACCAAGATTTGCACCTTTTCCTCGAGAATGCCTTTGAGGGCAACATTTGCATCAGTAGCCTTGATGATAGAAGGCCATATACCCCCCGCCTTCAACATCCGACCATCCAAGTCCCCAGTATATAGACCACACCTCATTTTGTAAATCGATGAAACCAGTCTCTTCCAAAGGGGATTTATTGGCAGCAAGTTAAACCTCCACTTGGACAAAAAGGCCAGATTTGTAACCTGCAGATCAGCGAAACCCAGCCCCCCATCGCCTTAGGTCTAGCCATCCTCCTCCAGAGACCGTAGTCAAGAACTTCTCTTGTTCTTGCCCCAAAGAACTGTCGTTGGATGGAATAATTTCTTCCGGACCTTCGCCGGAATACAAACTAAGCTAGCATATAAAGGGGTATAGCCTCAGGACTGACCTAAGTAGAACCGCTCTCCCAGCCTTGGACAGCTAGAGGCTTCCACGTCGCGAGCTTAGCCTTAGTCTTTCTGAATGATCGCTCCCAAGTGGTTGCTTCTCATATTCGCCCCCAAGGGGCAACCCAAAATAGGTAGCCGCAAGGACCTATTTGGCAATCAAAAATTTTCCCTACCATGTGCGCCTCCTCTTCACCCACATTGAACAATATGCCTTCGACTTTCTCCATATTCACGTAGGCCACCATCTCTGCAACCCCATGAGGATTCTATGCAAGTGCACCAGCTCTCTCTCCCTCCGCTCCCACTAAAGAGCAAATATCATCAGCAAATTGGAGTGGGTGACTCGCACTCTCCTTGGTCCTACCACCAAACCAACCGAGAAATGATGTTTTTTCCACTGCCTCCTGAATCAACCACTCACGCTTCTGCAGCCTGACAACAACGAGGGCGACAACGGGTCCCCTTGTCTGAGGCCGCGAGAAGGAGAAACGGTCTAGTAGGAGAACCATTCACCATAGGAGATCCTTGAAGTTGTGATACTTCTTTTATCCAACTCCTCCATGGTAACACCAAAACCCTACACTCCATCACTGGTCAACGAAATCCCACGAGACAGAATCATAAGCCTTTTTCAAATCGATTTTTACACTATCCCTTTTCGCTTAGTCTTCTTCAACCAGGCTATTACCTCATTTGCAACTAAGGGCCCTCAAGGGTTTCTCCCCAAAACCCCGTCTGGGTTTCCCCAATAAGCACGGTAAATGGGCCTCAGACGAGTACTAAGTAACTTAGCAATACCTTGTACATGCACACCCACCATGCTTATGGGCCTATAATCCTCCACACAGCTGCATCCTGTGTCTTTGGGCAAGGGTTATCCGGTGACATTCATTCCTAGTTCCAAGGAGAGTGCGAAAGGAGAGAAGAAGAAGATTTTTTTTAGAACTTCAGAAAGACGAGAGATGAATTGAGAAGAAACAAAATAATGGGCTACCGACGATTTGAAGTCACTACTACAAACAGTACTACTTATTTCTTTATATGTGAAAAGCTTTTTTTAACCGTGCATTAGAAACTGAAGCCGAGATGATTAGAGAGATTATAATTATTATACTATATGTAAAAGTCACCCATACTAATTTATTTTTTTTATCTCACAATAATAAAACAAAGTAATAATTTGGGACCCCTAAAATCAGCGGCCGTGCGGTTGATCACAATGCGCCGGCCTCTATCGGCCCCTGTGCGGTTTAACTCACGGGACTTAGTGTAGTAGCTAGTCCGACAACTCATAAAACTAGTTTCTCTACAAATAGGCCAAATCAAATTCACTTGATCAATGCGCATATAATAACTTGGCGCGAATGGTTTTTAACGAGTCCAAACAATTACACCCTCAGTCCCACCTTGACCGTCCAGTTTACTATTTGGATGTGTCGTTTGACTTCAATATTTAACATATAATAGAATATATTTATAAAAGCTTGTTTACGATAGAATCTTTATGTGAAAAATTATATATTATACAATTTAATTTTTCAAAATTATTTTATCTTATATGTTTAATATTGAAATGGAAACACGTGCCAAAAAGTAAACAGGACATTTATGACGGGACAGTACAATTTTTACCCGTCTTTGTCCTGATTCAACACACTCATCACTCTTTCGTCTTTATATGTTCGATCCAACAGGATATTTGAATTGAAATGATATAGAATTTTATTCCCTTAGAAAGCAAATAGATAAAAAAGGGCACCATATAGTAGTAAATGTGATGTGTTTTTCTGTTGTGGCCTTAAAATGGCACACAGTGTAAGTAATGTTTAAAGTCGGGCACATGGCTTGTTGAAAACACACAATTATGATTCAGATTTATTCATGAATGAAACTCGGTTCTCTTTTTCCTTAGTTCAAAATAAGAAACAATTTAACTTCATATACGATGGTATGTGTATTGATCGTATGTTAACCTTGTTTCACTTAATATTCATTTCATTTGTCGCACCACATGTCAGTGATTGACATCCGAGTGGTGGAGGACTGAGAGGGACAGAAGGTCCTGAGTTCGAATCCTCTTACCACCCACTTGATGGGGAAAGAGTTTATTCTCTATTACTCATTCTAGGGGAGTAGAGGAATGGAGTTTTCTCTCCGATTACCCAACCTAGAGGAGAATGAAGTGTAGGACGGTGGTGGGGGGCGCTGTGAAGGACGGTAGGGCTTAGTAAAGTCCCGTGTAATGTCTGTGTAAGTCTAGACTAGATAGTTTATGTAAGTTGAGTCGCCACTCCCGCGCATCTTACTATACACAAATGCGCAATTCATGCATCCATCTATATTGTTAGTACTTAGTTGTTGCTTTCACCTGGTCATGAAGTGGTACTATTTACACTAAAAAGTAGTACTAACTAGCTAGTATTCAATAAAAGCACGTGTTTTTTTTATGAAGCATGCATGTTTTGGACCACTTCTCATTAGATAATCCGGTCGATAGTCACTTAGGCTTTAGCTGGTTATAGTTAGAACATAAAAATATATAACATGTGGGCAATCAGATGAAACCTTTCACGGGGCATATATAGCTAGTATACAGGTTTTGAGTTGTCTTTCTCAATTGAATTGTACTTCATTTTAACCGTGAATGGTGGTGCTGTAGCTGATTGTAGTACGCGGTAATAGTTAGATGCATGAGAATTGATGAGTTTTAGCCAGAAATAACGTGCTTGTACCTATAATGAACATAATATGTCTGTTGTACGAGCAGGGGAATAATGCGCTGTGTGGGTGACTGTAACCAACCAATTCTGCTTGCAATGCAATTTCGTATGAGATCTTATGATCATGTTATACACTGCAACCGTAGGTCATGTAAATAATTATCATATCAGTGGACCCTAACGTAATACGCATCTAATTTACGTACAGTTATATAATATGGTTGCATCTTTTGGAGATCAAGTGTGAGTCTCACATTGAAAAATTATATATTTAGTAAGTAGTTCATATAGTCTATGGGCTACCCCACCTAATGCCAATTTGTTTTAGGATGGAACCTTATGAATTATTGAGCCTTAATAGTTAATATGGGTAGTTTTATATAATTCCGAAGGTTGGGCCTATTCCTCCACACTATTCGATCCCCTTCTGACCTAGTTAGTTGATCCAGTCTTTAGAAAAAATCATTAAGAACCTTTTTCTTTCTTGTACATTTATATTCTCAAACAATTTAATTAAGTATGTTTTTCTTTTCTATTTTAATGATATTCAAATGGTAAGGTTAGGTTAGTGTTCAGGTAAATTGAAAAGTAAAAAAAAAAATTAGCATTGTCAGTAAAATCTGTCCATGAATAGGCTAAATAAGTCTTCATTAATTGATTTAAAAAATTAGTCATTATTTAAGGTATAATGACGTTGTGGGTGGGGGGGTAGTGCTACGTGTAGGAAGAGGGCATATATACTGTACCATACAGTAAAATAAGTAACTTTGACCCACAACATCACTATTGGGTTCTACTTATTAAAGCTCAAATTGAATATCTGCATTATTGGGGGAGCAGCAGCACGACCCTTCCATTAATTATACATATACTACTTGACCTTTTTTTTTTTTTGTTGCGATTGAGTGTTTTTTTCTACAACGGAAGAACCAGCACTTTCCATGCTTGTAATTAACCATCGTACCTCACTCACTACAAATGACGCGGTAGCTAGTAGTATAGTACTCCCTCCGTCCTGAATTGACCGTCCTGTTGCTTTATGACACGTTTTCCACTTCAATATTAAGCATAAAGATAAATAATTTTATAAAATTAATTTTTGTAACATATAGTTTTATCATGTAAAGATTCATATACAAAACTTAAATTTTCAAAATTAATTTATCTTATATGTTAAAAATTGAAGTCAACGACTATCCAAATAGTAAACAGGACGGTCAATTCAGGACGGAGGGAGTATGTCATATGTGGCAAAAAAAAAAGAAAAAGCTGTATAACAAGGTACAACTAAAATACTAGCTTTATTATTATTGTTATAAACCTCATGATCAATTAAAAGAAATAAACAGGTTAACAAGAAATGATTGGACAAAAATATCCACAAATAATGTTATATTACCTCCGTCACCTTGCGGTATGTTTTTTTGTTTCTAATATAATATTAAATATATAAAATAAAATAATTTTATGAAATAAATTTCTATAATTTATAATTTTTCATATAATTATTTTATTGTAAAATTTAGATTTATAAAATTATATTATCTAATATATTGAATATTAAAGTTAAATGATATATTCAAATAATAAAGGAGAAAATCAATGAAGAACTAGAGGTAATAGTTTAGAAAGAAAACAACCAAAACTTAATACCAGGAGCAACAAAAATAATATACTATAATATTGACTCCCATCTAATACCATCCCCAAACAAAGCACCAGAAACAATAAAACAACAAAAATAGTTTTTCAGCACCCGTATTATGCAATTGAACCGGTTACTTGAACAACTTGATATAACGAATAATACTTCTTCATTAATTACACATTTAATTTTCACTTCTAGACTTGTCCAACAACATACAGACACACACTATACATACATTTTATACTAATTTATCGGTGCATTACTCTTCCAAAGTTACAATGCTCCAATCTCCTCTTAAATATCCCTTTTACCAAATTTGAGTTTATTGTTGATGTAGGTTATGATAACAATAATCAATCATTAACATAGTCGCTCTCGCCTCTCAGACACACCGAAATACAACTTATGGATATCTATTCTATATCATTTGTGCAATTATATGTATATTCATAGCACATCAATTGCAAGTGACGCGATTTTGAGTGGAAATAATCAATTTCATGTAAGTACTTAGCTTAGTAATAAAGCTATGTTCGAAAATGATATAGTGATGCCGTGGTGGCTGCAGCATGCAAAATGATGATCAGCATTAAAGGGTGATATATGAATGATTGACACATCATTTTCCAGGGTGGCAATTTGTTCTTTGCTTCAATTTGAAGTATGACTTTTTATCTTACTTTTATTGACTTATAATATATTCTATTCGTTGATATGATGTCTAATCGTCATTATCATCACAGTTGTAGTATTTCAATTTGTTATAATTCGATTTCCACTTCTAGGCGGGCGGCAACGTGCTTAGATAAGGACATGTTACATGTGTGTATTTTATTGTCGAATTTGTATGTAATCGTGCAGGGGTAAGTGTCAACCAAAATTATTAAATTAGAAGTGAAAAATTCATTTTTAATTCAATTATTTTTGTGAAGATTAATTCCTACATGCTTGAGCAGAAAGCAATCATATTCTCTGATCCCCAATTCCTGACTAAATATACTAATTATGTACATCACTCAGGCCCGGCTCCTTGGGTGTGCAAGTCGCGCGATCTAACAGGACCCGGCCCAATTTTTATTTACTATTTTTAAATTTTGTTATGAAAAAATTATAAATTGTCTTAATTTATTTTAAATAGAATGTTATTAGAGGTTTCATTTTACATATTTTAAATTAGTAATTTTCTATTATTAGATAATTTAATTCTATAAGGACCCCATTTTAAATTTTTACATACCTGAGACGTCCCAAACATCACTTAATTTGTTGTACAGCCCATTATATAATGCAATGTCCTGGACAATCTTATACTAAATACAAGACAAGGAGATTCATTCTATTAACCCTATTTACTACTCCCTCTGTCCCACTCTCTTTATCCATTTTACTATTTGAGCTTGTCGTTTAACTTCAATATTTAACATGTAAGATAATATATTTTTATAATTTTTTTTTATAATGGAATCCTTATGTGAAAAACTATATATTGTTAAAAAAAATTTAAAAAAATTATTTAATCTTATATATTTAATATTGAAGTGGAAAATTATGCTAAAAAACAAATGAGACACTTATGACGGGACGGAGGTAGTACTAATTATGTACATCACTTAATTTGTTGTTTGGCGCCAGTGTTCGCTATTTCGTCGATAAGCCTGAAAAGTACATATTGTTAACATGATTTAATAATTAAGTGGCATAAGCTATGAATAGTTAAGGCAACAACAAGGTAGGTAGCTCGATCTGTTCATTCACAAGTTTTGTTCTTAAATAGTTTCACGCTTCAAAACATTGTAAGAGATTATACAACGAACACCTCAAGTGTTTAAAACGGTAAATATAAGGAACAATCTCGTACAAAAGAATTCATAAGTCTGTTCCTATATGTTCATGATAAGTTAAAGTTTTTTGATCCTACTATTAAATGAGTTGGGCTTTTAAAATACTTTTGATAAATTAAATTTAGTTAAAAATTGGTAGTAATTTTCCAAATAAATTGAATTAGATAAAAGGTAATAATTCACTCCACAGACCCCTAATTCCCGCTTCTGAGTAAAAGACAACGCTCAATTATTGAGACTAACACTAACTAATGCATTTCAATTCCGTTGTTAGTTAGTTTTAAAGGTAATACCAGTTTAATTCCTCAACTAGGATGGCAGAAGATGGTCACTCTGAATAATTGTAGTATTGATAATAATTGAGACCGTTCTTACTTGCTCTTGAGAAAGAAAACCTCTCAATAATTAATGCCCAGTTTTTCTCGAACCTAACCTTAGGTGCTATGTGACATCAAAGGGCTGACTAAATGACCTAACTATCTGATGCCTGTAACCTTGAGATAGCAAAACCAAACACGTAAACTAGTCCATTATTTTTGTCGTCGTTATATGGGTAATTAAATGTACCAGTTAAATGAGCTAGTAAGTTAGTAGCCATGCATACAATCTCCTAAAAAAGCGGAACTTTTGTTATTTTGTTACAGAAAAATAAAAGTTTCTATTAACACGTTTTGAATTTCTTGACATAACGTTTGTCTTTTTTCAAAATATAACAAACGTTTTTTTTTTTAAATAAACAAAGTTCAAAATGTCCCATCATTATCGTAAAGAGAACAACATACATTTTGCTTTCTTTTTAAGTAACTTGACACACTTTTTTCACTGTATTCCGAAATAAATAAGCAATATTTGTTGTTAGTTGATATATTTGATTGCCCATCATTGAATAATGGGCCTAACAGAAATATGATAAATTATGGGCTTCAAGCATTGAAGTTTTCACCATCTAGTGCGAGCTTGCAAGTGATTTGGACCGGGATTTCTGGCACAGCTAGCACAGAAAAATCCAACACACCCAACAACATCCGGTATTCGTCTCTATCAATGATGATTGTTGTGGGTACCATTTCGGCCTGTTTTGTTTTTATTTGTTTATTGCTTAATTCAGCTGTACAAAAATGGGAAGAATTTCTTGTAGTACGGATTTAGTTCGGTCAATACTCTTTTATGGGCTGTTTGGTGGAGTTTTATTTTTGTTGGTGTGTTTTTTTATGTGTGTTAATAAACTAATAATTAAGATATCGGTTTGCAGAGTAAGACATTCTGTTTATCGTCTTCTTTGTAAAGGAAAACGGTATCTACAAAGAAATGAACGTTCATGTTATGGGTTTCTTTGACGGTTTCAAAATGTAAAGAAACTGTCATTCATGATGCAAGTTCCTTTGTCAGACCCACAACGCTTACTTTTCCCCTAAAGCAGCCCCTCCCTTTTCTATATAATTCCTCATTCCTTCATAGTAAGTCATTCTTACCGTCTTTACGTTTAGGAAGAGAGTACAAGAGATGTCCTTCTCAGATATTTGACATAGAAGACGAAAGCAAAATTGAGATTAAAATAATTTGTATGTAGCACACGAGAAGGGGATTAAATTGCATTTAACAAACAACACAAACTGTGTTTTTATAGAAGACTGAGCTATATCAGCAAAAACTAGTTGTTGGACCCACAAACTAGCGTTGCAGCAACAAAGTAACTGTTGGTAATCTGACTAAGAAACATCTAATTTGGTTATCAGTTTTGTTGCATTTTGAAACCAACAAAGAAACATATGTACATTGTATTTATCAGTTCTTTTCATATCACTTTTTCTTCTGCAAAGAAGGTGATGATAACCATAATTTCTCACTCTACAAATCCACATACTAGTTATCACTTTTAATAGATTAAAAAACTCACAGGAGAAAAAACAGCCAAACACGCATGAAAGGGTATGGATCGGGTAAAGAGAAAACTATACAAATCCAAATTTTAATCCAAAAATCAATACGACTTCAAATTCTAGCCTCATTACATAAACCGAGATCAGTCATCAACAATCAACATAAAGTATTTAAATCCATCCAGAGAAACCAAATGAGCAGGACCCCATACATCTATAGACAACAAGTCAAAATTGTTTGTACATATAGAGGGGGAACTATAGTGAGGCAAAGCATGTTGTTTCCCTTTACAGCAAGCTACACACAACTCTTTATTTATAAGTTGGCTAACGGGTAAGCTAAAATGAGAAGTAATAAAACTGGTAATTTCAGACGAGGGGTGACCAAGTCGTTGATACCAAATATCTGAAGGGGCTTTAGTGCTATAGTTCAGGAGAGGTTTGGAAGTTGAGGAAGTATTATGAGAAGGGAATACATATACACCATCTTTAACATGGCCTCGGAGAAGCTCCTTCTTGGTATATAGATCCTTCAAAACAAAATAAGAGACATATAATTCAAAATAAGTGTGGTTTTCAGCACAAAACTTGCTAACAGAGACAAGGTTCTTATTTAAGAGATGTTAATGAAGAATATCACGAAGGAGAAAGTGTTGGTCAGGGGAAGGAATAAGGCCATCTCATATCTTAGTAATAGGTAAGGAAGTACCGCCACCAAGAGAAATAATGTCTGTTCCTTGATAGTTATAAGAGCCAAGGCTTAGCTTAGAGAAATCCCTAGAAAAATGATTAGAATTAGCTGTATCAGGAAGCCATTCATTGGACTAATAAGTTCCTGTAGCATTAGCCATGATACAGGAAGGAGGCTTTGGTTGATAAAACTGGTTAAAGCGGTGATAGCAGTTCTTTGCCTCATGCCCCCTTTTCTCTCAAATCTGGCATTGAACTCTTGTATCTGGTTTGCCATCAAACATAGTAGCAGAGTTAGAAACACGGCCAGAACCCCCTTGAGAATTTATACGCCCTCGTCCTCTGTTTGAATTATTGTTCATGGTATAGTTTTGTTGTGTTGAATGGCCAGAGTTCTTAGTTTTCCTTTTGGAGCCATAGTTACCAACCAGTAGCATTGAGAGTAATAGAGGTGAACAGTTGTTTCCACTGCTTCGGCCAAGCCTCTGATGAGAGCATAAAGTTGTGTAGCTGCATTGGATTACATGAAAGAAACTCACAAGAACGTTGAAGGCTTCGCTCACATTCAACAACTTAGAGAGGAAAACCATCAAGGAAGCCAGAGCTTCACTCCCAGAAAGGTTTTACAGAGAACACACTCACACAGTCAAAAACTAACTTACCTCTAACCCTAGAAACTATAAGACTGATATTCTAAGCACACTTAGTGAAACATAGCGTTTCACCTTTCCTAACAACATAACTAATAAACAACACATCTGAATACTCCTAATCAGAGATAGACTAAACCTGGTACTTAAACCCCCCCCCCCCCCTCAAACTTGAGAAGGTGATAACCTTACCAAGTTTGCAATAGTAACACACACGTCTACTCAGTACAGGAAGCAACTTTGTTAACACATCTGCAATCTGATCCTTAGAGATGACAAATTATACCACCTGTGGAGGGTGATTTTTGGTATGAGGGGGGGGGGGGGGTGTATCTAAATATGGTCTGACTGAGAAGTCTAGATCCTAAATATTTGTCATTCTGTGGAGGGTGAAAACCCGTTATTCATGGCAGCCCTCAAATACCTACTAAATCGTCCGTCTTTCCCAGAAAGCATGAGGGGAGTGCAAGTGAACACTACACCCGCTTTCAATGGGCCCCACACAGACTTATGCCTCTATAAGGCGGAATTGACTAGAGTCGCCACCTAGTTTGATCTAAGGAACAAGGAAAGGAAGAGGAGGGTTCTAAGAACCGTTAATTGACTCTGATGATCTATTACCAATGGATAGGACTTATCTGATCAAGCCAGAGATTCTATGTTGGGTTCGCACTGGGTTACACCCCTTAGAAGTGGCAACGACCACGACTTCGGATTGGTGCCCGAGGAAACCTCGGTCTCCAATTGTCGGGATTACCTTCTTTCAAAACCTTATTAAATAGATTCATTTAAAAGCCAAGGATAAGTTTAGGATGAGGAGAGAGAGTGGATGAGGCGAGCTTTTCTGCCAAGCTAGCGCCAACAAAAACGAAAATAGTGAATTCGGATGAGTATGGAATTAAGATTTGGGAAAAGTCTGAGGTTGAGTGAATAGACAAAGCTTGCAATCTGATGGTTTGAAATTTGTGGGAACCGAAGAATGTTAGAGTGTTTGAGAGATATGAGAGCCATCTTAGAAGGGGAAAAAGGTTTTTTGTTTGGAATGGGGTCGCGCCCTAGATGGGCTGCCTACGTACTCAACTCCATGTTGAGATCAGACCTTACGTAGTTCACGATTTTTGGATTTTGGAGATTTTAGGGTTTTGAAGGTTTTTGAGGTGTCTGAGAGGTTAGTCTGTGAGACGCTCGAGTCTATGAGACATTTGAGATGTTCATGTAGTGGGAGTAATGGGATATCAAAGTCTATGAGACGCTCGGGTCTGTGAGACGTTTGAATATTAAAATGGCGGAAGAGGTTGAAGTGTTTGAGTCTGTAAGGCGCTCGGGCCTGTGAGATGTTTGAAATCTTAAGATGGTGGGGGAATTGAGATGTTCGAGTCTGTGGGGCGCTTGGGCCTGTGAGACTATAGATGTTTGGAAGAAGTTGGGATTCAGGAGATGTTTCGAGTTTGGAATGATTTGAGTGTGTGAGGCAATTGAAGTTTGAGCAGAGATCCCGGGTTTTTCGGATTTGAGATTCTGAAAGGGTTGATGTTTTGGGATATTTCGGATTTAGAGTGAGATGATGATGGACTGAATTGTTTGGAGGAGTGATTGTCAAAATTGTCTCTCTTCAAGCTTTTAAAACCGAAAAATCATTTTTTTTGTAAAAGGGCGGATAATCCCGAGGGATTACCCTATGTACCCCCTCGAACACGACACTTAATTAATGGTAAGTGCCGAGCTCCGAAGATGGGGCAATGAATTTATGTCGAAAATAGGATTTAGAGGAAACACCATGATGAGAGTTCTCGGTAAAATCAATAACTCTCTACTCCCGTCTCTAACTCCGGGTTTTAAAACATTAAAAACCAAAAACATTGAAATCGAGCGGAAGGGAGTTAGACGATTCTAAAATCCCGGCTGCAACTAGAAGGTCGTTACTCCCTAGCACCCCGCCTTGTAAAATCTAGGCTGCATTTAGGGAGGTCTGTCACCCTAATGCCCCGCCTAAGAGATCCAGACTGCGAAAGGGAGACTATGACCCCAGTGCCCCGTCCTCGGATTTTTATTTTGGGAAGGAGACAAGTGATGTCTAACTAGGAGAAAACTATTTGATTTTAAAATGTTAGACATCTCTTGTTCCCTGAAAACGGTTTAGTTTTGAGTTTGAAATTTAAGTTAGAAAACTTTAAAAGTTGTTCGGAATTCTTGATGAAGAAACACTGATTTTGAGAAATATTTTTAGGAGAAAACTTTCTGTATATGTGAGAAGAACTTTCTGCATTTGAGAAGAGTTTTCTGTGATGTGAGAAGAGTTTTTCCTTTAAAAATTCACAAAATGGTTTCTTTTGAAAACTTGATGAAGTTTGAATAATATAATTTTTTGAAAATTTGAGAAAAGAGATTTTCAGGATTTTTGAATTAAAGCTGAATAATGAGGAATGTTTTTGGATTTTTGAATTTTTGGAATTTGAATGGGATTTACAAGTTGAGTTTGAATTGGATTTTTAATGTGAACTGAATGGGATTAGAATGAATTAAATTGGACTGAATTGAAATGAATTGAAATGGGTTGGGTTTGAATTTGGGCTTGGCCTGAATTTGGGCTTGGGCCGAATTGGGCTTTTGAGCCGAATTGGTTTTGGGCCAATTGTGGGCTTGTTGGGCCTTAGTTGGGCTTGCGGTCCAAACTGGGTTGAAGTGGGTTTTTATTTGGGCTGAAGTGGTTTTAATGGGCCAAGTGGGTCTTTGATTTAGTCTTGGGCCAAACTGGCCTATGGGTCTTGTTTGAGATTGGAAAATTAGGCCTTGTTTGGTCGAAAATTGGGCCTTGTTTGAGTTGTTTTGAGTTTTGATTTTTGGGTTTGAATTGGTCTTTGGGCCCGAAATGGGTTTGGGTCGAATTGGACCTTGGTGGGCTTTCGAGTTGGGCTGAAGATTATTTTTGGGCTAAAATGAGGCTTGGGCCTCTTTATTTGGGTTGGAGATTATTTTTGAGCTAAAATGAGGCTTGGGCCTCTTTATTTGGGTTGAAGATTATTTTAGGCTGAAATGGGCCTTGGGCTTCACTAGGCTTTGGGCCTGACTGGGTATTGGGCTTGACTGGGTATTGGGCTTGACTGGGCTTTTGCTGAGTTAGGGGCCGAATTGGTTTTGGGCCTCAAGTGGGTTTGGGTCTTGTTGGGCTTCGGGTTTGGGCCTTGTTGGGCTTCGGGTTTGGGCCTGATTTGGTTAGTGGGCTGGATTTGCTTATTGGACCAGGTGGGTTTTTGAGCTTATTCATATTTGGGCTGATTGGGTGTTGGGCCGATTTGTGACTGGGCCTTGAGATTGGTTTGGGCTAGAATGTTGGTGAGAGATTTTGAATTTTGGGAGTCGAATGGCCTGAAGAAAAATTTGTTATATACATATACATATTTTGTTTAGATGTGTGTTTTAGGGTTTAGGGGTATCACCATCAAGAGATTGGTCAATGACCAATCAGGCCAGGGGGACCCTACTATCCTAATGGCTGGGCCTTAAGGACTAATAACTAGGGCTTAATAATATCAAAATAACATCCGAAGCAAGAACAATGAAGGCATAACTGATATAAAGTATGAGAAATATGAGAAGTAGAAATAGATATGTCAAAGCACCGACAAGAAGTAACATAATGAAACAAAACTTGTCGTATTTTACAAGCTAACTTATGGGCAAATATGTTAATCTCAGATCGGTTTCCAAACTGGAATCATTGTACAAGGTGTAGACACCAAAAATTCTCACCCTATAAAGCAAAATTCAGAGAAAATAATTACAATAAGAGGGGTCGTCGCCTTTCTTTTTCAAAAATGTATTAGCGGGTGTGCCAAAACAAAACCATCGTTTTATAATCTCTTTCAAAGCATTTCGTAAAAACACAATTTTTTTGAAAATGAATTTCCAACAATCATACGGTTTTAAGCCCGTCCCTTTTGTTCACTTATTTTATTATTGCTCGTTTGTTTACTTATTGAGGTATCGTTTATTTTTCATTTTGTTTCATACTTATTGCCACTTTTATTGTCTTCTACCATTTACTTTTCATTTTATCACTTTCATTTTTATCTCATTACACTAGTACAATTTTATTATTCATGTACAAATTATTGCGATATTCCATTTTTATATACCCTCATTGAGTTTAACTGTTTATAGTTATATTACCATAATCTCATGCCATTAAGATTAACTCTCTCATTTTATTGTATACTTTGTTTTAAGATAATAGCATTTTTTAAAGAAGATGTTCATTCTAATTTCGGGGTGGTTTTATTTTTCCCCCGAGATTGATTATGTGCCTGAACAAATTGGGTTTCTATTTTACATCTCTATATTTATCTTCCTCGGTCAAACCAGACCCAACATCTGGTCAAACTAGCCATGGCCCAATACCCCAAATGAGGCCCATCTTCCTAAAGCCTTGGGCCCATCTTCCTTAAGCCCGTCCCAGTTGATTTCTTTCTTTAACCCAAATTCCCAGCCTGGTTGAGCACTCCCAAACCCTACTGTTCCTTTATAAAACGACAAGCTAAAGCTTAAGGAGGAGGCAGCCGTCTCTCTATAGAGGTCTCCTCCCTCCTTCATCGACCCTGACTCCAGTTATCGTCGTCTCCCTTCCTCTGCAACGCTGCTCATCGAAATCACCGTGGTAAAAGACCAGCCATCACCTTCCATATCCCTCTCGATCTAAATCTTCAAACGAACAAAACCCTAAACCGAAAACCTCAGTCGTCTTCTTCTCCACAGTCACTCGATCTTCTTTCTTCTCGATCCATCCACAATCAGAAACCATTTTGTTTTCATCACTGCCTCATTCGTTCTCTTCGATACCAGTAGCTTTGCAACCCAGTTGGTATACATAAACACGTTCTCCTGCACACCCTTACCGATCGAGAAAATCGGGGAACCAGAAGGAGCTCGCATTTCTTCTACGTGATACCTCTCCATCGAGGTCCACATTGGGGACGACAATGGTCGCTTCGGCTCTTTCTTCGATCGACCCCCAACAAAAGGAGGTTAACTTCTTAAATATCCTCTATCTATCGTCTTCGCTCCCCACCTCTCTCTTCTTCTTCAAAATTCTAAAATCAATGGTTCACTCCCCTTGAACTTTGTGAGTTGATGACATTTTGTTTCCGGCCGTGCGAATCGGTCATCAATTTCAACTTCTTCATCCTCCTTCTGGCAATTCTTGGAGTTCTCGTCTGGTTACTGGTGCTCGCGGTAGCCCCGATGATTTTGTCCTACAACCCCTCTGTAATCGTAACACTACATGGCGGTACTTTCCTTGTACTCATTTGATTTGGTCTGGACATTATGCCTTCTGTTACCGAGCCTATCATCGGAAATGTGAATGAGTCTTGTATCGAGACTGGACTCAAACTGGTTTAAACCTTGTGATAACCTCTCTATTGCTCTAATCGTTTGATCTTAATGATTTTCTTTCTGTTGCTGGATTCAATGTCGGAAGTGTGTTGAATTTCTTGTCAAAATTGAGCCCGAACTGGCCTAGTTCTGGGGATAACTTCTCTGGACATTTCGATTGCACTAGATCTTGAAGTTGATGTGGTTTCAAAGCTCGTTTCATGAGATATTTTGTTTCTGATCTGGTCATATTCTCGACTTTGGCTACGGCTGCTTATGCACCATGGATAGCTGATTTGTCACACGCCGCCTATAATGGATTTGTGTTGCTTTCGTAGGTTTCCAATATTCTATTCTACAACTCCAAGACTTATTTATTGGTTTGGATTGAATTTGATTCGGTAATCATATCGTTTACAGTGTTAGCTTGGCCGTTTTTGAGTATTGATGTCCGATTCGGACACTAAATCGGCATTTTGATGTTTGGTGTGGAAATGTTAATGTTTTTGACGGTGCAAGCCCCTCTGATTATTCATTTGGGAATTATGCTATTCCAGAACTGTTTGTCCCTTGCTCATTGATTTTCGGTTTGGAAATTATGGCCAGATTGATTCGGTTCATTTGTTTCCAACTTAATAATTTGTTTTGGCTGAGGTACCGTGAGACTTGGGCTGGATTTGCTCGGATTGGAACTGACTCGGGCTGCTTGCTTAACTGGGTTGCGTTTGTTGGATTTGAATTGCGCTTGCTGGACTTGAATTGCGTTTACTGGACTTGCAGTCTGACTTTACAAATTGACCTTACTGGTTTGCATTGGGTTTGAAAACCCAACCGGTTAGCTTTCTTATTACACATGATTTTGAATTCCCCTTTGTGATTTTAATCTGTTTTAGGAATTGCCTTGTTTAAGTTTTGATTTTGCTTTTGGGGCATCGATATTTTAGTGTGAAAATTAACATCAAATGTAACATGATTCGACCCTTTTAAAATATACATCAATTGGATAACTGATTTGTGACTACCCTAACCATTCATGAATTTTCTGATCTTCAATGCCCGCTGGTTTTTATTACCATGTACGGATTGTCTATTCTCTTGTATTTTTTTCTTTTTTTTTCTTTCTTTCTCATTGAATGTATCTCTTTTTTTTTTTATTGCAATATGTTATTTGCTTCATATTTGTATATAACTAAGCCCTAGTCATTAGACCTTAGGACCAAACCTTAGGATAGAGGGTGAACCCTAAGATTTAGGTGAGTCATGGTCCCACCTAATAAACTGGGTAATCCCTAAACCCAAACCACATCTTATTATAACAACATGTATTAATAAAAACACTTTCTCAAAATTCATTCCCAATTTGATTCATCATTTCTTCCCAAATTTTCCAAGCCCAATCTGAGGCTCAAGCCCTCGGCTCACATCCCAATCCAGCCCACAGCCCAATCCAGCCCACAACCCACTTTGGCCCAAACCAAAACTTGTCCAAAACTCATCAACCCATGGCCAACTTTGGCCCAAACCAAACCTTGCCCATAACTCATTAGCTCAAGGCCCATCTCAGCCCCAAAATAATCTTCAACCCAAATAAAAAGGCCCATCTCAGCCCAAAATAATCTTCAACCCAAATAAAAAGGCCCAAGCCTCATTTTAGCCGAAAAATAATCTTCAGCCCAACTTGAAAGCCCTCCAACGTCCAATTCGACCCAAGCCCATTTCGGGCCGAACTTCAACTTGACCCATTCAGCCCGCTCGAACCATTAAGCCCAAACCGGCCTAAGCCCAATAAGCCCAACAAAGGCCCAACAAGCCCACAATTGGACCAAGCCCACAATTGGCCCAACAAGCCCACAATCAGCTCAATAAGCCCACAATCGGTCCAAGCCCACAAAAGTCATATCGATTTGACCTTGACCCGAACTCTTGACCAACTCCCAACCCAAGCTTGACCTGAAACTTTGACCCAACTCGAGTTGACTGAACCTTTGACCTTGACCAAAACTTTGGCCTTGACCAAGAGACGTTGACCTTGACCAAAAAATGTTGAACTTGACCCAACTTTTACCCAGACTCGACTTCAAGCCAATTCAAACTCGACTTCAATCCAATTCAAACTCGATCTCAATCCAATTCAAGCTCGACCTCAATTTAAACCGAACTCCAATTCAACTCAAACCTATTTTGTCCAGCTCAATTCAACTCAAACCCAAACACATTTCATCCAGTCCACACTCAACTTGTAAATTTCTTTCAAACTCCAAAATCCAAAAAAAGAATTCCAATCCATCATTTTATTCAAACTTCCTAAAGTTTTCAAAAGAAGTCATTTTGTGGAATTTTAAAGGAAAAACTCTTCTCACATCACAGAAAACTCTTCTCAAATGCAGAAAGTTCTTCTCACATATACATAAAGTTTTCTCCTAAAACATTTCTCAAAATCAGTGCTTCTTTATTGAGATTTCCGAACAACTTCAAAAGTTTTCCAACTCAGTTTTTTAACTCAAATAAACCGTTTTCGGGGAGCAAGTAATGTCTAACCCCTTCAAAACATTTCCTCCATGGTTAGAACATCACTTGTCTTCCTTCTCAAAAATAAAAATCCGAGGCGGGGCACTGGGGTCATAACCTCCCTTGTCGCAGTCTGGATCTCTTTAGGCGGGGCATTAGGGTGACAAACCTCCCCTAATTGCAGCCTAGATTTTTACAAGGCGGGGTGCTAGGGAAGTAACGACCTTCCTAGTTGCAGCCGGGATTTTAGAATCGTCTAACTCCCTTCTACTCGACTTCAATATTTTCGGTTTTTAACGTTTTAAAACCCGGGAGTTAGAGACGTTATTAGGGTTTGACCGAGAACATCTCATTCATGGTGTTTCTCTCTAAATCCTAGTTTTCGACATAAATTCATTGCCCCATCTTTCGAGCCTTGGCACTTACCATTAATTAAGCGTCGTGTTCGAGGGGGTACATAGGGTAATCCCTCGGGATTATCCGCCCTTTTACAACAAAAACTGATTTTTTCGATTTTAAAAACTTTAAGAGAGACAATTTTGACAATCATTCCTCCAAACAATTCAGTCCACCATCATCTCACTCTAAATTCAAAACATCCCAAAACATCAACCCTTTCATAACCTCAAATCCGAAAAGCCCGGGATTTCTACTCAAACTTCAATTGCCTCACATACTCACTCAAATCATTCCAAACTTGAAACATCTCCTGAATCCCGACCTCTTCCAAACTTCTATAGTCTCATAGGCCCGAGTGCCCCACAGACTCGAACATCTCAGTCTCTTCACCATCTTAAGATTCGAATGTCTCACAGACCCGAGCGTCGCACAGACTAACCTCTCAAACACCTCAAAAATCCTCAAAACTCCTAAAACCATAAAACCATGAACTACGTAAGGTCTGATCTCAACAGGGAGTTGAGTACGTAGGCAGCCCATCTAGGGTGAGACCCCATTCCAAACAAAAAATCCCTCTTCCCCTTCTAAGGTGACTCATGTCTCTCAAAACACGCAAGCCTTCTTCGGCTCCCACAAACTTCATACCATCAGGTTCCAAGTCTTGTCTATTCACTCAACCTCAAACTTTTCCCAAATCTTCGTCCTATACTCATTTGAATTCACCAATTCTTCTTCTTGGCGCTAGCTTGGCAGAAAAGCTCGTCTCATCCACTCTCTTTCTCTCTTCCTATCCTAATCCTATCATTGGCTTTTAAATGAATCTCTTTAATAAGGTTTTGAAAGAAGGCAATCCCGACAATTAGAGACCGAGGTTTCCTCGGGCACCAATCCGAAGTCGTGGTCGTTGCCACTTCTGAGGGGTGTAACCCAGTGCGAACCCATAGTAGAATCTTTGATCTGACCAGATAAGTCCCTATCCATAGGCAACACATTCAGAGTCAACCAATGGTTCTTAGAACCCTCCCTTTCTTCCTTCCTAGTTATCATAGGTCAAACTAGGTGGCGACTCTAGTCAATTCCGCCTTATAGAGGCATAAGTCCACGTGGGGCCCATTGAGAGCGGGTGTAGTGCTCACTAGCATTCCCCTTATGCTTTCTGGGAAAGACGGACGATAGAGTAGGTATTTGAGGGATGCCTAGGTGACAGGTTTTCACCCCCCACAGAATGACATTTTAGGATCTAGGCTTTTCAGTCAGACCATATTTAGATAGACCCCCCTCATACCGAAAAATCACCCTCCACACAAGGGACAGGCCGCCGTGCGAGAAATAACAAGAATTTCAAACAGATATGTATGTAAAAGAGACAATTGATCCTCAAAGGTAATTAAGTTGATGCTAGAAAGTGTTAAAAGAATTTCCAAACCCATGGATAGCCGTGAAGCTCAAAGTCCACCAGTATAGTCAACTTGCAAGGTCCAAGAATACTTCCAGATCAAGGGAGTCCACACAGGTACGCTTCGGTCCATTCCGACCAAGACAAGTGCACCTCGGTCAAATTGCAAACCAATGAGACAGGCATCAAACCGAATTGCATAAACAACAACAAAGAATAAAGGGACAGTATACGTGTTTGTGTCGGATTGAAATCCAAACCAACACCTAAACAAAAGGAAATAAATTGTGAATCTCACCAGAATCGAATTAATTAGTGAAACAACGGAAAAAGAAAAGAAAAGAGAGAAAAAAAATGACCTTAAAAGCACACGCACTGAAAACCGAGACAAAATCCCGCATGGGTTTACAAAAGCCAGTCCAAACTGCATTCATCTATCTTAGGGACTTAAAAGCACTTCAGACCAGTCAGATTAACGAGCCTATAACCACTTAAAGCAAAATAAACTTCTCTAAACTCACTAGGCAACAAATTATGAATTCAATCTAAACTGTGTGATGAACTTACCAAGGTAGGGATAATCAAAGCGGGGCAGGCATATCAAAATTTCCCTTAACAGAGGGACCATGCTCAACTGATCGAGCACGGTGGGCAGAAGGATCACACACTTTTCAGCAGATAATTAAAGCACATGACATGATAAAACTATATGCAGATCAAATACTCAGAGATCTAATCGAGCCACCGACATAGGCGATAAACACACACATTTCTGATAAGTATCAAAATATGCTTCAGGCTACAACCTCAAACAGTTTGGCAATATATACCAAATCGGTGAACAGATGAAAATCTCCTGTACGAAACCACAGAACAGAAACAAACATACCCATTAATTTGCAAATGAAATCGAAAGGAAAAAAAAGAATCGAGGACAAAACCGAAGTCATGAGCAAGTGTCGGGCACAGTCATGTGCAGGATCTGGATTTCCTTTCGCAAGCGAGAGTAATTTGTCAGGGATGAGGCCTAGAGCCTCAGAATAGCACACTCATCAAACTTAAACGCTGTACAGAGGGACCAAATGTTCAACCAGGACAAGGCTCAAAGCTCAAACCATCAAAACAAAACCTATCTCAGATTGATACTGAACTCTACTCGAATTGGCAAGAAGAAGAGACTATACACATACATAAACCGGTGAATGGCAATGAACGAATCAATATAACTTTAACTATTGAATGAAGAAGATAATGAGAGAGAAATTTAACCCCGATGGGAGTTCGAAGATGAAAATAGCACCAGAAAGAGATTCGTCAGCTTCAGATTGCAACCCGAAAGGGTTTGACAGAGATCGTCGAAGAAGCTACCAAGTCGAGACGTACTGGACCTTACCACCACGCAGGTTACAGAATTACCGATTGAAAGGATGTATAGAAATAGCGGGTGCATGTTCTTTGTCCGCCGGTTAGTCGAAGAGTACCGACGAAGAGAATGACCATGGGCGATGGCTTTATGTTCCGTCATTGAGGTTTTGGAAGGAGAAGGATTAGAGTTTCGATTTTTTTTGGTTTTGAAGAAGAAGAACGGAAACGAAGATCGTGAAGAGGAAGAAGAACGGAGACGGAGAACGAAGACAAAGAATCGTGAAGCAGAAAAAAGAACGGGATCTCTGTCGGCTGGCTTCTTTGCTACATTAGGGCATTTCTATGTTTGAAGATCGAGAAGAAGAAGATGATTGAACGAGAGGGAGATCAAGGTCGAAGAAACAGGAGAAGCCGCCTGGGTTTTTGTGGAGAAGAAGAAGATGAAGGTGTTAGGCTTTTGAAGAGAATGGAGGCGGGTGTGGTTTGGATGGCAAATCGAGAAAAGACCGACAGGAGTATGGAGGTCTGTGTTGTTTCTTGGGTGGGTGGGATTTCGAATTGAGGAAAAGACCCATAACGTGTCGGCTTGCTCCTGTCCCTCTAGGTTTTTGGTTGTTGACAGAAAAAAAATAAAAACACTCTTGCTCATACCCAGATTCGAACCCTGGTCGTTCACACTCTTGCAGCGCCTAGTAACCAGCCAAGCTAAGACAATATTCAATATATCGTTGTGAGTACTAAAACTAGAGTTCTATCACGAGCTAAAAGGAAAATAAAAACCAACCACCTGTTTGTAAGATTTGAACCCAGGATCAATAGGAATCCACATGAACACCTACCCAATTAAGCTATGCCAGAATTCAATACATACATAGAAGAAATAATACAAGAGCTCAAATTTCGCCTGATAACTTTGTTTTTTTTTCAAGAGCTACAAATCCAAAAGAAAGTATATGCTAAAAAGAGATGATTAATCTAATGCATGAAATTATGGAATACGATTAAAAATAAGACCCAAAATGTAATGAGATAAAAATAAAAGGAAAGCGTAAGTACATGAAATAATGAAAATTAATGCGTGTAATGAAGATAAAACTTAAAATAAATGGAAAATAATAGTAAGAGATACATAAATAAGAAACAAAACTAGAAATAATAATGAAAATAAGAAGTAAATACTAGAAGATAATAAAAAGTAGCAATAAATATAAAAAAAAACAAAAGGAACGGGTTTAAACCATACGGTCGTGAAATTCATTTCGAATAATGTGCTTTTCTGAAATGCTTTAAAAATGACTTAAGAATTTTTCTTGAAATGATGGTTTCGTTTTGGCACGCACGTTAATACATTTTGAAAAGAAAGGTGACGACCCCCCCTTATTTTATTCATTATCTCAAAATTGTTTTATGGGGTGAGAATTTTTGGTGTCTACACCACCATCATCCCTTCCTGTAGTTTTTGTCTCACAAAGTGCACATCAAGCTCTATATGTTTGGTTCTCTCGTGTAGCACCGGATTCCTGGTGATGTAAATCGCGGCTTGGCTATCACTCTTGATTGGACCCAATTCACAGAGCAATCTCGTGATCCAACTGAGCTCTGCTGTAACACCCCTCTTCAAAAACACGATATAATCTCTCACGTAGCAATAAATAAAATGTCTCGCAGCGGTAAATAAATAACAATTACAAAACTCACTCGGGTGTCACCGACCATTACTCGCCCATGCGAGCAACGAAGCCAAACTACATCCAACTTCCAACGTAAACAAACTGCTAACCGCCGTGATAACGAGAAACTCCTATACATCATACTAAATCCATAAATCATAAACATCGACAAGTGAGCGTCTACCCAAACCTGAATATACACAACCTTACCATATTACAATTCACCATCCTCATTGCTATACAATATCTCCATGTGTAGTAACAAAAGCAAAACTCCAATTACCCTGTTCCCGCTCTTCGGCTTCGACAATGATCAACAACCTGTAATGGTGTAGTATCAGCGATAGACGCTGAGTATGCCGGGCCTAGACCCTATTGGTCACTTGTCATTTTTACCATCTTGTTATTAGATTGGTTTCATGCTTTACCATTTTACAGTTATAATCAATACTGTAACATACATGTATAATATACATAATCATCCATACAAATATTCATAGATATTCAACCATCCATCCAATCCAACAATCATTTAATAACACAATCCACAATTATATATCGAACGTATCGAACAACCACAATATGATGTACAAGTACAATCGCCGTAGCGTATACCATCCTTTATTAATTTATTTTAGTTTGGCCTTCAAGGCCCCATCCATATGTTACAATGTACATTCGCCGTAGCGTACAGTTTCCATAGTTAATTTAATTCGGCCTTTAAGGCCTCATCCATCCAAACCATGTTTAATTAATACCAGCTGGGCGTCATGTTAGGACAACCCTATAACCTCACCATGGACAGTAGTCCTCCCGTACACACAAAGGTGCTCATTTCGCCAGAGGTCCGGAGGCCCCTGACTCTCTATGTCTCGTAAAACGTCCATAAAAAGGCCGTAGCCACCTGATCCACGATCCAGTTTGGGCTCGTTGGATATAACCTGGAGTGGAATCCAATTAGGAAACCCCTCAGTGATCACAAATGCGCAACCAAGTAGTTCGTAAACTACCGGGATTCCTCACCTCAACTCATACCATCTCTCTCATAATGTTTAAGATCTGCTCTTAGTCTTATGGAGAATAATTATTAGTTAGCTGCCCAATGGGTCTCACGCATACCTAGAAGTAATCTAGGTCATATTCATGTTCGAGATCCATGCTCTAGAGACCGACAATGTCGTGACTCATCCCTAAGTGTTTTACTTAGGTCACCATATACTTAATATTAATACTATGGTATTATATCAAGTAACGTCATGTCATCACATAACGTATATGTATGTTTATATAAGCTGATCTATAGTCGACGTAGTGTTAGCCCCGTAGGACGCTCGTGCATAATAAATAATGCAGTAACACTTAAAACATACATGTAACCACACACATATAACACACAAGTTATATCAACCAAATCCGAGCCCAAGGAGCAACCTTAGGACAACTCGGATCAAACCCCTTTACATACCGTTCACCCTGATCATATTACGGTGGGATATGAATCAGCAAGGTCCTACTCTCCGTGTAGTCCACTAGTTCGTCAAGCGTCTTGTCAGAAGTATACTCTAAATAGTAACAAAACTGTAAGTCAGTCTCCACGACTAACTACATCCGGTATTTCCGAATAATAAGTAACCCCGACAGTTCACCCTTGTTTTCTACAGTTATTGTTACGGGTTCCTCTAAAACAGTCGGCTTTGTTACTTGAAACTCATACGTCATAATATTTCAACTGTTAAGTTTAGGTCATTGCATTTCTTCTTAATCTTATCCACCATCTAGTTTAGGTACGTAACCCATAGTTGCATGTATGCATGCATTATTATATTACATTGTATTATTTTCCACCATCCATTATAATACATTTATCTTTAGCAAAATAATTTGCATCCAAAATTCATAACTTATAGTTCGTAACTATATTTTTTTAAAATAACCACCACCATTAAATCATATGGTTTTCAACCAAATATATATCCACCTTATATACATTATTCTTGTGTATGTATATATTTACCACGTAGGTAATTCCCATGAGTTTAATAAACTCTTATATCATATGTTACATCTTATCACCTTTTATTAGATGATTATTCCCATTAGTTGTATTATATTATACAACTATATTAAGATTATTATCCTAAATTATGTAACATTTTATGTTGTATATTTACAACTCCTAAGGTTTATCCATAAACACCTTAGTCTATAAATCTCATTTATTTATAGTTCGTCACATTATTTTATGTGAATATCCTTACTTATCTTAATCCCATTAAACCCCTTAATACCATATAATTGTTATAACATTTATAACATTATAGACCTTAGTCTAAAATTCATTTTCCAACCTTATGTATTCGGTACAGCCCTTGAATTTATTTAAATTCTATTTTGACCACAAAACATTATGTGATGTTATACCTTATACTAATATCATTTGATATGATATTTTTATTTCCTTTAACTTATAACCTATAGTTTTATTATAAAACTATTTTATGTTGCCGCATAGGCATATATATAAACCTTATTCTTTTCCATAAACCATAGTTTCCTTTATTTACAAATCACCCTTTTCTTTTCACCATGTTTATATACCATTTAATATAACATTTCTAACTTATAAAAGAGTATAACATATGGTATTTTTTTGTAAATCTCGAACATCCCTTGTGCTATTCTTTATTGCCATTTGACCCTATTTATAACATATAGTTTTACCATATCATTAAAACTATATATTATACATATATCTTAATAAATACCCTTATATAATTCTAAAACTCTCCAAATCTCTCCAAAGGGTTATTATTACCTTATTAACCCATATACTTTCGGTATTCACATTTCCACCACCTATATTTCTCCAAAGTGTCATAATGACATAATAAACTATATATTATACATATAGTTCATTTTAATTCCAAAAACAACCCAATAAATTCCTAAAAATTCCTAATAGCCATGGGTGTTATAATACCATTATACACCCTTACTTTTCGGTAATAACATATTTACCACATATGTTATATAATTGTTACCATCAAATACTTATCTTATTATAAAACCTTAAATAAGTTATCTAACTTATTATTTTGGTCAAAACCTAGCATATGGTCAAGGTTGACCTCTTAATATTTCCTTGACCATTAATTCCTAATAATTACGGTTTAACCCTTAAGTTTTCCAAAACTCACCATTTCACCCCAAAACTTTATATATATTATAAACTTTATTTTAAATCCTTTTTAACTCAAATTTTCGGCCTTATTTTTATAAAGCCCCAACCTAAATTTAACTTAATTACACCTAATACCCCATTTATTTTCGGTAATGCTTTATACCACTTAAACTTACTTAAAAGCTTGTAAATGCATAAATAAAATGGCCTAAAGTACATGGCCTTATTACAAACATTTTCTCACAAAATAAATTACACATAAATGTCCCAAAAATGCTTATAAATCTCGGCCTCACCATAGGTTTTTCATTTAATACCAAACTTCCACAAAATGTCTTAAATTTGACAATTATGCTTGTTAATTAGTTATAAAAATTATTAAACCATTCCTTAATCACCTAAGGGAAAAATAAGACCTTAATATACATGTTCACTCACGACATTTAATATACACAAGCTTAAACTTGTGTTAATGTATCAAGTTAAGGTTTTAAGTGATTTATACCTTGATTTAGCTTGGATAAATCCTTGTTTGGATTCGGCCAGCCTTAGATAAACTCCCACAGCTTTTACATGTTTTCAAACAGAAACCAAGGCATAGTTAGTCTCCAAGCAAGATCTAACCATAAGAAGTGTTTTTAATGTATATTTCAAGGCAAGATTAACCTTAGATCTTCAAGTTTGTTGGAGATATACTTCGGCCCTATTTTTCCCAGAAAGAAAGAGTATCAAAACTCTCTTAAAAACAAGGCATAAAACCGTGGGTAGTTAGCTTGGAAGATGACTAAGATTTACCTTGTTTAAGATGCCAAAAATGGTGTTTTTGGCTTGGATCTAGCTACACCTTGAAGCTCTTGAATAGATCCACTGAATAAATATGTTAAGAATAAGATTATAAGGCTATTAGAACAGGTTTTACAACCCGATCTAAAGAGAATCAAAAGATAAGTGCTTAAAGCACATTTTTGTACCTTAAGAACAAGTTTGAGTTTCTCAACCTTCTTCCCTAGTTATGGCGAGATTCCTCCTTCATTTAACCTCCAAGAACAACCTAGATCCATGGATGGAAGTGTTTGATGTTTAGATCCACCGAAAGAGGAAGATTGGTGGAAGAAATTGAACATAAAATGACTAATTAAGCTCACCTAGGTACCAAAGTGTTCTTCAATGTTCTTGGTGACTTACCCACGACTTGGAGAAGCCAAAGAGAGAGGAGGGAGCCTGGAATCGGTTGGAGCCAAGGCTAATGAGAGATTAGGTCAAATTTTGCCTTAATACTCTCTTTTTCCTTTGTTTATTATTTTTGTGATTGATGACTCATCAAAGGGATAGGAATGAGGCTGGCACCGATATTGGAGGGGAGGGGAAAGGTAAGGCTCCCACGATTTTGTGGCTGGTGGAGTCAAATAATGGAGCCAAATGGTGTATTAATTAATCAAAGGCAAAGTAATCCCTTAAAACATGGAAACATGTTGGAGGCTTGTCTTTATCTTTCAAGTGGCGATTTTAAACCTCCCCAGCCTGTGAATGTCGACCTCATGTGGTCCAAGGGTCAAACTTTGACCTCTTGACCATTCTTAGTCATGTTGACTCAAACGGGCCCCACTTTAGGGTTTTATTAATATTTATAATATTAAATTGTAAAAATTTGTAAATTCTTGGAATTAAATTCCTAATATGATATAATATGATATTTTTATCATATTTAAAGGTAATTATAACCTTTTAGCCCATTTAAAACCAATTTAGAAGGCAATTACACAAAAACGTGCTTTAAGGAGTTTGGTGCACATTTTGTGTCGCAAGGTGTTTCTGAGCTTGGTTTTCTTTGACAACGGTTTTGTTGTGTTCCTTACATGATATTTGATCATGGTATCCAATTTTTTTATCATTTAGAGGTCATTAGACCTTAAGGTATTCTTAGAGCACATTTTTGCCCTTTTTGACCTTGAAGCATGTAAATGCTTGTTCTTTGTGTTGGAGGGTTGTCCAACAATTATAATATGTTTAATATTATTTAATAAAAATTAGGACAAATTTTTAGGTCCTAAGAAGTTCATTTGGGTATTTATTTACCCTACCAGTCAAAGGGTGCAACATCTTGCTTTGTGTTGACCACTGTGTTCTCAGTTGACTTTTAAGGCATGTTTAGGCCTTAATTGATGAATTAAATATTTAATCCTTGTTTAATAAGTTTGGGGTATTTCAATCTACCCCCTTAAAAACTTCGTCCCGAAGTCTCTTAATCAAATAGGTAAGTATATAAATGTATAACTACCCATTATTCCCATAATGTATATCTATGTGATATATCATTTACACACATCGTATTGCGCTTATACTGCACATAGCCATCACGTTGTGGCGTTAGTTCAATCATATATGGATATAGGTGATCCATCAGCACCATCATTTCCTATCAGTTCTACAAGCCCTGACAACCTCCCTGAGGTGTCCATAACATTCCATCGTTCCACATTCCATATCTAATGATTCATTTCGTATCTAGGCGATACCATATGTAATTGTTCTATAAAGCAATATGAATACATATCACAATTAGCATAAGAAAAGTATTACACACATGGGTGTAAATACAACATTCAAACAAGTATCTCGTAAGATACATACATACAAGTGCACATTACACAAAAACAGACCTAACAACGTATGCCCCGCGTACCAAACATAACCAACAAAACCAATTCACCAATTCACTGTATGCCATGTATACTAAACAAGCAAACCTTGTATGCCCCGTACACCACCAATTCTTTGTATGCAATGCATACTAAACAACCAAAACTTAGTGCACACATGTGCACAACCAAGAGGCTCTACCCCCCTTAAAAAGGGTTACGCCCCCGTACCCCACAAGTATACAACAGCCGCTCAACAAGAAGCGCTAGATACTTGGCTCTCAAAGAGTTCTCCAACTCATGGATTATCCTCATATCAGAGAGACGGGTATGACTCTCGCCCTTCTGGGCTCCACAATGCATAAAGGTGAGGCACTAAACTATTTGTGCTCTCTCCCAAGTTTGTTCTAATGGACCCACTCGCTCCGTATGAGGTGCAGACCCATTAACATAGGCTCAATTTGCCTCTTTCCATAGCTGTGTATCCTCTCATTTGGATTACTAGCACACATGCGTGTGTCTTCTCTCACTGATATTCAGCTTGAGATATAGTGTGACATTAGCTACTATTAGTACTTAGTGCTCTTTGCACTTGTCTTGTAATACTAAGACGTACCAGCCTATATGTCCACAAAGATGTCATCTATGGCTCCCGGTGGTTTTGTTCCGGAGTGACACACTGTTGTAGTTCTCTCTTTTTTTTTTTTTTTTACACACTCATGTTGATATCCATTGCGTCCTTCCGTATTCCCACTAAATTAATAACTGCACAAGTGCAATACCAAAACACTCAGTCCTACAGAGTGCAGAGGCGTAAACTCTCAGCAGCTAATATCTAATGAGTCAAACAGATAAGATGAGCGAATTATCCTGTGAGTGGTACATTCCAAATCCACTGTTCCTTGCTTAAGGTATCTGCTATCATATAGCTTTGCCTTTTATCCTCGCGTAGTCACGCGTTTATGTCCATATCAACTGGTAGATTTCCTCTGGATTGCAAAAGTTTGCTCGATCCTTTTGAGGGTTCTACATATTATTTTTCCATAATGGGTTTTCCTATTTTTTTCTTCTTAGTGTTCACGTCCTTAGAAGGTTTCCTTGGCTTCTCTGTATACTGTCTACTGCTCTCTGTTGAAGGTTCATGATTTCTTTAGCCCGTTGGTTCAACTGCGGCTCTTCTCGTCCATCCTCGAGGTAATCCGTCTTACTGTCCGTAGAATGGAGTTGACTACTTCTCGTGTTCCTAACACTACTTGTCTACTTGCGTGGGGTACCGTACTGATACATTACTACTTACCCGACTAACTCATAAATAAGTCTGTCGGGCCCACATGCTCCTAACGGAGTGCGGTCGTCCCATGTCTCGTTTAGTAAATTGGTAATGTCTGTCACACGGTTATTGTGAAGTATTCTGTTGTCAATCTCCCTTTTGATGGATGTCCTTTTTGTTTTACTAGTTCTTGTTGTCGGTCATCTTGTAGTAAGTGCTATTGCCCTAGTGGCTTCAGTGATAGTTCATGTCATAAATCGTAAGTCATAACGCCGGTTTGTAAGTAAAATTTGTGCTATTTTTAGCAAACTTGGTTCTTCCTGTTTTGTTCTCATTGAGTGCACACATATTCCTATTCCTTCTGTTTATCATGATCATATCTCATCCACAGTTCATATTTGTTCCCTCATCCGTATAATTGGATGTATTGCAGATTGCATAATAGTTTGAGCAACTTGGCTCTTCACTTCCCAACCATCCTCAGTGACGGTGGTGCATCTACAAAGGGTATGCTTGTCCATAAGGACTAAACATTCATCACTAGTAGTGATTAGCATTGAATGCGGGTATACACTGATGGTATTTGGCTAATAGGCCTTGTCTGAAAATTTCCAATCAATTAAACTGGTGTGGTTTACCATCACAGTGGCTGTATAATTTCCTCCAGTTGCAGTGGTTGGACTAACGGACCTTCCATAGTTGCATAGGTTTCTAACCTCAAGGCTTGTATGAAAAGGTTTGAAAAACATTTTCTTTTTTTTGGTATACATATAATAAAAGGCTAAAAAGTAGTAGCTGTTGCAGTTGCGTTTGTAGTTGCTGTTGCTGCACTTGCTCTGTCAAGTGCGCAAGGCAGATGGAAATTTCAGTGGTGTGATTGTCATAGCGCTTGCAATAGCAAGTGCGCCATGCAGGTGGAAATTCTGGTTCAGTAATCACTGGTCTCATTGGCTCTGTGTCATCGGGTATGGGCTACATGATAATGTAAGCATTAACATCCTATTCATATATATTATCCGTCAAGGTTTAAAGCTTATTGGTACTGAGTACACATAATCTCAAAAGTCATACACAAAAGGCAAGTGGTCAATGACACTCTCCCACATACTTATAACAAGTCTTGTCTAACATCCAAAATAAGTACACAACATAGTAAGTAAAAGTCTTCCACCAGCGGTCTCATGGAGTTCAGGGTACTCAAGCCCTATCTATTCCCTTGCCTCTCTGGGCTCCAGCATCAGTAGATGTCTGGCCATCCTGACCGCCTCGTGGTACTCCAGATCCTCCAATTGAGGTCTTCTGAGTATTCTTTGGTGGCCTGTAATTACGGCTCTCAGGGTTCATCCAGCATTCGAATTCCCTATGGCCCTCTTTGTGGCAGCACCGACACTCGACTTTGCGCCCTTCGCAGTCGACCCCAGGATGGTCCTTCCCACAACGCTTGCAATAGAAATGGCGCTGGGGCTGTCCGGTGCCTAATGGTAGTATTTAGTTTAAGTCAATATCTGTTGATATAAAGGTTAAAGTCACAATTCAATTTAAGAGGTAGGTGTTCTCACCCTTAGGAGGTGCAGATCTCAGAGGCTGAGCATCAATAGCTGTGGCCGGTCAACCGAAGGACGGGCTCTTTCCCTTTCTTTCCCTGGTGACCCTGCTGCCCTTTCTTTGGAAAGAATTTCCTGTTTAAGGTTTCGGGTCAGCATTCATGAAGATTTTTAATATGGTAAATAATTTAGAGTGGGATAAGTCCTTACTTTCCCTTCTTCTGGCTATTGTCTGAAGATGCTCCTCCATCCTCAGACTCTCCTTCGGGGTTCTTTCTCTTCTTTGCCCCAAGAGTCTCTTCCCGAGTCTGGAGCATTAGCTCCGTCCTCGAGGCAGCTTCGTAACACTACTGGAATCTCATTGGTAAGTTCTCACAAAGTCAATTGGTAATGTAGTAAGTAAAGAATTTTGTGGCTTTTATGTTAGTACCTGGATGGTAGTGTAGAGGGTAGCACCCATAGCCATCTGGATGCGAAACAATAGTCCTCCCCGAAACTTCTCGACCTTCACGGTCTCTGAGTAATCCACACCGGGGATAAAGTCCAGTAGACCAATGAATCGAGCGTAGTACTCATCCACGGTCAGACTTCCCTGAGATAATGTCTCGAACTCCTGGCGCTAGCTTCTTCTGCTTAAGATGAGCTGGATAGTACTTCCCTCTCAGCAACTCGACAAAAGCAGCCCACGAAAATTCGGGCGTAGCCAGGTGATGGTCCTTGACCAACCTCCACCAAGTGCTGGTTGCATCCTTCAGATGGAAAGCAGCAATGGCGACCTTCTTGTCGTCAGGTACCTGTAAAGCTTCATATGCTTTCTCATGTTCAACAATGTAACGCTCCAAAGCTACGGGGTCTGGTTCCCCAGAATATGTAGGTGGTCGGGTCTCGCCAACTGACTTCAGCCAGTTCATTTCCCTGGGCTGTGGCGGGTGGGCTGGTGCTCCTCCTATCTGAGTACCCAGCTGTGCAAGAACGGCAGCGATCGTCTCAGCAATACCTGGATTCGCGGGGTCACCGCCTCCACCTCTTCTAGTACCACGCCCTTTAGTTCCCCCAAACATCTGTAGTACAGTATGTCACATAAATACTCGGTAAATTACCGTACACAACCATTAGATATTGAATTGTCTTAAAGGCTAGCCTACCACGCATTTTGCGTTATAAGACACAATATCTTTCTAAGACGAATCGTCTCGTACCTCCCAAATATTTCCCATAATTTCCCAAGTCCTAAGCTCACTGTCTTAACCTATTATCTCGTCATCAGAGCGGTACTCCGCTCTGATACCACTTTTGTAACACCCCTCTTCAAAAACACGATATAATCTCTCACGTAGCAATAAATAAAACGTCTCGCAGCGGTAAATAAATAACAATTACAAAACTCACTCGGGTGTCACCGGCCATTACTCGCCCATGCGAGCAACGAAGCCAAACTACATCCAACTTCCAACGCAAACAAACTGCTAACCGCCGTGATAACGAGAAACTCCTATACATCATACTAAATCCATAAATCATAAACATCGACAAGTGAGCGTCTACCCAAACCTGAATATACACAACCTTACCATATTACAATTCACCATCCTCATTGCTATACAACATCTCCACGTGTAGTAACAAAAGCAAAACTCCAATTACCCTGTTCCCGCTCTTCGGCTTCGACAGTGATCAACAACCTGTAATGGTGTAGTATCAGCGATAGACGCTGAGTATGCCGGGCCTGGACCCTATTGGTCACTTGTCATTTTTACCATCTTGTTATTAGATTGGTTTCATGCTTTACCATTTTACAGTTATAATCAATACTGTAACATACATGTATAATATACATAATCATCCATACAAATATTCATAGATATTCAACCATCCATCCAATCCAACAATCATTTAATAACACAATCCACAATTATATATCGAACGTATCGAACAACCACAATATGATGTACAATGTACAATCGCCGTAGCGTATACCATCCTTTATTAATTTATTTTAGTTTGGCCTTCAAGGCCCCATCCATATGTACAATGTACATTCGCCGTAGCGTACAGTTTCCATAGTTAATTTAATTCGGCCTTTAAGGCCTCATCCATCCAAACCATGTTTAATTAATACCAGCTGGGTGTCATGTTAGGACAACCCTATAACCTCACCATGGACAGTAGTCCTCCCGTACACACAAAGGTGCTCATTTCGCCAGAGGTCCGGAGGCCCCTGACTCTCTTATGTCTCGTAAAACGTCCATAAAAAGGCCGTAGCCACCTGATCCACGATCCAGTTTGGGCTCGTTGGATATAACCTGGAGTGGAATCCAATTAGGAAACCCCTCAGTGATCACAAATGCGCAACCAAGTAGTTCGTAAACTACCGGGATTCCTCACCTCAACTCATACCATCTCTCTCATAATGTTTAAGATCTGCTCTTAGTCTTATGGAGAATAATTATTAGTTAGCTGCCCAATGGGTCTCACGCATACCTAGAAGTAATCTAGGTCATATTCATGTTCGAGATCCATGCTCTAGAGACCGACAATGTCGTGACTCATCCCTAAGTGTTTTACTTAGGTCACCATATACTTAATATTAATACTATGGTATTATATCAAGTAACCGTCATGTCATCACATTAACGTATATGTATGTTTATATAAGCCGATCTATAGTCGACGTAGTGTTAGCCCCGTAGGATGCTCGTGCATAATAAATAATGCAGTAACACTTAAACACATACATGTAACCACACACATATAACACACAAGTTATATCAACCAAATCCGAGCCCAAGGAGCAACCTTAGGACAACTCGGATCAAACCCCTTTACATACCGTTCACCCTGATCATATTACAGTGGAGTATGAATCAGCAAGGTCCTACGCTCCGTGTAGTCCACTAGTTCGTCAAGCGTCTTGTCAGAAGTATACTCTAAATAGTAACAAAACTGTAAGTCAGTCTCCACGACTACATCCGGTATTTCCGAATAATAAGTAACCCCGACAGTTCACCCTTGTTTTCTACAGTTATTGTTACGGGTTCCTCTAAAACAGCCGGCTTTGTTACTTGAAACTCATACGTCATAATATTTCAACTGTTAAGTTTAGGTCATTGCATTTCTTCTTAATCTTATCCACCATCTAGTTTAGGTACGTAACCCATAGTTGCATGTATGCATGCATTATTATATTACATTGTATTATTTTCCACCATCCATTATAATACATTTATCTTTAGCAAATAATATTTGCATCCAAAATTCATAACTTATAGTTCGTAACTATATTTTTTTTAAAATAACCACCACCATTAAATCATATGGTTTTCAACCAAAATATATCCACCTTATATACATTATTCTTGTGTATGTATATATTTACCACGTAGGTAATTCCCATGAGTTTAATAAACTCTTATATCATATGTTACATCTTATCACCTTTTATTAGATGATTATTCCCATTAGTTGTATTATATTATACAACTTATATTAAGATTATTATCCTAATATGTAACATTTTATGTTGTATATTTACAACTCCTAAGGTTTATTCCATAAACACCTTAGTTTATAAATCTCATTTATTTATAGTTCGTCACATTATTTTATGTGAATATCCTTACTTATCTTAATCCCATTAAACCACCTTAATACCATATAATTGTTATAACATTTATAACATTATAGACCTTAGTCTAAAATTCATTTTCCAACCTTATGTAATTCGGTACAGCCCTTGAATTTATTTAAATTCTATTTTGACCACAAACCATTATGTGATGTTATACCTTATACTAATATCATTTGATATATTTTTATTTCCTTTAACTTATAACCTATAGTTTTTATACAAAACTATTTTATGTTGCCGCATAGGCATATATATTAAACCTTATTCTTTTCCATAAACCATAGTTTCCTTTATTTACAAAATCACCCCTTTCTTTTCACCATGTTATATATACCATTTAATATAACATTTCTAACTTATAAAAGAGTATAACCTATGGTTATTTTTTTGTAAATCTCGAACAGCCCTTGTGCTATTCTTTAATTGCCATTTGACCCTATTTATAACATATAGTTTTACCATATCATTAAAACTATATATTATACATATATCTTAATAAATACCCTTATATAATTCTAAAACTCTCCAAATCTCTCCAAAGGGTTATTATTACCTTATTAACCCATATACTTTCGGTATTCACATTTCCACCACCTATATTTCTCCAAAGTGTCATAATGACATAATAACTATATATTATACATATATAGTTCATTTTAATTCCAAAACAACCCAATAAATTCCTAAAAATTCCTAATAGCCCATGGGTGTTTATAATACCATTATACACCCTTACTTTTCGGTAATAACATATTTACCACATATGTTATATAATTGTTACCATCAAATACTTATCTTATTATAAAACCTTAAATAAGTTATCTAACTTATTTATTTTGGTCAAAACCTAGCATATGGTCAAGGTTGACCTCCTTAATATTTCCTTGACCATTAATTCCTAATAATTACGGTTTTAACCCTTAAGTTTCCAAAACTCACCATTTCACCCCAAAACTTTATATAATCTTATAAACTTTATTTTAAATCCTCTTTAACCTCAAATTTTCGGCCTTATTTTTATAAAGCCCCTAAATTTAACTTAATTACACCTAATACCCCATTTATTTTCGGTAATGCATTTATACCACTTAAACTTAATTAAAAGCTTGTAAATGCATAAATAAAATGGCCTAAAGTACATGGCCTTATTACAAACATTTGCTCACAAAATAAATTACACATAAATGTCCCAAAAATGCTTATAAATCTCGGCCTCACCATAGGTTTTTCATTTAATTACCAAACTTCCACATAATGTCTTAAATTTGACAATTATGCTTGTTTAATTAGTTATAAAAATTATTTAACCATTCCTTAATCACCTAAGGTCAAAATAAGACCTTAATATATATGTTCACTCACGGAATTTAATATACACAAGCTTAAACTTGTGTTAATGTATCAAGTTAAGGTTTTAAGTGATTTATACCTTGATTTAGCTTGGATAAATCCTTGTTTGGATTCGGCCAGCCTTAGATAAAACTCCTACAGCTTCTTTTACATGTTTTCAAACAGAAACCAAGGCATAGTTAGTCTCCAAGCAAGATCTAACCATAAGAAGTGTTTTAATGTATATTTCAAGGCAAGATTTACCTTAGATCTTCAAGTTTGTTGGAGATCTACTTCGGCCCTATTTTTTCCAGAAAGAAAGAGTATCAAAACTCTCTTAAAAACAAGGCATAAAACCGTGGGTAGTTAGCTTGGAAGATGACTAAGATTTACCTTGTTTAAGATGCCAAAAATGGTGTTTTTGGCTTGGATCTAGCTACACATTGAAGCTCTTGATAGATCCACTGAATAAATATGTTAAGAAGAAGATTATAAGGCTATTAGAACAGGTTTTACAACCGGATCTAAAGAGAATCAAAAGATAAGTGCTTAAAGCACATTTTTGTACCTTAAGAACAAGTTTGAGTTTCTCAACCTTCTTCCCTTGTTATGGCCGAGATTCCTCCTTCATTTAACCTCCAATAACAACCTAGATCAATGGATGGAAGTGGTTGATGTTTAGATCCACCGAAAGAGGAAAGATTGGTGAAGAAATTGAACATAAAATGACTAATTAAGCTCACCTAGGTACCAAAGTGTTCTTCAATGTTCTTGGTGACTTACCCACGACTTGGAGAAGCCAAAGAGAGAGGAGGGAGCCTTGGAATCGGTTGGATCCAAGGCTAATGAGAGATTAGGTCAAATTTTGCCTTAATACTCTCTTTTCCCTTTGTTTATTATTTTTGTGATTGATGACTCATCAAAGGGATAGGAATGAGGCTGGCACTGATAATTGGAGGGGAAAGGTAAGGCTCCCACGATTTTGTGGCTGGTGGAGTCAAATAATGGAGCCAAATGGTGTATTAATTAATCAAAAGGCAAAAGTAATCCCTTAAAACATGGAAACATGTTGGAGGCTTGTCTTTATCTTGCAAGTGGTGATTTTAAACCTCCCTAGCCTGTGAATGTCGACCTCATGTGGTCCAAGGGGTCAAACTTTGACCTCTTGACCATTCTTAGTCAATGTTGACTCAAACGGGCCCCACTTTAGGGTTTTATTAATATTTTAATATTAAATTTGTAAAAAATTGTAAATTCTTGGAACTAAATTCCTAATATGATATAATATGATATTTTATCATATTTAAAGGTAATTATAACCTTTTAGCCCATTTAAAACCAATTTAGAAGGCAATTACACAAAAACGTGCTTTAAGGAGTTTTTGTGCACATTTTGTGTCGCAAGGTGTTTCTGAGCTTGGTTTTCTTTGACAACGGTTTTTTGTGTTCCTTACATGATATTTGATCATGGTATCCAATTTTATATCATTTAGAGGTCATTAGACCTTTAAGGTATTCTTAGAGCACATTTTTGCCCTTTTTGACCTTGAAGCATGTAAATGCTTGTTCTTTGTGTTGGAGTGTTGTCCAACAATTATAATATGTTTAATATTATGTTAATAAACTTAGGTCAAATTTTTAGGTCCTAAGAAGTTCATTTGGGTATTTATTTACCCTACCAGTCAAAGGGTGCAACATCTTGCTTTGTGTTGACCACTGTTGTTCTCAGTTGACTTTTAAGGCATGTTTAGGCCTTAATTGATGTAATTAAATATTTAATCCTTGTTTAATAAGTTTGGGGTATTTCATCTGCTGTCACATTTCTCATGGCGTGATACTCGACTTCAGCAGACGACAACACCACCGTTGTTTGCTTCTTGGACTTCCATGAAAGTGGGCACCCTCCCAGCTGGATGAAATACCCACTAATGGATCTTTTGGTATTGGGACACCCTGCCCAATCCGAATCACAAAAAGCTGTCAGAGAAAAATCATCCCTTGAATTAAAAAACAAACCATAGTTCTGAGTTCCCTTGATATAACCCAAAACATGAAGTGCAGTCTTATAATGTAAATCTGTAGGAGAACTGAGAAACTGACTTAAGACTTGAATTGAAAAGCTAAGATCGGGTCTACTATGTGATAAATAACTAATCTTGCCCACTAAACTTCTATACCGTAAAGGATTATCCAAAGGTTTCCCTTCATTTCTTAACAATTTAATTCCTGTATCTAAGGCGCCAGTAACAGATTTCCCATTTTCAGAATCAAACTCAGATAACAAGTCTTCATAGTACCTTCTCTGTGTGAGAATAATACCATCTGTGGTATGCAAAAACTGCATGCCTAAGAAAAAGTTTAGCCTCCCTAGATCCTTAATTTTGAACTTCCTATTTAACCCTTTCTTAACAGATTCTATCTGATCAAGATCACTCCCTGTAACAAGTATTGTAGACACCAAAAATTCTCACCTGTTTTATATTAAAAATATATATATATACAAAAATAAACATGCTTTTAGGAACAAGGCGGTCGTCCCCGTTTCCAACTAAAGGGATTTCTTTTTCTCCGACGTTTAAGATCCCACATTCCTATGGAAAAGGAGCACGATCCCTTTTTTATATTATTTTATTTATTTTTATTTTATTTTTAGTTATTTATTTTATTGTAATCTGTTTTTTAAATGGCTTCATTTTGTATACTTATTTTGTAGTTTTTGCTTTAAAAATATTTCACTTTTTTGTTATTTCCTTATATTATTTTATGCACTCGTTTGATTCATATCTCTTGTTTCTCATCATTATTATTTATTATTTCTTGCCGATTTTCTCATTATTTTTATCATCATCATTTCCATCATTTTATGTTCCCTTTTACTACTATTATTTTGTTTATTTTATTTGCATCAGCATTTCGAACCTTATTTTCATGCAATATATTAATCATCTTTTTCATTATATATACTTTCTTTTGGACTCGTAGCCTTTTAGAGGAATTACCCGGTCGAGATTAAAGATCCTGTATTACTTGTCTCACGAGCATATCAATTCCTGGTCTAGTGCAGTCGGTTAGCATGCTCTTTGAGTAACCAATTGGTCTCGGGTTCGACTCTAAACCGAGGCATTTCTTCTATTTTCGTTTAGCTCGCGATGGGACTTTTGTTTTATTATCCACGGTTAAGAATCGAAATTTGCTACAGCTCAACCGGTTAAGTGCGCAGGAGGGGTGTGGGGAATACTGAGTTCGAATCCTAGTAGTAGCAGAACTCGTTTTATTTACCTGTGAATGGGCAGAACCTTTTTTTTTTATTTTGTTGTTGTTTGTGTTGGTCCACTCAGTCCCGGTAAGCCACGTTAAAAAAAAAGTAGAACACTATAGCATGGGTTGAGAGAGCCGATTGCCTCCCCCTGATATTCTCGATGCATTCCTCGGTACTCAAAGTGGAAGAAGCGTGGTGGCTGCCCATCCTCTTCTTCCTCAAAAATCGAAAGAGTCCCCCCCCCCCCCCAAGATCCTCGGCATGGTTCCTCGGCTGAAGAAGTTTGAAGGTTCGAACTCCCTTCAAATCACCACCTCTCTCATCCTATTTTTGGCCCCGACATTCTTGGTCTTTCTGAGTTTAAAACTCGAGAAACTTCAACTGCCCAACATTTCTATTCCATTGTTTCTTCGTCTTTCCTCCTTGAATCATTGCGCGAAAGAAATCACCACTCGTAATCACCTTCCCCTCCACACCTGCATTCCTTGTTCATTCCGAGTTCAAGAAACGAAACCCAGAAAATTTGCTACGACCTTTGTTTTCTTTCTTTTCGAACCGGTAAACTGAAGAACCCAAAAAAAAATCCTCCATCGCCATCGCTGTTCTCTTCCACCTTCGAGTCGCCACCCTACGCTTACGAACTTCCTTCTTCACCGAAACCCATCAACCTTTTGACAAACTTTCATCCTCTGCAATCTGTCGAAAGTGGTTTAATTCTCTTCTCAGGTCGATTTCAGTTAGTTTCGAGTAACAACTGAGTAAGTTAGCTACTACCCTTATTTCCTCTTTCTTCTATCATTTTCCAAAAGAAAAATCCTACGAAATTCCTACATTCTGCTCCTGGTTTTCGGGTCCACCCAGATGAACCGAAAAAAGGTGATGGTATTTTGAATGTTGGCTCCACCAGAAATTCTGGTGTTAATGTTGACAATTCCTTTTCTCTTCGAATCATCCCGTGTTTCACCTCCCGTATTTCTCATGTTCTCATTCTCGTTTCTTCTGATCGCTTGCATGATGCACCCGAAGGTGTTGATAGTGTTAGTAGAGAAGGGCGGTTTGGTCGGAGATTACTCCACCCAGTAAATCGATTCCCTCCTCTCATGTTTCTTCTCGAATCCACTATTTTCTCTGTATTTGTTTTTTTGTATGCGTTTTCATTCTGGATAATTCAATATGTTACAGACTCTGTAGTCTATGGACATAGTTCCAAAAAAAGGCGAGGGGAAAATCCCTCTTGAAACTCTACCTGTTTCGCCAATATCACTCTCGTTCATATGCGTATTTTCTCTGAATAATGTTGTTCCATTCATGCTAACCCATTTTGTTAGTCCAAAAGGGGATCATCAGAATCAGTTTGCCCTGTTGCCCCGGTGTCACTCTGTGCTTTCTAGGTTCCAAGGTGACCAAAGTGTTGTTCTAATATCGACTTGGTTGATTCGTCTGTTATGTCCTGCAAGTTTTAGTTTCTGTACATATCAAGCCATTGTGAACACTCTCGGTACATTTTGTTAGCTCAGCTTGAAGAAACTACAGTCTAACACAGCTGCCATATACCTACAGTGGTTTTCTCCCTAGACTCAGCGTTTACCGATTTAACTCTTTCTTTCCTTTCATATGTTTGTTTATTGATCGTCCTGAACTAACTCCTTTTATATCTGTCTGTTTGATGTCTCTGTGATTTTGCATATAGAAAACTCACCTTTGGCCTTCTTGCGGTACCCCATTCTAATCCAAATTTGATAATAATTATATTGACTGATAGCATATTTTGGGTGAACCTCGACTCCTGGGGTTATCTGTACTTGTGACTGTATCATATGTCCGTTTGTTCTGATGTTAGCTTTACCATGAGTATCCACATGTCATTTCTTGGTGCCTTGTTTCATCTGCCAGTGTGACTCTTTCCCGACAGTCTGGCGTTGTCCTTTAGTTGGTTATCAGAATTGATTAAAGAGAAAGGCTTGTTTAATTAGTGGTTGTAATCTGTTTAACAAAGGTGTTAGGAACCCACAGTAGAACCCGAATGGGTGAAATTGGAAGTATGTGTCTAGGCTTCGATGTTTAGTTCTCTGCTATAGAGTATTAATGAAGTTCTGATTTCTTTCTCTGGTTCTGTTCTGTACATGGTGATACCGGACCTTAATGACACAGGTGCAATTTAGTTGGTTTCTGTACGTTGCTTTGTTTATGAGTTTTAACCGATGAGGATGAATAAAAATGATAAATGGGAAAACTGATGTGGCGAGTTGGTTCAGGCCCTCTCTTTGCTGGGGTTAGTGGTCGTAGGCCTTTGTTTTATTCTGCTCGAATCTTCACTGCTCCTTAAGTATTATAGTCGGAAGTAAGATAGGCTGTTGAATAACCCAGCTCAGGTTTGATTAATGATAGAGACCATTGAGTTTAGGCCTTTAACTTCTGAATTTGACCAGGACAACCACCGTGTCCTCAATAACTTTGAACATACTTTATTATTTAGCCGGTTTGCTGTCATTATTTTAATCTTATTATTTTGATCTCATTAATCACCGTTTCTTCAACGTCTTTGATTTGATTATCTCTGTGTTATGCGTGCATATATTGTACATTCAGCTTCATTACAAGTTTTGATTCATTTCCTAGTACACCATTTTACTATCACTAAGCCCTAGCTATTGTCCTTTAGGTCCTAGCCATTAGGATAGAGGGGTCCCCCTGGTCTGATTGGTCATTGACCAATCTCATGGTAGGTGATACCCCTAAACCCTAAAACACACATCTAAACAAAATATGTATATATGTATATGTACATAACAATTTTTTCTTTAGGCCATTCGACTCCCAAAATTCAAAATCTCTCACCCACATTCCAACCCAAATCACATTCTAGCCCAAATCATCGTGGGCCCAAACCCACTTCGAACCCAAACCCATTTAAGCCCACTAGCTCTTAAATAGTTTCAAGCAAGTTTTTAAACAGCCCATTTTAGAAGTCCACTTTCAAAGCCCACCAAGGTCCAATTTGACCCAAACCCAATTTAGCCCAAGGTCCAAAAGCCTAATTCGGCCCACGGTCCAATCACCCCAAGGCCCAAGTTCCAATCGGCCCAAAAGTCCAATTCAGCCCACAATCGGCCCAAACCAACTTGACCTACAACCAATCTTGGCCCAAAACTATCTTGGCCCAAAACTATCTCGGCCTAAGTCCAATCTCGGCCCAAGTCCAATCTCGGCCCAAGTCCGATCTCGGCCCAACCAATCTTGGCCCACGCCCAATCCAAACCCGACCCAATCCAAACTCGGCCCAATACAAAGCCTGGCCCAATTCAAAACCCGACCCATTACTCAGCCCGCCCAATTCAAAACCCGGCCCAATTCATCAGCCCAGTCCAAAACCCACTCAAATTCGGCCCAAATACTCAACCCAACCCCAAAACAATTTTCAGCCCAAATAAAAAGACCCAAGGCCCATTTTGGTCCAAATCCAATTTCAGTCCAACCTCAAACAAGGCCCAATTTTCCCAATCTCAAACAAGGCCCAATTTTCCCAATCTCAAAATCAGGCCCACAGGCCAATTCGGCCCAAAACTAAATCAAGCCCAAGGCATAAATCAGGCTCAAAATAAAATAAAGTCCCAATTGACTCAATATCTAAAAGCTTGGTCCAATCCAATTCAAGGCCCAAACTTGAGGCTCAAACACATGACCGACCCAAACCTAGTTCAGCTCAATTCAAGCCCGAATCCGAACAAGCCCAACAAAGGCCCAACAAGACCACAATCGGACCAAGCCCAAAGGCCCAACAAGTCCACAATCGGACCAAGCCCACAACCAGTCCAACAAGCCCACAATCGGCCCAAGCCCACAAAAGTCAAACCGGTTTGACCTTGGCCTGAAACTTTGACCAATCCAAATTTGACCTGAACTTTGATCAATCCAATTTTGACTTGAACTTTGACCAATCCAATTTTGACCGGCCTCCTTTGACCTTGACCGAACATTGACTTTGACCCAAGTTTGACCAGTTCAACTTTGATCAATCCGAATTTTGCCCCGACCCCAATCCAAATCCATCCAATTCAAACTCAACTTGTAAATCTCATTTAAACTCCAAAATCCAAAAAACATTCCTCATTATTCAGCTTTAATTCAAAAATCCTAAAAATCTCCTTTCTCGAATTTCAAACAATCATTTTATTCAAACTTCATCAAGTTTTCAAAAGAAACCATTTTGTGGAATTTTAAAGGAAAAACTTTTCTCACATCACAGAAAACTCTTCTCAACAAGTAGAAAGTTCTTCTCACATATACAGAAAGTTTTCTCCTAAAACATTTCTCAAAATCAGTGTTTCTTCATCGAGAATTCCGAACAACTTCAAAGATTTTCTAACTCAGTTTTCAAACTCAAAACTAAACCGTTTTCGGGGAACATGGGATGTCTAACACCTTCAAAGAACGTTTTCTTCCAGTTAGACATCACTTGTCTCTCTTCTAAATAAAAATCCGAGGCGGGGCACTGGGGTCGTAATCTCCCTTGTCGCAGTCTGGATCTCTTTAGGCGGGGCATCAGGGTGACAAACCTCCCCTGATTGCAGCCTAGATATTTACAAGGTGGGGTGCTAGGGAAGTAACGACATTCCTAGTTGCAGCCGGGATTTTAGAATCGTCTAACTCCCTTCCACTCAATTTCAATATTTTTGATTTTTAACGTTTTAAAACCCGGGAGTTAGAGACGTTATTGGGGTTCGACCGAGAACATCTCATTCATGGTGTTTCTCTCTGAACCCTATTTTTCGACATAAATTCATTGCCCCACCTTTCGAGCCTCGGCACTTACATTAATTAAGTGTCGTGTTCAAGGGGGTACATAGGGTAATCCCTCTGGATTATCCACCCTTTTACAACAAATTTTTTTTTCGATTTTAAAAACTTTAAGAGAGACAATGTTAAATAAACCGATCCAACCCTTCCCATAGAACCGCAGATACCATAAACATTTCTCAACCCTCTGCTGAACCAGTTCCAAGTCACATAGGACCTCCCATTCCTGAATACTCCCGAACAACCTTAGTCATCGGAAATCTGAAACATCTTCAAAGCCCGAACACCTGTAAACCAAATATCCTCTTTCACACTCCACCAACACTTTCGACTTCCTAAAACACCTCAAAAATTTGACCATTCTAAAATCCAAACTTTACAAACACGAAAAACTCCTCCATTCCACCAAAGAATCCGAACACCTCTCAACTTCACAAAATGACCAAAATACCCCTCAGCTCTACAAAATGATCGGAAATTCCTTAACTCCAGCAAATGATCCAAACACCCCTTAACTCTAAAAAATATGACCAAAGTGCCCTTTTGCTCCTCAAAACTTCCAGCATCCTTTTAACCTCGCGAAACTCAACACTTCAACCAAACCAACTCCAAGACCAGCATGTTCCTCAACTCTTCTAAAATCGTCTATTCCTCAAACATACACTCAGTCCTATCCTTTGGCTTTAACTGAATCTCTCTAATAAGGTTTTGAAAGAAGGTAATCCCGACAATTGGAGACTGAGGTTTCCTCGGGCACCAATCCGAAGTCGTGGTCGTTGCCACTTCTAAGGGGTGTAACCCAGTGCGAACCCACAATAGAATCTCTGCAAATGACCAGATAAATCCTATCCATAGACAACAAATTCAGAGTCAACCGACGGTTCTTAGAACCCTTCTTCCTTTCCTTCCTAGTATTCTTAGGTTAAACTAGGTGGCGACTCTAGTCAAATCCGCCTTATAGAAGCATAAGTCCGCGTGGAGCCCATTGAGAGCGGGTGTAGTGCTCATTAGCATTCCCCATAAGCTTTCTGGGAAAGACGGACGATGTAGTAGGTATTTGAGGGATGCCAGAATAACGGGTTTTCACCCTCCACAGAATGGCATTTTCTAGGGTCTTGGCTTCTCAGTCAGACCATATTTAGATAGACCCCCCTCATACCGAAAAATCACCCTCCACAAGTATATCATCCACATAAACCACTAAATAGCAAACCTTATCCTTCCTCGAACAAGTAAACAGGGAATAATCATTTAGTGACAGAATGAAACCATTAGATTTAAGAAAAAACACTTAATTTGTGGTGCCACTGTCTGGAGGCTTGTTTAAGTCCATAGGGAGATTTATTCAGTTTATAGATTTTTCCTGACCCTTCTTGCTTGTGACCTTGAGGAATTTGCATGTAAACAACTTCCTCTAAGTCCCCATGCAAGAAGGCGTTATTAATATCCAGTTGGCTAATAACCCAATTCCTTTTGGTTGCTATGATAATTAAGGCCTTAATAGTGGTAAGTTTGACTACGGGTGAGAAGGTCTCTAAGTAGTTTATTCCAAACATTTGTGTAAAGCCTTTAGCTACAAGCCTAGCCTTAAAACCTTTCTATACTACCATCTGCTTTTGTCTTAACTTTATAAACCCACTTATATTTTACTGGTTTTGCACCTTGAGGTGGTTCAACCAGATTCCATGTATTTTTTTTCTCAAGGGCAATAAATTCTTCCTCCATGGCCTTTCTCCATCTCATGTCTTTAATGGCATCCTCATAACACTCAGGTTAAGTTTCCTTAAACAAAGCAGATTGAAAAGAGTGATGTCTATTACTTTCATCAAGGATGATTCCTACAGTTTGGGCTAGCTTACTACTGTCAATAATGCTTGTACTATCATACAGAGTATAACTTTCAGGATCATCATTTATCATGCAATAATCAGTAGCAAAGTTTGCGATTGCTGTTCTATCAATCAGTATTTGAGAAAAATAATCAAAAGTTGGGACAGTAAAGGACTTATCTTTTTCTGCACTTGAAGATCGAACCACATAGTCACTTAAATGCTTGGGCATGCTCCTTGATCTTTTTGATCTCCTTAGACCTCGACTCTCAGTTTCTGTGGACTCTGAAGAATCTCCTGGTTCCTCCCCTTCCAGATGTTGTTGCTCCACTTGTGTATCAGTCTCAGAAGTATGTATCTCCATGATTTCATCCTCACTTGCTTCTGTATCTTGAGCTTCTCTGTTTTGTTCTCCCTAACAAGAAACGTCTTGCCTCTCACTCATTTCATCTCGGTTAGTATTAACAACAGAAAAAGGGTCATCCTCAAACAAGTCTTCTTGTGTCATTTGGTACCCAACAGTAGTTACAATTTCTATGGATTTAGTTTGATCCTTTCTAAAGGGATAAATTTGTTCATGGAAAAACACATCTCTGTTATTATAATCTGATCATTATCCATATCGTTGAGCTTATATCCTTTCTTGTCATACCCATAACCAAGAAACACACATTTTACAGATCTTGAAGAAAATTTATCAAATTGTTTATTGTTTATATTTGCAAAACAAAGACACCCAAAGCTTCTAAGGTTGGAATAATCAGGTTTCTTATCATATATGATTTCAAAAGGGGTTTTATTTTCAACAGAAGAGAGTGGCATCCTATTGATTAAATAAGTTGAAGTGAGAATGATTTCTCCCCGAAACTTTTGGGAAGTGAAGAATGAAACATGAGTGCCCTTGCGGTTTCCAAAATATGCCTATGTTTCCTCTCAACCAAACCATTTTGTTGTGGTGTGTCAGAGCATGTTGTTTGATGTTTAATTCCTTTTAGCTTAAAGTAATTTGATCCTACTGTCCCACTTCCTAACTCATATGCATTATCGGACCGCACACATTTCACCTTCTTATCAAACTGTTTTTCCATCATATTAATGAAATTCACAATGAGACTAAAAGAATCTGATTTATGTTTGCATAATTGTGTCAAAGTGACACGGCTCCTATCCTCAACAATAGTCAAAAAGTAAGAAAAATCATCATGTGTTTTCAGGTTATAGAGGCCCCAAAGGTCAACATGTATGAGTTCGAACAACCCCTTAGTTTTTATGGAACTTGAAGGGAACGCTAACCTATGGCTTTTAGCTCTACTGCAGGGTTCTTACAAAAAGGGTTTCTTTAAGGCAAATTCCTTAACTAAGCTCAGCCTTGATATCTTCTCCTTTGGTAGATGACCTAACCTACAGTGCCACAAACCTAGAGACCCTTCATGTTCATGGACAGTTTCTACAACATCTTCCTTATTAGCTTGAAAACTAAGACTATTCCTGGGTTTATTATATTCTTTGTCAAGAACATAAACCTCTACGAACTTGACCAATCATCACTTCTTCCTTGGTCTCACAATCCTGGTAAATGCAACAGGTTGGATTGAAACTTAACTTAGCATTCATTTGATCAGATAGCTTACTAATTGAAATTAATACAAATTTAAAACAGGCATGAAAAGTACATCTCTAAGTGTGATCATGCCGTTAATTTTAACCTTTCCTATTAATCTAACCATCTGTGGGTGCCCATCTGGCATGCCCACTGTATGTGCCTTATCTAAGAAAACAATGTCATGGAATGAGGCTAAATTACCGCACATATGGTCTGATGCCCGCTATTATAATCCAATCGCATGTGTTATAATCAGTATAATCAGAAGTATTCAAGATTTGATGCATACTACAAGTTAAACTAATGTGATTATGATAGTGAGGCTTACCAACGAATCCACAATTGGACTCGGAGTTGCTCTATGACTCTTTCCCTCCTCCTTGAGACCTGCTAATGTAATTGAGCAGCTGGTTGACTTGCTGCGTGGTTAGGGTTCCTCCAAACGGATCCTTGCAATCCTTATTCTTCTGCTCAGCCGTGGTGTTGGCTTGGTGTCTCTTCTCCTTTGAGCCTCGCCACCCGGGTGGGAATCCGTTTTTCTAGAAGCATCTCTCCTCTGTATGCCCAGCTTTGTTGCAGTAGGAGCATTGCAGAGTTCGTCTCCCTCCGTTGGTCTGGCCTCGACCAAAGTTTCTTCTGCCTTGGTTCACTGAAAAAGCAGCAGAAGCATCAAATTCTACAGTAGGTCCAGAAGCTAGGGTTTTCTGCCTCTCTTACTGAATCAATATTGAGAACGCTTGTTCTATAGTTGGCAGTGGAGAGATCATTAGAATGTTTTCTCTGGCCGTAGAATACTTGTCGTTCAGCCCCATTAGGAATTTAATCAGGCGTTGTTTCCTGATGTAGTCCTTGAATGCGTCGTCTGTGGTACAGGTGCAGCTAGGCAGGATTGTGGTGGCATCGATCTCATCCCAAAGGCCTCTCAATCTGGCAAAGTAGTCTCCGACAGTTTCGGTAGCTTGCAAGGTGTTCACGAGCCTTCTTTCCAGCTCGAACATGCGCGTCGCGTCCACTTGGCCATATCGCGCACAAAGATCTTCCCAGATCTTGGCTGCAGACGAACGAAACAAGACAGTGTCAGCGATGCGCTTCTCTAAGCTCATTAGTATCCAGATCTGACCATATTGTCACAGCGGGTCCAAGCTCGAGTGCGGACATCACAATCTTGAGGTTTCTAGAGAGAGCCATCAACGAAACACAGTTTGTTCTTCGATCTCAGTGCGATCTCGACCTGGTGTTTCCATCGGGAAAACCCAGGGCCACCATCAAATTTCGTAGCAAGGGTAAGACTGGGATTCTCGGAACTGGCTAAGAATAACAAGTCTCCATTTTGGATCTGGGTGGTGCCGCCTCTATCTGCTTCATTTTCGGGAGCATTTCCCCCTTTTCCCTCCAAGTTAGGGTTTTCGTCTTCCCCAGACATCGACACGGGATAAGGACTAGAAACGGCGGACTCAAACGACGCAATGTGGAAAAATAGAAGGGAGAGAAATCAAGAAACTGTCGAGGGCAAAGGAGAAGAGCAATGGAAACACGTGAATCGAAAAGCGAGAGGAAACAGGGAGCGAAGATCTTCCAAGAAGGAGATTAACAAGAGCTAGATCCCAGTGATCTTTACTCTGATACCAAAAAAGAAACTCACAAGAACATTGAAGGCTTCACTCACATTCAACAACTCAGAGAGGAAAACCATCGAGGAAGCCAGAGCTTCACTCCAAGAAAGGTTTTACAGAGCACACACTCACACAGTCAGAAACTAACTTACCTCTAACCCTAGAAACTATAAGACTGATATTCTAAGCACACTTAGTGAAACACAGCGTTTTACCTTTCCTAACAACATAACTAAAACAACACAACTGAACACTCCTAATCAGAGATAGACTAAACCTGGTACTTAACATTACATGCCTCAGATCTTGTTAATATATTTGAAACCATAGGAGCATAATCCATAGGAAGACCCTTAAGAATGTAAGATTGAACTCTCGGTCTGAAACAACATATCCTGTGACCAAAAGAGAGTCCACGAGAGCATGAGCACGATTAAAATAGGATGTAACATCCTCAGTCTCGCTCTTCTCAATAGATGCAAGTTGCAAATGCAGTTGTCCAACTTGTGCATGGGTCTGAGCAGCATATGTTTCATTAAGAGTATTCCACACTCGAGCAGCTGGCTCAATGCCATTGCCAGCTACTTGGCAGACAACAGATTCACTTAGAGATGTAAATAAAATACTGATCACTAACTGATCCTGTTGGATCCAACGCGTGTACTCAAGATTAATCTTGCAATCGATCATCACAAGAGGACACACATGAATTCCATCAACAAATTTGTACAAGTCATTCTCTTTAAGAAAGGTAGTAACATACCTTTCCATACTTTGTAATTATCTTTCTTCAGCTTGATGATATTTGCTGCAGCTAGAAGAATCGATTTCGTGCTTGTGTTGCGGTTTTTAGATTTAGATGATTCTGGTGAAGGGCGTCTAATAGGATACCACCGCTAGATCCAGAAGATCCTGAGTTCAGAGGAGTTTTTCAGCAATTGAAGAGAGAAAAACAGTAAGGAGCAGGTCGAGAGAAAATCTCAAGGCGAAGGATAGCTCTAATACCATACTAGTAGATTACGACAATGCTTAGAATGTGTTTGATAAATATACTCATTGTAATTGTATTATATGCGTCGTGTGTCAATCGGTTACAGAGTGGGTCGTTTGGTACCAGGGAATAGCATTACTATTCTTGGAATTGCAGCTATTCCCATGTTTGGTATGAAGAAAACCAATTCTAGGAATTTGGCTTATTCCAATTTCCTAGTAACTCATTCGGAATAGTATTCCCAGCTGAAACAGAATTGTTTTTCCAAGCGAATGATCAAATTATCTAAATACTCGATAAAGTTAAAATATATGTAGATATTCAATTATAATCTTTATTTATTATTCTTTATTAATATTTTAGTTACAATTAATTTATAATATATACATACATATTAATTTATAAATAAATTATTTTTTATATATTTAAAAAATAAAGAAATAAACCATATTATTATGAGCAAATATATTAGATGTTTTTTATTAAAAAGGAATATTATGTATTATATATTTGTATTCAATATAAAAAATCTAATATATTAATACTTAAAATAAGGTTATTTTAATTTTAAATGGAATAAGTAATACTAGTGAAAAACAATTCTTACCAATAATATAATAATTGACTATAAGCGAATATATATGTGTATAGCTATCACTTACTATTTCAATATTATATATTGTTCAATTTTTGATAAAATAATTATTTTATTGTAAACATACATTTTTAGTTAAAACAATATAACCTATTAAATTGAATATTATTTAATGAATTTCAAAAACGTAAATTCAAATTTAATACTAGATATGCCAAGAAATGAAAAATAAATTATATTAGCATATAAAGTTGTTCTTTAAGTATTAAGCACGGTATAAAATCTATATAACTTTGATGTATAATTAAAACCTAATAGTTTGTAGAAATAATTTTATAATTAATCATTACTTAACAAATGTAATACTTATAATTAATCATTCTGAAATATACTACAAATATTTTGTACTATAATAATTTTAATTTAATTAATATTTTAAATTGTAATTATGTTAATTTTTTCTTTTCCTTGTAGAATGTTTTATTAAATTTGAATACTTAGAAATAGTTTTAAAAGACTATTTATCCGCATCTGAATGAGTTGTATGATGTTTAAAATATAAATCACATTCATATTACATGCTAATATAATGTTTCTTTTATGTTCCATATACTCATTAATTACAAGTTTATATTGACTGTATCAATTTAATATTATCTATAAAATTTAAATAGTATAATTTTTTAAAAATAATTTACTAACTTTTTTGGTTCTTATAATAAGGAAAAGTAAACTTTATTAATTATTTTGTAATAAATATATGTTATACTTCTTCATACAACAAATAATAACATGTTACTTATCAATGATCGATTTGTAACTCTATACTTTATTCCTAGTTTATTCCTATAATTATTCTGTCAACTAAACAAAATTCACATCAAATGTCAAGTATTCATATCATAACAACCAAATGAGATTATATTCTATTCTTAGAATTTCTTTCTAGTAATCTTATTCTAGAAATTTATATTATAATAACCAAACGACCCGAGAGGTTATTTATATAAGAATAGGGAGGAGAATTAGGTTGTACAAACTGGACCCAGAATAAATAAAAGCATTGGGCCTAATATGTTTTTTGAATACGACCCACTATCTATGGTAACTACACCTTACATATGTTGAGTTGATTTCGAATAGTGTTTGATTAGGATTGAGAAGTATATTAGAGGATGATTATTGATGGTTGTTAAGGGTTCTTAGTTAAAAAAATAAAGTAAAAATATGAGGGGTAAATGAAAAAGAGGAGAGAGATTAAGAACCCATGAGAGAGAGTTCTTCTAAAGAACTCTTAAGAATCCAAATATGAGCCCTACAATGATTATTATTCCAATCATAATGCTCCACATATATGAAAGAGAAACAAATTAAAACTAATATGTGAATTCTTTGATATTGTTAAAAATAAGATGTGGTTTTTAAAATGAGGTGGAAGAAAAAGAAATATGGGTGAATGTTTTTTTTTTTTAACAATATGGGAGAATGTTAAGTGATATATTGCTCTTATGAATGTATTACACGTGGTGAAAAAGGAAAAACACGAAAAAGAAAATGTGGTACAACAAAAAGAACCGAGTTTTCTGTTCTTGGCTTCATCACTTTCTTTTCCGTCGTTCCTGTATGAAGGAGAGAAGTTCTGTCTTGGGGAAGTGCTGCAGTTTAGACGAGATATGCTTGCTCGAGAAAGTAAGAAACCGTCTTCGCATGTATTCATTTTTGACTCGATGTGTAAATTAAAAGCATGTTTAGTAATCTGGTATCAATCATCTGCTGTCAATGGCTGGCACTATTTGTGGAAAAGTTATAGTATTGAACATTTTTCCCACCATGTAGTTAAAACATGACCCAATCTCGAAAAGCAGGTCAAATTGAAAGGTAGTTCTGGTTTCCGGCGGCTCTTGTTGTCTTACCGTCGTGAACTTATGCTTCCAAGTAACTCAGTAACTTGTGATCTTGCTATAAGATAAGTACGCGTTTGTGGATTTCTCTCTCTCTCTCTCTCTGGCACACACCCAGAGAGCAGAGTTAAGTGCGTTCTTTTCAGGATGCCGCAGAAATTCCGAAGAAACATTTGGTTGGTTCAAGTTTGTGGGTAAAAGTTTAGGGAGTTTCGGACAAGTGTTTAACCTCGATCTGTGCTTTGAATTTTTCCTTTAGGTTAAGCTTGAACTGAATTTTTTTTTCTCTTTGAAATTGACCCACAGTTCGTCTAAGATGGCTTCAGGTAACCCAGACACTCCTTTGTATATGCTTTAGTCTGGAAAGCTGAAAGTAGTTAGTGATGTTCTTCAATATGTATTTGAGGATGTGAGGAGCTGAACCTTACAGTTGAGTTAGATTTCTATGTTTGTCCACTTCGTTCAATTAGAATATTAGTTCGTCCGACACTTTATGCACTTCTTAAAACTATTTCTGCAGAGAACTAAATGCTGCTGAAACCTGAGTGCGTTTGGATGAGTAGTTACCTTCTCCTTCTCACTGTCATAATCTATCGAGTAGTTGGATGAATGATATTTCCTCTGTCTCAGGTAAACGAATAAATGTGCCAGCAGCCAACAGTCAAACAGTTGCTCTTAAACTACCCATGTCAAATTTCAGGTTACTGAAAAGCATTCAAAATCGTGCCAATATTTTGAGTGAAAATTGCTGTAAATCTAAATGCCCATGAGTTGGATTCACGTCTTGTTTGACAAATGGCAAGTAAACAGACATCTATGACTTTACCAAACGACTCTGAACCGGCTCTTTCTACAACTTTGGGAGATAAATCTGCAAATAGGCAATCATCTTCTAAAGGGCAACTGGTAGGAATTAAGCAGATGGAATCAGGCCGATGGCAAGTCCGGATGAAATTAAGGAAGAACTCTTTCTACTTTGGTACCTTCAATACTATTGAAGAAGCTGTAAGAGCACGTTATAGAAAGTGCTTTGAATCTAACTTGGCAGATCCCCCTGAAAGGAAGAAGAAGAGGATTGAAAAATCCAATCTTCATCTTAAAGAGAATGAACTTTTTAGTGCCCATAGGCACCTGAATCCAAGATCGGAGAGGATGTGTTCCTCTACCCAGGAAAATAAGAGAAGGAGAGGTGAAACTAGTTGCCTGGAGCCTTTAGTGGAAAAAGTGACTGATTATCCAACTTTGGCACCTCCATCAGCGCGAAGAGCTGCTGTTAACTGTTGGGAAGCTTATGTGTATGATGAGATTAGGAGAGCCCGTGCTAGAAAGAAGCTCGAGATAGATTCTCAATTGGCGAAGCAATCAAAACATTCTCAATTGGCGAAGCAATCAAAACGTAGAGATTTGCTTGCCAGCTCAAAGTCTAGCTCGAGACTGACAAAACAGCAATCTGTTTGTTCGGTTGATGATCCTCTATTAGTAGCTAGAAACCGAGAACATGAGCCAAGGATTCTGGAAACCACTACCCACACACGGTTTGACCAAGGACTTGCCTTTCCAACACCCACAAGTTCCAATGAAGTAGAAATATTAAATCAGAAGGAGGATGAGTTTGATCCAGAGTTACTACCTAAAAAGGAGTCTGTCTTGAATTTTTGTGTTGATGAAGAGTATAGTCAAGAACCAGGAACTGTGAGATACGTGTTGGCGTCAAATCCAGGATTGGAAACATCTTTCCCCGCTCTCAAGAAAGATGCTTCCGGGGAACTGTTAATAGCTTCTTCAACAATGCATCTTGCTGCTACACAAATTGCAATTACTGGTGTTGCAAATTCCGAAAGAGCGACAAGACCAGGAGTGAAACTGTCATCATCAGGTCGCAGATGGGAAGCTTATGCTTATGACCCAATAAAGAAGGCTAAGATCTATCTAGGTTCTTATGCCACCGCTGACGAAGCTGTTGAAGCTCGTAATAGAAAGAGGCTCGAGTTTCAATTGGTTAGATATGGAACAAAGAAGAAGAAGACAGGCAGCAAACCTTCTCCAGTTTCAGAAAGGGATCCTCCTTCGATACCATTAACTGGGGAAGGAAGTTATCATATGAACACCACAATGGATGATAATGTGGTACCATTTGATGACCCATTTGCAAACGGGGAGGAGGAGTTCAGTGACTTGGGTATAGTAAACTGTTATGGGGAGTTAGTGGGTGAGTATGACAGGTTGGATGACCAGCTATGGTTTTGCAAATCAGAAGAAGTAGAAGAAGAAGCTGATTAAATGATACCTCGGGGATATGGAATCATGAGAAACAGTTATCTCACTTAAAGCTTACATCTTGGTGTCCAACAATCTATATATATGTATATGCGTTTCGTTGACTGAAATCTGTTTTAGGATGTTCTTGTCTTATAATAGTTTAATCTTTGGGTTGGCAAGATGTGAGATTTCGAGAAAGAGCATCTGGGCTGCTTTTTTAAACTTGGCATGTGATAAACTTTCACTTAATGAGCTGACCCCAGTCTGCAAATTAGGTGGTGCATTGCCTTTGCTTCTCTGTATTGTTTAAATGTGGTGGACTACCACATCACTGATGTGGCTTGATTACACCGGTTAATACTGATCAGTAGACCTACGGCGACATGACATATAGGGGAAGCACCATATCATGCTACAACTCAGGTGAGGAATCTTTAAGCTGTGCGGAGATGGTAAGAAAAATTGAAACATTGAAGTTGATTGTATTGTAGCATTACACCTAAACTTTAGTGAAATTGGGTGCACCCCGTGCGATTATGGAGGATCTCTCGAATTTTGTTACTTTAGTTTTCTTCTAACGTTAATTATAAAATAGTAGGGTTTCCAATGATTATGTTATATTGTATTGTATTAAATGATAGTAGTCATATTTATAGTAAGCGTAGGATGGTTTGAGTCAGTCGAATTCAATCAACTTACATTGTCTACTAAGTAGATATACTTAATAGAATCTCACTCACTTTCCGGATAGAATTTCTAATCAAAACGATGACAAGTGTAATGACTATAGGATCTATCTAGAAAGACTATCGAGTGCAAACAAACTAAGGACATAAATTGGTACTTTTATCTCATGAATACAAGTAAAGCTTTCTCTCTCTGATGTTTGAGATGAATCTCTGGAAAGACAAAAAATAAATAACTGAAAACTCTGGTGTTTAATGTAGCAGAGTCTCTGAAGCCGTTGAAGGAGTTTGTTCCAAAATTCTAGGGATTTGATCATTTTTTAGTATTAATTTTGAGACTGACTAATTTCTTGGATGATTAAGGTTGTGAATCTCAATATTGTGCCCCAAGGAGGTTGACTGCTGCATGTTGAACGTTGGCAACAACCAGACACACCTTGATCTTTAAATTCCGTAGTTAGTTACGATTGATGGAGTCGATCAACATTTCTTTTAACAACATAATTTGTTGAGGCGATAGAGTCAATCAACATAATCTTGTTCTCTAACTCATCGACACTTGAAGGACATGCCTTTCCTTGCTTTGGTCTTGGTAGACTTCTTTGTTTTGTCAGGTTGACTCACTCCTTCGATGCGCTCGATCAATACTTCGATTGATTCATCCTTAACAACACTTCAAAGTTCCAACAATTTTCCCCTTGTTGCTGATGATGACAAAACCTACTATGAATCCTGATTGAGTCAATCCTGCAAGACAAACACAAAGACAAGAAAAACTTTGGGATCTGACTCTGTCCAAGTTCCCCCTTAATCAAGACATATGACATATTCGTAACCCAACTTTTCAACGTTCCCCCTCAATCCGCGAGAGGTTCTAGTAACACACAAGATCATATATGGAACAGGGCAATATATGAATCAAAAAGGCAAAAATTAATAAGGAACTAAACCAACTGAATTTAGAAACCAACAGAGTAAAAATGAGACAAAATATCCAAACAACACCTCAGACCTAGTTGCAACAGAAACAAAGTCAATCTAGGAAATATAACCAAAATAACCCGTTCACAGAGAGATGGGATTCACTACTTCCCTCTCTTTGCAACCATCAGTAGGAGAAGTTTACAAAAGAGCCAAATTAATCCATATTTTCAAAAACAAATAGGCCATATCCATAACACATACGTACTCATGGACGACAAGGGGAAAGAAGTATTGTCCTATTCCACAATACCTTTCAATGTCACACTCATTACTTGTAATGACCCCTGCTGCATTGCATTGTAGTTTTGAAGACTTTATAACTCTATATTTGCAATTAATAAATATTTAATGAGTTAAGCGCACAGGGACCGTTTCCATCCCTCAGAATTTTCTTTGGGCCAACTTTTCCAGGTTTTGCACCCTTAGGAAGTTAGGTGATGAAGCACCTTTAAAGGCTTAATAACCGAGTGGACGAGGTCCAGTTTGGTTTAGAAGAAACAAGTTAGCTGAGTACCTTGCCTTTTCCTATGTTTTCTTTCAGTGAAAACCACCTAGGGACACAAGCAACAGACAAAGTCTATCAGTATGAGAACATAGATTGACTCAAATGGAATGCAAGCAACACATACTAATTATTATAACCAAGGGAGAGGAGAGACTATCGTCTTATGTTGATTGAGTCATTCCAATTGCTAAACGGAGTGCTTCGAATATGGCGGTAGGGAGAGGCTTGGTAAAGGTATCTGCTGTTGATCTTCTATAAGAACAAAATCAAGTTGAATTAGTTTCTTTTCAACATAATTCTTTAGAAAATGATATTTGAGTTCAATGCGTTTAGTTCTGGAGTGTTGGACTAGGTTATTGGATATTTTGATGGTGCTTTTGTTATCGCAGTAGATGACAATTTGGTCATAGTCAATGTGATAATCTTCTAATTGCTGTTTCATTCAGAGTAGTTGCGCACAACAGGCTGTCGCGAAAACATACTCTGCCTCGGTTGTGGATAGGGTAACAGAGTTTTGTTTTTAGAGGACCATGAGACAAGACATAAGCAAGGAATTGTGCATTACCAGATGTACTATTTCGATCTTGGAGGGAACCTGTGAAATCTCAGTCACTAAAACCTGTTAAGTTAAAGTAAAAACGGGGGAACAAGGATACCAAAGATGAAGACGACTTGTGCCTTTGAGGAAAGAAATAACCCAGGTCCACCTTGAATTGCCATCGACTATAACTAAGATGTACCTCTTACCACTTCTGCTTTAGGTGCGCATTGGACCTACTAAATCCATGTGAAGTAACTCTAACAGTGTGCTTGTGGAGAGAGTATTTTTGCTTTTAAAAGACAATCTAGTGTGTTTACCTTTAACACACGCTTTGTAGACTGAATCAATGTCGAAGTTAGTATCAGGTAAACTAATTACTAGATTCTTACTTTTAAGCTTGTTGAGCAACCAGTGGTTTGCATGACCAAGCCGTGTGTGCCAGAGAAGTGGGCTCTTGGAGTGTACGTTCAGGTAGACTTGGTCATCAGGGTTGATTGTACTTAGACTCATCTTGTACAAATTTCCTTTCCTGCATTCAGTGGCTTTTAGAGACCCTGTGCGTTCATAAAAAACTTTACAGTCGTCAGATGAGAAAAGTACTAAGTTGAATCTATCACAAATTTGAAAAATACTTAAAAGACTATGTTGAAGTCCAGTTACCAAATGAACTCCATCTACCTTAAACTTGAAGGGGTTACCAGCGGATCCAAATCTCACGATTTCTCCTTGATTGTTGTTTCCAAAGGTGACCTTGCCCTCTTTGTAGGCTGAAAGCGAATTGAATTGATTGGGATCTCCAGTCATGTTATGAGAGTATCCACTATCTAGATACCAACAGTCTTCATTCACCTTCACCTACAAGAAAAGAATAATTTGTTAGCTTTGGGAACCTAGATATACTTCGGTTCCCTTTTCGAATCAGATCTCATCAATTTCTCATGTGCCTCAGGAATTAAGGAGACACGTTTGAGATTAAAAGACAAATATTTTTGCAGTTTTTGGCAAGCACTGTCTCGATGCCTAAAACAACCACAATATCTACAAATCTTTGAGGGAAGAAGATTGACATATTTTTTATTACTTTTTCGCCAGAAAACAAAATTCTCTTTTTGCCGTTGTCGTCTTATCTTATTGTTGGGTTTAGAGGCAGTGTTGGGAAGATTTAACTTGCCTTTGTGCCACTCAGGCTTGGATTAAGTGGATCCCATTCCAGATCGTATATTGGTTATCTCCTTTGAAATTTTATCAACTTTCTTTCGAAGATTTTCACGATCTTCACTAATTTCTTTGATGTTGGAATTGGCCCACTTAGGCAATTATGAGGGTGTGACCTATTTGATGAAGTTAACAGGCTTAAAGACAAGTGCATGTTCTCTTTTTTCAATTGTTGAGTGAGTTGATCAACAGAGGAATTTAGAGAGATAATATGAGATTCTGAGTTGTTCAACTCATTCTTCAAAGAACAACATTTATCAAGCAATGTAAGATTTTTCTTGAGAGAGCAATCTAAGTCAAAATTCCTCTTGTTCCCTTTGATTTGATTCATTAAGACTCTTGGCTTATCTAGCTCCTTTTGAAGGGAGTTTACAGAAACCAAGATTCCTATAAATCTAATCGAAGTGAACAAGCAATAGTCCTACGTTCTCATTTCATCTCCGAGGGCATTGATTATAATTTTTAACTCTTCAAGTTCATATGTAAGTTTAGAAATATGTTTGGTGAGGTTTTCTTTGAGAGAGTTAGTGCTAGAGACAACTTTAGCTATCAAAGTAAGAAACCTTTAGGAGATATACGATGAAGATATGTTGCTAGATGAGATATTGTTACCTCGTTGTCAGGAATCATGGAGTGAGTCTGATCATGTGCAATGAGGCAGATTATCCCGGTTGACTCAATGCGTTGTTCGATCTCATTTTTCCAGTGGTCATAGTTTGTGGACGTGAGCCCGGGGTGCTCAAAATGCATCTTGTTGTTTTGATTTGTGAAAAGATCCACCATCCCGTCTTGATTGGGATGTCATCTAAACGAGGCTATGATACCATGTGTAGGATCGGTAAGCTGAATCAAAACACTTCAAGGTGTGAGTCTGTGAAGTGGTTTGACTTTATCATACAAAGGGTGCGGAAGACGTCAATCTAACTCAACTAAATACATAATAGAAGTTATTTTATTTCTTTGTAAATTAAGACACTTTACACTGTCCACTAAGTAGAGATGATCTACTTAATGGAACCTCACTCACTTGCCCTACACATTTCTAATTAGAACGATGATAAGTGTAATGAGTATAAGACCTACCTAGAAAGATTCTATCGATAATTGCAAACAAACTAAGGACATAAACTGGTACTGTTCTCTCACGAATACAAGCAAAGCTTTCTCTCTCTGATGTATGAAACTAATCTCTGGAAAGCCCAAATAAAAAACCTGAAAACTCTGGCTTTTTATATAGAAAACTATTTGGAGCCGTTGAAGGAGTCTATTCCAAAATTATAGGGATTTGACAATTGTTCAGTATTATTTTTGGTCCGACTTATTTCTCGGATGATTGAGGTTGTGAATCCAAATATTGTGCGCAAAGGAGGTTGACCGTTGCATGTTGAGCGTTGGCAACAACTAGACACATCTTGATCTTTAAATTTCATAGTTAGTTACGATCGATGGAGTCGATCAACATTTCTTTTAACAACAGAATTTGTTGAGGCGATATAGTCAATCAACATAATCTCTATTCTCTAACTCATCGATGCTTTAAGGACGCCGCATTTCCTTTCTTTGGTCTTGGTAGACCTATTTGTTTTGTGAGGTTGCCTCGCTCCTTCGACGGGCTCGATCGATACTTCAATTGACTCCATCCTCAACAACCCTTCAAAGTTCCAACACTTAGCTTTATACTGAGTGTTCAGTCTTGAACTGAACTTTAGCAGTTGTTGCCATCGAAGAAAGCAGAATAACCCGAGTCTGTTTTTATCTTATCAAAATATAAAAACGTGCAGCGTTAAACAGATACTCTAAAATCTTCTAAGGTAGAGAATCTTAATTTGATATATAGATCAATTCTCTAATAATTAGATAGATTACTTTGGAGAAAACCTAGGAGATGAAGATTCAATCATTCCATCTATATAAGTCAAGAGACAAAGGGCGATAAGAACAAGACTACATGTGCATTTACAAAGAGAAAGAAGTTTGTTACTCTAGGGTTTTTCAAACTAAGATTTCGGGGATTACTTGTAACTAGGTTATGGCTGAGAGAATTGGTTGTTTCTAGTGAGTGAAACCACATGAGTGAAAACTAGAAACGTGGTTGCTGAGTGTGTATTACCTTGTTGAGATACGTGAAGGTGTAACTATATTACTTAATAAAAGAGTTAACGGGTTAATATCTGTTTAAGTCTCCGTTATCTATTTGCCAAGAATATCATGAGTTTCAGTCCTAAACTCACAAAGTAGGAACTTTTAATAAAGATCACTAGACTGTGTCATAAGAGAGAAAGGGCTCTACAGAGAGATTAACTTAAACTATCTGTTGAAATACTGGGATGCTAAGACATAACAAAATAGGCCCAATGAGTAACTATTCTATAGTTTATTTTTGTAACTTTTTTTTTGATAATTATAGGCACATGGCCTAGGGTGCCGCAAGGGCAAATCAAACAATACCGACTCAACTCTTACATACCTTTCTAGTCCTACCTTACACAGACATTACACGGGACATCTTACTATAGAGCTTCAATATGTCGTTTGCCGGGCCTCGTGCCGGATCATCAGTAGCCGGCACATGTGGAAAATGTGCCCAACTGTTAACGGTCGAAACCGCCAAATCTGCGCGAAACGATGTATGTGCCGGACAGGATATGTCCGACATCATACCCGACACCATCCAAATCACCAACGGTCAATAACTGCCATCGTTTGGTCAACCGTGGTGACTCTTCACTTATACCGGATGGGATCTACCCGGCATCGTATCCGGCAAAGCCTCTTTTCTGATCTATGCTCGTGTCGTGCAGGATTAATCCGGCATTGAGTCCGGCGTTACTTGAACTTTTGCCTAGAAAATCATTCTTTGCACAGAAAAACATATAAAAATACTGAACAATTAACATACTTTAATACATAATATAACATAAATAACATATATATAACCGTATTTAGATAAATATAATCCTAAATCTAACACATAAAATATGATAAGTCTGCGGCTTATCAAGGCCTTACACTTATCTTTTGCTAGTCCTCGAGCAAAACAAGATTAGAAATGAGTAATTACTTATGCACAAAACAGATAAACTCTATAATGACAACTAGAAAATATTCCTAACTACCTGACTCTATTTCATAAGTATCCCTTAATCATCCTTATTCCATCAGAAACATACTAATGGGTATAAAAACAAAGAATTTTCAAAATCGATCAAAAACTCTTAGGCTATTTTGCATAAGGGATTTTGTAATCTCTCCTTTTTCCGGTTTCCACCATTCAGTTCTATTTTTCAAGAGTTTCTGAATGTGGCCAAGACTCTCATCAATAGTTTTTATTGTTCAGCCCTATTTTGCAAGGGTTTTTGAATCAACCATGATTTTTTTCTTTGAAGAACGGGGAATTTAGGAGAAAAATAAAAGGAAAAACTCTCGTTTCTTGCTTTTATTCTGAGGCACTTATTGCAACCTCAAAGAATATAATGCTTTTCCTTTGGAAGAAGAATTTTCTTTCTTTTTTTTCTTTTTTCCTTCTTCTTTCTTTTTTCACAAAAACCCTTTTTAAGATTTTCACCCAAAAGACTTTTCACATTTTGAAAAAGAAAAGAAAATAATACCCAAAAGTACATAAAGGAAAGAATTAGGAGAAAGATCATATACTCATGTTAATAAAGAGAATAAAAAAGTTAAAAACAGGAATCTACAAGTCATTACAAAGCTCACCTCTTGAGAGAACAAGCAGTTATTCATTCCTAATCTTATCTCCATCAAGAACATGCAAAAAGTTTAGTAAAACATTGATAAAACTCACAACTTATGCATATTATTAAAAACAAAAACTTATATATATTTTTTAAAGGGGGGTCCCTGCCTTACACTTGGCAGGAACACTGTCCCCAGTGTTCAAAAGAAATAATGCGACAAGAAACTAAAAGGAAATTGGAAGAACAATGCCTGAACATGAATAAGAATACTCCCCATATTATGGCAGATGGTAGAATGCGCTACACTTGTGATGAGCCAATGATTGGAGTTGTTCACAGAAGAATTCAACAATAATAGGTCAACTGAAATCAAAAACTCATAAAGTGCCAAGCTTCCATTAATACAAGGAGAGTAGTTAACCATTAAGCATACAAGATACATATAAAGGAAATAACATAAAGAAAGAAAATGAAAGTAAAGGAAAAATAGAAAGAGAGAGAGAGAACTAGATAGCCGCCGCCGCCGGTGTGGATGAAGGTGGTGGTGGGGACGAGTCAGAAGGAGCCTCTGAGGAGTCGAAAAGGCTAGAGGAGCTAGGGGTAGGAAGACCCTGCTTCTTCGCCTCCTTGCGGGCTTTCCTCTTCTTCTTATCCCTCTTGAGAATACTCTTGAAAAATGCCTTCATCAAACACTCCATTGTCTTCTTTAGCTTCTTCATGTTGTCTGTCCTAGAGCGGTCAAGTCTGTTAACTGCGAGCATAAAGCGGTCATCTACTCGCCGCTCATGCTCCTCCTGGCGCTGGGTGACTTGCTCCTGAAATACCTGCTGACCTGCGGCCATCTCCTGCTGGCGCTGCTCCACTGTCTCAAACCGGCTGGTAACCTCAGAACGATACCCCTCATAGCTGACCCGGAAGGCCTCATAATCAGTCCAGGTATCCTGCTGAGACTGTCGGTATACATCGAAGGACTGCCGCTGCTGATCAAGAGTCTGCTGAAAATGGTCTATCCTCTCATAAAGGGGACCCAAGTTAGGAGCGGGGGCATAAGTCTGAGGAGTGGAGGAGGTAGGTGGGGGTAGCATCAACTGGGGCTCAGATCCCTCATAGCTCGGATAGTCCTGAGCAGTGGCATTGGCCCTAGGCCTCTGCGCTGAAGGAACATACCGGTACTCTCCTGGTGCAGACTCACGAAACCACCATCGCCTAATAAGTGCGAGGTCGATGAGAGAGGACTCCTGGTGATACTGTAGACCTCGTGGAATCTGATCCTCCCTCAGAGTCTGAGTGATATGGTGATGAAGTAGCATCGGGAAGACAGGGCGCTGAGTATCTCGATGAAGAATCGCCCTAACCAACTGAGCAAACATTAGCCGGTGCACCGGAAATCGAGCTGCAACATCACTCGGTGGTGGCCCACGAAGATACTCAAGAAGGGCACAATCCATGTCATTGAGCTCGTCATGCTTACAGGGCCTAATGTTATGTCTAATAATTTCCATGGCCACTCTAAGCTGCAAGTCTGTGATGAAGGTAATAGGGATCACAGGGCGAGACTTAGTATGGGCCCGATCCATATATCGGGTCCGTGATCCAAACTGAGCAGTAATAGCAGCATGGACAGTGGCCAGATACTGCCTAGTGAATAAGCTCTGCCTCTGGTCATACTCTATGCCTAAGGCGTCTGCTATGCTATGAGGCCGAATCAAAATACGTGTACACGAAACATAAGAACGGACCTGTACCTCGAAAACTTGGGGTGGCCCAAGGAACTCAGCATTAGCATAAAACTCACGTACTAGGTCGGCGTAGAAGTGCCTCTGACCAATCTCTAGTAATCCCAGCCAGCTATGCCTCTGGAAAGGGGAGATGATCTGAGGTAACTGGCTCACTATCTGGTCAATACGCCGCTCTTGCACCCATTTGCCCTTTTGCTTTGATTGATTGAAGTAGCGGGTGGCCTCTGTGCTAACAAACCCATCTGGATCGAACTGTGGATCCTCTGGGATACGGGAAGGTAGGGGATGAGGAGTCCCGAAGTCGTCTAGCTCTGGTGCGGAGGATGTCGAACCCGGCCCACTCTGAGCTGCAGAAGAGGGGCGCTTCTTCTTCCGCCCTGTCGTAGATTTCGGTGGAGGCTGAGGAGCACTACTAGAGGCAGGCTCCTTACCTGCCCGTCTAGTAGAACGACGAGGTGACTCTGGTGGAGTAGGAGCAGCCTCATCCTCCTCTGGAGTAGCCTCTCCTAGAGCTGCGTCAAACTCCTCAAGGAAGGCATCCTCGTCCGAATCAAGGGACTGAGAAGCAATGGTTTTTCGCCGAGGCATCTGCAGGAAAAGAAAGGAAAACCGAATACCACACACAACAGATTATCAAATGTTACAGATATATAAATTGGGTTTATTTTGAATAACCTGGAGTCATGCCATGATTCTCCTAATTATATGTCGAATTGATTAATTTTCAACAAAACATTGTCCTAGGCATTAATTCAGAAGACTAGGATCCCAATAGGCATAGAAAAATTAATCAGACATTCGTGCCGGGCGGGATGCCGGACAGACCCCATCCGGCGCATGCAAACAACAGAATGCCGGACGGGATGCCGGACAGACCCCATCCGGCACATTTAAACTTCGAACCTAGAATGTTTTCAGAAACGCACAGGATCACACCAGCCCTCGTAACTTAACTACAGAAGGTTTCATATTCCCTAAATCACTATACTATGCAACGAAATGCACAAAAAACGACACATTGAACTAAAAAACACTGAAAATCGAATTTAAATCAGTAGTACACGTTGAAGAACCTGGTTTTTGATTTGTAATTTCAGAAACAAGGGCAAAGCACAGGGTGTGATGGTGCGGGTCTGTGCGGAAGTGATGGAGTGCTGCTTGGTGCTGCTTAGGCAGCAACTGGCTTGGAGTGGGCGTGGTGTGGTGCGGCGCGTTTGAGGTAGGGTAAAAGTGGGACTGTAAAAACCCAACTTACCCGAGGTTATTTTTTTTTCTTCAGAAACGCGATTTGCCGGGTGTGATGCCGAGTTACTTGTATCCGGCATATGGAATTTCGGAAGGCATGAACATCCTATTGCCGGGTTAGGCCTACCCGGCTTTGCACACGTCAAAACTATAAAAATTAACTCAAAGAAACATAAAGAGCATAGAATAAAAATTAAATTAAAAGAAAATAAAATAAAAGCAATTAGCGGGAAATATGTAAGAATTGCACCCTAATAATATTAACAAATAATTAAATAGAAGAGACGATCTAAGAATAAAACGAAATATGTAAACAACACTGTAGCTGTTTGGGAATTAAATTCCGTGAGTGCCGGGTATATTGCCGGACGTCTTTTGCCCGGCATCGGACTTCTTCCCTTATTGCCGGATATATTGTATCCGGCATCATATCCGGCTTAAAGAGAAACGAAACCAATCGATCCATGAATAAAGAATAAAAGAATTAAAAAAATAAAAAAATTTTGAATGTGCCGGGCACCGGATAGCCAGCCTTGTACCCGGCATATTCAACCGAAAAAAATGGACAATTAGAATCAAAGAATCAAAAGAAAGAAAAAAATAAAGAATAAAGAATAGAGAATCAAAGAATAAAGAATAGAGAGTAGGGCGTTTTACCGAATTTAGGACTTGGACTAATTCCAAGTCCCCAGCAACGGCGCCAATTTGCTAAAAGGAAAATTGTTAGGGTAAAACTTTATACAAAAAAGAATAAAATAACAAACTAAACCTACAACTCTACTACGGGTAGCAAATAAAACCCGGTTGGAGTATAATGTAAATATATTACGACCGAGAGTATCGAACCCAAGGGACTTATAGAAAACTAGTCCTAATCCCGGTAATAACCTATTCTAAGACAAGGGGGTCAACTGAACTAATAAGATTAATCAGCTTGGAGAAAAACCGGTCCGTATTTTCTAATATTGACAAAAACTAGTTGACCTTCTCTCAAGTGGTGGTGGTCAGCTGATTTATTGTCCCCAGTTTATGATCATTCTGCCCCCTTCTCTTTAAAGCGAGAGTTCTCTCTCTTGGTTTCTCTTAGTGGCAACCATTAGACCTGGCAAAGGTGACCCAAACCAGAAAAACCGACCCGATCCAACCTGATCCGAACCTGAATTTAAACCGAATGATGTGACCCGAAAATCCGAACCAAACCAAACCAAAACCGAATCAAACCGAAATTTGATATACCCGAATCCACCCGAACCAAGTTCACCCGAACCGAATTGACCCGAACCGAATTGACCCAAACCAAATTCACCCGAGCCGAATTGACCCGAACCGAATTCACCCAAACCACACATAAAACTAGACAAACTTCCATTATCCGTCTGTTTTTTTTGGCATGTATGAACACATATTTTCCATGAACTGGAACTAAAATAAGGAATGTTTTCATTCTATTTTTACAGTTCTTGCCATCTTTTGCCGTGTCCAAGGAAATTGGTTTGAATGTTGATGAAGTTTTAATTATAAAATGTATAAACTTTTCAGTTAAGAAATATACTAACCACGATTGGTGTGTAGATGTTGAAAATAAAGATTACAAAACTTACACCTTACTTAAATAAAGATTACAAAACCAAGCTTAGGAATGGTCTAAACGTGTATGTGTATATCATCACACCACTACTTAGGTTTCTTATTAATATCACAAAAAAAAAGGATTACAAAACTAACATCTCACTTAAATATATTTGTATGTATAATTAAATTAAAATTAGGGTTAAAATGACAAAATAAGAAGATACAGACAGGGACAACCCCTGCCTGGGAGCGATAAGCTACTGGAGGACGCTCGCACGAGGCGTGCACGCGAGACGATGATAGGCGGCGCACACACAACATGAAGTCACGTGCGCGAGGTGGATGGGCGTATAAGGGCACAGATGCGAGGTGGTGATGGATTGGCATGGGCGCACGACACTCGCTTAAGATGACGAGCGCTGACGCAGGACACACGTGGGGTGTGACAGACGCGGGATGGGGGAGGCACAGGCACAACGTCGGGCGTGGGGGGGGGGGGATAGACTGGGCGTCGAGTGCTGAATATTAACCACTCATTCACCAAATTTTAAATTTATACTTGGTCGATACAATTAATAAATCTATAGTTAAAAATTAATATTAAAAATATTGTCATCCAATTTGTTATGTATAACCAACCAATACACAATAGCAATCTTCATCAAGAGTAACACTATATTAAGAGAATTTGGATCCAAATATGAAAATCAATACAATTTACAACGGTTGCTTAAATTTGTACTTTAAAATTTTTGTCAATTAAGCATAATGCGGTAAGTCACCCGAATTCGACCCATAACCCGAAAAAACTGAAAAATGCAGAGGCTAACCCGAACCGAAAGCACCCAAACCCGAAATCAGCCAAACCAAAGTCATCCGGATCTAATTTTAACCAGATAACCCGACCCGATCCAAACCGAACCGAATAGTGAATATCTACAAATTGATCCGAACCGAACCGAACCCGAACCGAGTGACCCGAATTGCTAGGTCTAGCAACCATGACTGCTTTCTACGGTGGGATCCTTATGCCTCCTTTACTTTACTTTCCTTTTCCGGTTCTTTTTTAGTTCTGCCCCTTACTTTACCTTTTTTTAAACAAATTGCATGTCGTAGCTAATCAATATTTCCTTCGGGAGTCCTTTTTTTTTCATATTTTGGGGGTTCTCTTTACTACCTAATTTCTTTGTCGTTTTATGTCCTTTTGTTTCAATTTTACTACTTGCATGTTGTGTCTTGATGGGTGGCAAGGAGCAACATATCACTATGCCGAAGGGTGGTGGCGGGTTAAGGAGATTTTAGGGGTTAAAAGTGCAAGAAGTCTGATCCTTACATGATTGGATTAGTGAATTAGGAATGAAATTCCTTCCCTCCTCTGTGATGCAAACGAGTGAAGGACTCTAGAAACTGTTGCTCGTGGTTAGTGAGGTTTCAAAATTAAGGCAAGGAGCTGATTGGATCCAAGGCTTGTTCGATTTTTGCTCAATTTCCTTTATGGTCATGACTGCCCCTTCAATTTCATGGCTGGTGAGGATGAAATTAGGTGGATTGCAGGCGAAACTAAGTCAATTGGAGTGCAAAGTTTTCTCCTCGACTGGCTCCTCTACCTTTGTCGTATTTCTCTTGGCTCTGTGTGACTCATTCATGCATTAATCGGGCACAACCTTTTGGTATCACACCATCAATATGGATGGCACGTACAGGAGAATCAATCATCGTCTTCATTGTCGCGACCATTAGTGGCAAGCCAGGGCGGTTGAGGATGAACACGATCGACATCTTCCTGAAGCATCTACATTTTTTTGTTCTTTTGCTATTGCTGTTGCTAAGTGTCTTGTTAGGGGTGAGTTTGGTTTTTTTTTTCATTCGGTGTTGTTTTAGGTTATTTTTAGTTTTGTCCTTTGATGCCATATGTTTTTGCTATATCCCAAGACTTTCTGTACTAGGTTTTTATGGTTGCCTAGCGGTTCTAATAACTGTGGGGATGTTCAAACCAAATGGGTTTCGGTTAATCATTTAAGGTACGAGCAAAACATACTCTCTTGGGTCGAAGTCATTTTGAGCTACTACCGGATAGACAGGTTTGACTCAAATACAGAGCTATTACATTGTCTGTATCAACTGAATTGGGTGTGGGTGGATTTGAATAAATAGAGTGTAATCTCTCTCAAATTATAGAGGAACAGAAACGAAACTTTGCGGAATTTTATTCAAGACATTGAAGGAAGAAGAAGAGCTTTTACGAGCTTCTTGTTTTACAGAGAGAGTAGTTGTTTTTTGTATATTGGATCTATCGAGAGAGAAGAGTATATTAAAGTGAAACCCTAGACTCAAGAGAGTAACTATGTGCATCTGGACCGGTCATTAGTAAACCGGACCGGGTATATGAAACAATACAGAACATGCCCTTATTACATCATGGGAAACTAATACAATCTAGGGGGAAATTACATCGTAACAGAAAAAGGGGCTGATATACATCTTATACATCTCTAATACCCCCCCTAAAAAAATGCAATCTGCACTGTGTAAAGATTGGAGTTTTTGTCCCTTTGATCCTGTCAACCGTGATCAGAATGGTCCTGCAAACCCAGAGAAGAAACATTCTATGATATGATTTACCTGTCAATGACTTTGTCATGATGTCTGATAGCTGATGCCGACTGGGTATGTATTGTACCTGAATAAGTCCATCCTGTATTTTCTCACGCACAAAATGGCAATCCAATTCGATGTGCTTTGTGCGTTCGTGAGAAACAGGATTCTTTGCTATATGGATAGCAGCTAGATTATCACAATGTAATGGAATGGGGATAATCTCTTTGAGTCCTATTTCATTTAATAAACGGCTAAGCCAACTTAGCTCACTAGTGACCTGCCGCATTGCCCTATACTCTGCTTCAGTAGAAGACAACGAGATAGATCCCTGTTTCTTAGACTTCCAACTCAGAGGACAATCACCAAGAAATATGTAATAACCAGATATGGACTTTCTTGTGATTGGGCATGAAGCCCAATCTGAATCACAAAATGCAAGGAGGTCAAAACTATTTTTCTGGTTAAAAAACAAACCAAAACCTGAAGTTCCTTTTACATAGGACAAGGTGTGGAAAGCAGCCTTAAGGTGTTCTGTGGTTGGAGACTGTAAGAACTGACTTAAATACTGAACAACATAAGCTAGATCAGGTCTGGTGTTAGTAAGAAAGTTCAGTTTTCCGACAATGCATCTATAAACAGTGGGGTTTTCAAGTTTTGTTCCTGAGTCTTTGTATAATTTCAGATTCACAGGCAGTGGTGAGACAGTAGTCCTACACTGTTCCATTTCAAATTCATTTAGAATCTGTTTTGTGTATTTTTGCTGGGACATTATCATGCCTCCTTTGGATTCAAAAAATTCCATTCCTAGGAAATAACTCAGTCTTCCGAGGTCTTTTATTTTAAATTCCTTATCCAGTCTTCTTTTTAGAAAGTCTATTTCTTTATTGTTGTTCCCAACAACCAGAATGTCATCAACATATATACCGAGGAGGGTTGTGCTGTTTTTGAAGTTTTTATAAATAAGGAATAATCATTTTTTGAATGATTGAAACCCAAATCCTTTAAGAATTTGGCAAGCCTCTCATACCATTGGCGAGAGGCCTGTTTTAAACCATATAGGGATTTATGAAGTTTGCATACTTTGTTCTCCCCATGGACTTTAAGTCCTTGAGGGATTGTCATGTATACATCTTCATGTAAATCCCCATGGAGGAAAGCATTATTCACATCTAGTTGGTCTAGGATCCACCCCTTTTTTATGGCAATTATGATTAGAGCATGAATTGTTGTGTGTTTAACTACAGGAGAAAATGTTTCTTCATAATCTAAACCATGTTTTTGGGTGAAACCTCTAACTACAAGTCTTGCTTTGAATCTTTCTAAACTGCCATCAGATTTTAGCTTTGTTTTGTAGACCCATTTGCAACTAATGGGTCGTTTTCCTTTAGGAAGATCAACTATGGACCAAGTGTTGTTTACTTTTAAAGCTTCAAACTCCTCTCTCATAGCCTTGGTCCACCTAGGATCCTTACTGGCTACTTTATAATTTGGGGGGTTCTTCTAGGCTGTTGATTTGATCAAGGAAAGTGCTGGCATTTTTGTGGAGAGAGCAGGAAAGAATAGTGTGTTTTGGTATGTGATCAGTAAGACTATTCAGATCAGAGGAAGAAGAATTGATTGGATTTCCTTGTTCAAGTCTTTCAGCTAGAATGGTGGAGAAAGGATCCTCTTTGTTTTTAACAGTGGTACAAACATAATCATTGTACTTTGAGGGGAGTTTGTGGGTTCTGGTGGATCTCCTAAGAGTAATGGTTTCTTCTGGCTGACTTTCCTCTTGCATGGTTTCTGTGTTCAAATCAGTAGTGTTTTCATTTATTTCTTCATTTGTTTCTGTGGTTTCTGGTGTGCAGTAATCTTCCACATATTGATTTGGGAGAGGGAAGATGTTATCATCTTCCTGTTCTTCCTTATTAAAGAACTTTTTCCACTCCTCTTCCTTTAAAGGATAGATGTGTTCAAAATAGGTTATGTCACGACTAACTTTAGTAAGTTTTTCTTCTAAAGACCAAACTTTAGCTCCCTTTGTGGTTTTACAAACCCCAAGATAGATGCAAGGAAAAGCCCTTGAATCTAGTTTACCTCTGTTGGGGTTTATGTTGGTTATGTAACAGAGGCAGCCAAAAGTTCTCATATTGTTATAATCTGGTTTCGTGCCAAACAGCCTTTCAAAAGGGGTTTGACCTTGAATGGCCTTGCTAGGTGTTCTGTTTATTGTGTAGACAGCATGTTCCACACAGTGCCCCCAAAAATTGTTTTCTAGGCCAGATTGAAATAGGAGGGATCTTGTTATGTCCATGATGTGACCATGTTTCCTCTCAACCACCCCATTTTGTTGTGGGGTGTGAGGACAGCTGGTCTCATGGATTATCCCTTTGGTTTTAAAATAATTTGTCCCTTCTATAGATTTACCAAGTTCTTTAGCATTGTCACTTCTTACAACTTTAACCTTTCTGTTCATTTGAACTTCGATGAGGGTTATAAAGTTTTTGATTTCTTGAAAAGCTTCTGACTTATGCTTAAGGAGTCTGACCCAGGCCCCCCTAGTATAATCATCCACTATGGTTAAAAAATACCTAAAACCTTCTATAGTTTGTGACCTCATGGGACCACACACATCAAGATGTATCAACTGAAAAGGTTCTGAAGTTTTAATACTAGAGGTGGGGAACTTGAGTCTTTTGCTTTTGGCCTTAAAACATGTAATGCAAGGGACGATTTCAGATTTGTATTTAGTTTGACTGTTGAGTTTCAGATCTGGTATTCTAGACAATTTTTCAAAAGGCATGTGGCCCAGTCTATGATGCCACAGAGTCAGATTTCTAGGAACATCAACATCAGACTGTTCACTACAAGTACTATTACATGAGAAAACAACATTCTGGTTTTCTAAAATAAAAGCACTTAAAGCATGTAAATCCAGAAAATATAACCCAGATGCCTGTTTCCCTATTCTCACAAAGATGCCTTTTTCAGAATCCTGCAATGCACAGTAATTTGAAAATAGAACAATGGATATGTTCAGGTCCTTAATTAACTTACTCATGGAAACCAGATTAAATTTAAAAGTTGGAACAAACATGATATCCTTCAGACATGTGACATTATTGACTATCATCCCACACTATGAATTGTTCTTTTATGCCCATCAGGAAGGGTAACCTCTCTATCAACTCTTAGAGGTTTATGATCAGACAAGAAATACTTAATCCGCATACATGCTCAGTTGCTCCAGAGTCAAGTATCCAAGTTTTCTCAAGCATCTTACTAACAGATTCATCATTTAAACTCAAACATGGCAGAAAATTTATTTTAAGTTCAGAGTTACCTGAGAAATCACCAAAGGAATTCTGATTATTGTTTTTACTTGGGCCTTTCTGTAGTTGCAGATATGTGACCAATTGACTTAACTGTTGTGTACTTAGGCCTTCGACTGGTGAATCCATTTTTTCTTCATCTCTTGAGTTGATGCTCTTTCTTTCTTCCTCTAGAACAGAACTGACATGAATCTCCTTGTTCTTCTTGCTGTCATCACTTGGAAACCCAATAAGCCACCAACACTCACTTCGAAAATGCCCTACTTTGCCACAGTTCGAGCATTTTGGTGGCTCTTTCTTGCTGGAGGCTACCGGTTTGGTCGCAGATTTCTTGTTCCCAAACTTGTTATTTCCCGGATTGAAACTTGGCTTCTGTCTTTGTCCCGAAAAATTGTTGTTCCCACTCTTTGTAGTTAGGGCTACGGATTGTCCCTCTTCTTCTCTGGTCTCTATCTTGGTTCTTTGTTGTTCTTCTTGTAAAACCAGCGAGAAAACTTCATCCAAAGGTGGGATCTCCTTCATGGCAAGGATTTGCCCTCTCAGTTGAAGGAAATTTTTGTTCAACCCCATCAAGAAATGAATTATTTCTTCATCTCCATTTTCTTCCTCTGATTTTCCTTCGATTTACAACCGGCGCAACAATTACAGTCTTCTACGGGGAGGGCTAGCTCATACTCAGTCCAAATCTCCCTAACCCTCATGAAATAATCTGTGACAGATTCCTCTCCTTGTTTTAAATTTGCGATTTGTATTTTTACATTGTGTAGGGTTGTGAGATTTTTCGATTCGTAACGCCTACATAATCATCCCCACACTTCTTTTGGGTCGTCGCAGTAATTCACACTCCTAGCTATGTTGGGGGCTAAAGAAGTGATAAGCCAAGAACATACCAGCGAGTTTACTCTTTCCCACACTGCCACCCGCACTGGATCTTCTTCATTTGGTGCCTTGACTGTGCCGTCGACGAAACCGAGCTTATTTTTTGCTCGAAGGGCGCATCGCATGCCCCATTTCCACGAGAGAAAACCTTCGCCCGTGAATTTAGTCGTCAAAAGCTGCCCCGGTTGCTCTGTGGGATGAAAAAAGAGAGGGTCACTTGGATCAATGGCGGTCGACGCCATTTGTTGTTTCTTGTTTTGATTTTTGTCTCCGCCTCCGCCTTTCTCACTGTTTTCTGGATCGTTGTCACTCATCTTGATGATAGCGCATTCAGCAGCTCTGATACCATCTAAAATTATAGAGGAACAGAAACGAAACTTTGCGGAATTTTATTCAAGACATTGAAGGAAGAAGAAGAGCTTTTACGAGCTTCTTGTTTTACAGAGAGAGTAGTTGTTTTTTGTATATTGGATCTATCGAGAGAGAAGAGTATATTAAAGTGAAACCCTAGACTCAAGAGAGTAACTATGTGCATCTGGACCGGTCATCAGTAAACCGGACCAGGTATATGAAACAATACAGAACATGCCCTTATTATATCATGGGAAACTAATACAATCTAGGGGGAAATTACATCGTAACAGAAAAAGGGGCTGATGTACATCTTATACATCTCTAATAATCTCTTAAGTAATGAAGCTGTTTTTTCTTTCAAAAATAAAAACTTTCTTCGCCCCCTTTATGCCCAGGGCAACACACTTAGCGTCACGATTTGTATATCTGGTACTCGTTGCTGTTTAGTTTACTTTTGTAATGTTATATTTTTTTCTTTCCCTTTAAATGGCCTAATAGATTGTACTTTTTTTAACTTATGAACGAAATAAGTTTTTTGAATTAGTATTGTACATAATGTTAGTTTTTCCGTCCTTCAAAATACTTTTAAAGGAAACCGATAAACTTGACCTCTATTTATATATTCTAGACTTCTAGTACAGTAACCGCTCAAATCTTCTAGCTAGAGGCACAGTCAAACAAGGTGCTAATGGTAAAAAAACATGGTGCTCTTTGCCAACATCATTTTATAGTATGAGTCTAATCTGATGCGCAAGTAATTGAAAGCCTGAAACATCAACGTTGTAGGCAACATCCACGATTGGGCTTTGAATATCGAAACACATACCGAAAATGTTCAAAGTAAGCCATTATCCTGGAAACTCTTGATGCAATCATCGAACATTTCTGGGATTGTTTTGAAACCAGGGAAACCCAGCTTGAGTATCTTGCTTGTATCGTTGTCATGGGTATTGGCATCACCCTTTGCATTAGTATTCAACCTAAAATGAATGAATGGCTCAACAATTAATGAGCATAGACTTAGTTGAACTTGGAATTTCAACAAGCGGATGGATGAATAATAAAAATGCTTGTTAAAAAGATCCGGAACTACTTAACTTGTTTTCAAAAGGATACATGGGATATTTAGCCTTCAGCATATCAATAATCTCTGACCAGTGGGCTACTGGTCCTGAACAGAGAATCCTCCCTGATGCTTTGAGCTCTTCCATTGCTAAGATGTGGGCAGAGACCACATCATCTGTGTGGACAAAACCGATAATCTGATCTGGGAAAGACCCTTTTTCACCTAGACAAGTAAATTACACAAGAAAACTCAGCTGGTTGTGAATTAGTACATAATGGGCTAACTTCTTTCGTTTCTGAATAGAGATTTGGAAATATTAATTACTCTATTTCCTCATACGAGATACACTTTTTTTTGGAACATTTTCTAAGACACACACTCTCTGATCCTAAGCAACGTGCTAAGACAAAATACGGGTTCTTAAGGAGTAAAAGAATTAAAATCATTTACTTGTGTAGTGCGTAAAATCAAGAAATATGTATTCATACAACAAGTTCAATAAAATACGAGCAATATCAACTAAACTATGATTAACATTATTAAACTAGCTTTTTGGATTAAAACACTTTTTACTAAAATATTGATAAGTTATACTCCATCCATTCAGAAATATTAATCATTTTCCAGATTCATCCACAATTTTCTAATAGATTGATAGTTTTTTTTACTAAAACACCAAGGTTGTAATTATTGGAAAAATGAGTTCTAAAAACTGTTTGCGCTGTTTATTTTATTTGTATTTTTGCGCTGTTTAATTGATAGATCATTACCTACTTCATTTTTCGCTATAGATTTTCTCATAAGCAGGGATGGGAGAGAGGAACCCACCTTTAATAATCCTTAGGAGGAGTTCAAGACTACTAGTAACCTTTGGTAGGATGGAGGGACCAACCACAAAAGAAGGAACCACCGTTACCAAATCAATGCCATTTTCCTCAGCCATCTTCCATGCTTCTTTCTCTGCTAATGTCTTTGCATACGCATACCAAAGCTGCATATCCAACACTCACATATACCTACTAGTCAGCCTTGCACTTATCAATAGTTTCTCTCTTTGATTAAAAATGGCTACAGTTTCCCTCGACGTACCTTGAACTGCTTGCAGTATTCTAGATCTGACCAATGTGATTCATTGAGAGGTGAAACTTTGTGAACATCATATCTGCCCCGAGTAGTTGAGCTAGAAGAAGTGAATACTACCCTCTTTACACTAGGTGCTTTGATGCAAGATCGGAGCACATTTGCAGTTCCTTTTACAGCAGGATCAATTAAGGTTGCCTGCCAAAAAAAGAGACAGGAATTCGTTGTAAGATCTCTGAGCATTACTATGATTGAAATTTATAATCATTAAGTTCAGGAAGTGAATGGTGGCATTCATTCTTCCTTATTGAAGAAAACCAAATCAAGATTTTAAGTCAATGGACTCCCTTAATTTCATGTTAGTATATAAGAATTAAGAACAGATGATTATTTACAAAAATAATAAGCACAAGATGGGAGCTCGCGAAATAGTAGTATATTAGTACTTGAACTGTATCGTCGTCAAATGGAGGACTTGCAACTGGAGATGCAGTATGAAAAACTCCATCAACACCATCTACAGCTTCATCGAAGCTCCCTTCTACTAGAAGATCAGCTTTCATTATCTTCAATCTTTCTTTCGCCCCTTCAAAACTCCACAGAAATCCCACCTTGTTCTCATTTTCTGCTTAAAGTCTTAAGTTGATTAGGTAGGTAGGATCGAATAGGTTCTTTGCTTAAATTGATTTATTTGACAAACCCAATAGTTGGGATACTTAAATCAATCGTAATATAAGCTCTGAAGCATCTAAGATTCACCAAAGGAAATAGACGAGAAAAAGTGTAAACAACAAAAGAGGGAATACCAGGATCGCGGACAGTGGTGCGAACTTTGTGCCCCTTTTGAAGCAAAGTCTTCACCAAGTAAGCTGCGATGTAACCAGTCCCTCCGGTGACGCAGTACTCTGCCATTCTCGCGCTCTATACGACTCTCACGAGGCGCTCTGTCTCTTTATATTTATCGTTGTCTCGTCCTCTCTCCTTCTTACTGGTTAGGTCGGTCGATAAAGAAAAGATCGTGTGGGTATATTTGTGTCATAGAATGGTCCCTCTCGTGACTCAGTACTCTGCCATTCTCTCGTGTCTCGTCCTTTCTCCTTCTTACTGGTTAGGTGGGTCGACATTGAGAAGCGTTCGAGTGGGTATATTTGTGTCATAGAATTGTACACAGACCAGATGAAATCACTCTTCCTGTACATGCACTAATGTCTGATGCGAATAATAGAAATATATGTACGGTCTGCTGCACAGGGAAAATAAAACCAACTATTGAAGGCACATGTGATGATAAGTGAGAATTCAATTTTTGTATTAGCTCTGTTGAGAAACTAGCAGTAAATGTTATAGAAATCTTTTGCGTGGAAACTCTGGATAAAATCTTCAAACATCTCTGAAATAGACTTGAATCCAAGAAAACCCAACTGTATAATCCTTCTGGTGTCCAGGCTCATCAGTGGATTTAAATCAGTTTGCAGGTTACTGGTCCTACACAAATTGATAGTTTGAAATTATTTTGGGTACATAACAAACAGTAAAAGGAAAGAAGCTTACTCTGATTTATACAGAAACATAGGATATTTAGCTCTGAGCATATTTATAACTTCTGACCAGTGAGCCATTGAGCTTGAACAAATTAGTCTCCCTGTTGCTTTGCTCTTCTCCATGGCTAGAATACCACATCATCGACATGGACAAACCCTAGCGCCCTGTTGGGATAATCAGCTCTGGTACCTATATATATATGCAAAAGTTTGGGAAATTATCAGTCTTGTTATGATTTTTATGCTCCATATCTTAAGATAGCTGCTCAACGATGATTTGTAATAATGTATATGATGTTGGAAAAAACAGAGAGTAAAATTGACGAGATATATTTCACTATATTGAAATGAGTGAATACAAAGGGTTTAAATAGATAATAAACTATAATTTCAGATCCTAAAAAGATGGAAACTATCCAAAGTAATGCCAAAAATAAGGCAACTAATAGACCCACTATCTCCACTAATCCCACTAATACTAACTACTTTAAAACAATAAATAAAACTCATAAATCTAATAAACGTGTAAAACTTTGAATAATTCATTTAACACCACCCCTTGATTCAAAGTTACAAACTCCCGATTGTAATCTGAAGAAATCATGCTTCGCTTGTGGAAGAGCCTTCGTGAAAATGTCCGCAGTTTGTTGATTTGTGCCACAGAACTTCAGAGATATTTTTCCATCGGCAACCAGCTTTCGAATGAAATGATGTTGAACATCTATATGCTTGGTCCGAGCATGAAACGCTGGATTTTTAGCCATAGCAATGGCTGACCTGTTATCACAAAACAAATCAGTAGCTTCAGTCTGCTCAAAATGAAAGTCACAAGAAGTTTTCTCAACCATAGGGTCTGTCGGGCAGCAGCACTTGCTGCTACATATTCAGCCTCTGAAGATGATAAAGCCACTGTTTCTTGCTTCTTTGAACTCCATGTTACAGCACCAGAACCAAAACTGAACACATTACCAGAAGTGCTTCTTCTGTCATCTACACAACCAGCCCAATCACTATCAGTGAAGCCGTTCAATTTGAAATTCACAGCTCTAGAATACCATATTCCAAAATCTGCGGTTCCTGCAATATACCGCATAATCCTTTTGGCTGCTCCAAAGTGTTGTTTTGTAGGATTATGCATAAATCTAGAAACCATGCTAACTGCAAAAGCAATATCAGGCCTGGTGTGTGTGAGGTAATTCAAACCTCCAACCATACTTCTATATAGTCTTGGATCAGCGTTTTCAGTCCCATCTACATGCTGTAGTTTCTCATTAACATTCATTGGTGTGGCTGCCACTTCGCTGTTGCACATATTGAACCTTTTCAAAAGATCTTCAGCATATTTTTTCTGACATACAAAGATGCCATCATTGACCTGCTTAACTTTAAGACCCAGAAAATATTGCAGCAAGCCAAGGTCTGTCATCTCAAAAGTGTTCATCATACAAGACTTAAAGTCATCAATTAAACACTTAGATGACCCCATATAGATTATATCATCAACATAAAGACAGACCACCAAAAAATCATTACCATTTCGCTTGAGATAGAGTGTAGGCTCATTTTCACTTCTTACAAATCCATTCATCAAAAAGAAGGAATCAATCTTGCTGTACCATGAACGCGGAGCTTGCTTTAGCCCATAAAGAGCCTTTTTCAGCCTATAAACTTTACCTTCACTGCCTTCAATAACAAAGCCTTCAGGTTGTGAAACATAAACCTTCCTCTAAATCACCATTCAAGAAGGCTGATTTAACATCAAACTGATAAACAGGCAGCCTGAATTGAGCAGCTAAAGCTAATATGATTCTCACAGTCTCAAATCTAGCAACGGGGGAAAATGTTTCCTCATAATCCATACCTTGTTGTTGTGAGTATCCCTTTGCAACCAGCCTTGCTTTGTGTTTTTGGACACTTCCATCTGGATTGTATTTTGTTATGTAGACCCACTTGAGACCGATCACATTTTTTCCCTCTGGCAGATCAACTAATTCCCAAGTATTGTTTTTCGCAATAGCAAGCATCTCTACATTCATTGCATCTTGCCAAACCTGATTTACAGCAGCATCCTCATAATATATTGGGTCAGAAACAATTAAAGCAAACCTACAAGTTTCAAGTATTTCATTTAAAGGAGGTGACTCTGGTGAAGAAATTGATGTAGTAGAACGTGAGCTAGCTGGTGTAGATGGGTTGCTGTCGGAGGAAATTGTTCCATCTGATTTGCTGTCACAATCTGTATCAAACGTTACAAGTATGGGTTCAAATTTATCCACCTGAGTTTGGACAGCAGCTGAAGGATTGTTATTGCTCCAATCCCATTTTCCCTCCTCATCAAACTTTACATTCCTGCTGATAATTACTTTTCCACTCAAAGGATTCATCAGCTTATAAGCTTTGGACATGGGACTATAGCCAATAAAAATGCATTTTTCAGACTTGTTGTCCAATTTTTTACGATGTGGATCAGTAGAAAAAACATAAGCAATGCAACCAAATATTCATAAGTGGCTTACTCTTGGCTTCCTACCCATCCAAGCCTCATATGGAGTTTGATTCATGACTGCCTTTGTTGGGGAAATATTGATCAAATACACTGTTGTTGCGACACCTTCAGCCCAGAACTGGTTGGGAAGATTAGATGCCTTCATCAGACTTCTGGCCATTTCAACAATAGTTCTGTTTTTTCTCTCTGCAACACCATTCTGCTCTGGTGTATATGGTGCAGTCAACTCCCTACGAATGCCAAACTTCTCACAAAAATCATCGAATTCATTAGAGGTAAATTCACCACCTCTATCAGTACGAAGAGCCTTGGTGGAGTAGCCACTTTGTTTCTCCACCAGCGCTTTGAACTTCTTGAAACATCCAAACACTTCTGATTTCAGCTCTAAAAAATACACCCAACTCATACGACTGAAATCATCAATAAAGAGCACAAAATATTTGCTGCCACCAAACGATTGAACACTCATCGGTCCACAAACATCAGCATGAATTAACTCAAGACAGCAAGAAGCTCTCCACGAATTTCCTACTGGAAAAGAAGCTCTACTATGTTTCCCAAAAACACATCCTTCACAGAAACCAAGACCATTGATTTTTGGAAGCCAAATTACCATTTCTTTCTTGTTCAACAGCTGTAAACCATTCAAATGTAAATGCCCATAACGTGAATGCCAAAGTTCAGCCTCATTTTTTTCTTTAGCAACCAAAGCAGCTCCCATAGATTTAGAGACATCAAGAGGAAACATATGATTTTGTGTCATTGGAACTCTGACAACAACTTGGCCAGATTTCTTATCATGAATCACACAAGCACCATCATCAAATAAGAGTGAATATCCAGAAGCCATAAGCTGCCCCACACTTAACAAATTATGAGCTAGATTAGGCACAAACTGCACATTAGAAAGTGATCTAGTTTTATCTTGTGCAGTTGGAACTTCAACTGTACCTTTCCCATTTACTTGGACTGCCTTATTATCACCAAGTCGAACCTCACCCTTTTTGCTTTCATCAAGATCAGAAAACCAAGATTGACGACCCGTCATGTGGTTGGTGCAAGCGCTGTCTATAAACCAAACTTTATCCACATCATTGTTGACTGCGGAATATGTCATAAACAGCTTTCCCTCTTCTTGAAAGTTGCTGATGAAATTGGCCTCCTTCTTCTCATTCTTTTCCTTCTCCCAGCATACAGCTGCTTTGTGGCCCCATTTTTTGCAATACCGACACTGTATTGAATACAAAGGGTTTAAATAGATAATAAACTATAATTTCAGATCATAAAAAGATGGAAACTATCCAAAGTAATGCCAAAAATAAGGCAACTAATAGACCCACTATCTCCACTAATCCCACTAATACTAACTACTTTAAAACAATAAATAAAACTCATAAATCTAATAAACGTGTAAAACTTTGAATAATTCATTTAACATATGATATCATGGTAGATTTTTTTTATCTGTTGAAGATGGCTAGTCAATTCCTTAATCTGATCATTCTGAGTTAATTATAGGATATAACAAAACAGTTTAGAGTATGACAGTCAAACCTTTATTAATGCTTAACTTAAGGTATAAAGCAGAGTACTAGTTGGCTGAGGTGCTAATAGAGGTCCAATTACTAGAGATGGATTCACCACTACCAAATCCAGATCATTTTGTTTGGATATTTTCCAAGCCTCTTGCTCTGCTACTGTCTTTAAGTATGGATACCATAACTGCCATACGTTACATATTTTGGATCCATATAAAATATTTATACGTTATTGTGGGATTAATTTGAACTTTATTGTACATGGAAACGACAGGCAGTTGGTTCCTTTTTGTTGGCTTAGACTGTTTTTCTCCCTACCTTTTGTTGCTTGCAGTATTCTTTATCAGTCCAGTGAAATTCATTGGAAGAATCCGCTGCTGGTTGAGTAAAACTCCCTTCATCCAACAGGTCTGCTTTCATAATCTTCAATCTCATCTTGGCTCCTTCCAAATTCCACAGAAAAATCATCTTATCTCTGTAGTTCCATTTCTAAGCCGTAAATAAAAACCAGATAGATGAAAGCAAACAAGCAAGCAAAGTATTTTAATGCAGATTCGGCGTAAGGTGATTTCTCTATGATTTCCTGACTTGTTATAACATATATGAACCATTCCTTTTTAAGATACTGGTGAAGTTAGGCTTTGTCATATTTCCTTGGGTTTTCATTATAAGTTGTAATGAATCTTAATTTGAGGTGCATGTTGTTCTTTCAGATTACTGATAATCTTAACTACTTAGAATGAACATAGATTGCAAGTAAGTGGCAGACACAGTACCTGGGTCTCTCACAGTAGTTCTCACAGCATGACCCTTTTCCAGCAAAGCCTTGACCAAGAAACCTCCTATAAATCCAGTTCTGTTACACAATACTCAGGCATCTTCACTTAATTCTTTTCTGTCACTGTTTCCGATTGCCGACTAGCTAACACAAATGATTATTATGCCTGAATGGCTAGTTAGACTTACCAGTTACCAAGCCAAGCGTTGGCATCATTTTAATGTAAGGTGGCCACTGGCCACTAACCCTTGAGATTAATGAATCTGATCCTGATTGTGCTGCTGATTTTTTTTAGATTGTCACCACGCACGGTCGGAATTTCAATTCACTCAGTCGGAAAATGACCATTTTGCCCCTGTTTCATTATTTTCTAAAAATTACTATATTTACCCATAATTTGTGACATATTACGAGAAGTATCCAAATTTCATTACGCGCATTCGTAATTCTAATACGCTCAGTCAAAAAATAACCAATTTAGGTGCTAACGTAGGCAACATTTATTAAAAAACTGTCCGATAAAAGCAAAAAGGATTTCAAAGTACTTAGGAAGAAATAACACATATATCAAAAAAAAATTATCAACAAAGTAGACCATGACAAAGTAGACGAAAAGATGAACGCGTTGGTGCAAACGGAACGAAAAACGGAGCTATAACGAAGAAGATATGGCGATTTTAAGACCGGAACCTGGCGCCAAAAGAGAAAGGCCGGCGCCGGTAACGAAGGACGCGCGCCGGCGCGCCGCCATCCTTACCGACGCCGGTGCCGGCCCTTCTCTGTTAGTGCTAGCGTCGGGTTTCGATCTTAAAATCGTCACATCTTCTTCGTTATAGCTCTGTTTGTGCTGACACGTTCGTCTTTTCGTCTAATTTGTCATGGTCTACTTTGCTGATAATTTTTCTGATATATGTGTTATTTCTTCTTAAGTACGACATTAACTATCATCGTCGTCATGTTTGAACTTAAGAAGCAATAACACATGTATCAGAAAAATTATCAGCAAAGTATACCATGACAAAGTAGACGAAAAGATAAACACGTCGGTGCAAACAGATCAAAAAACGAAGCTATAACGAAGAATATATGACGCTTTTAAGACCGAAACCCAGCACTGACACCAACAGAGAAGGGCCGGCGCCGGCGTGCGTCCTTCGTTACCGGCGCAGGCGCCGGGTTCCGGTCTTAAAATCGTCATATATTCTTCGTTATACCTCCATTTTTTGATTTGTTTGCACCAACGCGTTCATCTTTTCGTCTACTTTGTCATGGTCTACTTTGCTGATACTTTTTCTGGTATATGTGTTATTTCTTCTTAAGTATGACATTAACTATCATCAATGTCTTGTTCGAAATTAAGAAGAAATAACACATATATCAGAAAAATTATCAGCAAAGTATACCATGACAAAGTAGACAAAAATTTGAATGTTTCGGCATAAACGGATCGAAAAATGGAGCTATAACGAAGAAGATATGACTATTTTAAGATCGGAACCCGGCGCCTGCGCCAACATAGAAGGGCCGGCGCCGACGCCGGTAACAAAGGACACACGTTCGTCTTTTCGTCCACTTTGTCATGGTATACTTTGCTGATAATTTTTCTGATATATGTGTTATTTCTTCTTAAATATTTCAGAATCATTTTTGCTTTTATCGAATCATTTTTTAATAAATTTTGCCTATGTTAGTACCTAAATTGGTTATTTTCTGACTGGGCTTAGGAATTACGACTGCGCGTAATGAAATTTGGATGCGCTTCGTAATATATCATAAATTATGGGTAAATATGGTAATTTTTAGAAAATATTGAAGCAGAGGCAAAATCATAAAATTTTTTAAAATTCTGACTGTACAAAATAAAAACACGACTGAGCGTACAGTTTTTTCAATATCTCATTCACGTTGAACTCGAGTAAAGCGTTGGTATCAATATTTCCAACTTGACCAGCACTATATAATGGGATATAAAATGCAAAAAACACAAGAAACAAATGCTAGAGCTAATAGTAAAATATTCGCAGAGTACTCAGAGGCGGACGGAAGAGGGGCACAGGGGCACGTGCCCCCCATAATTTTAAAAAATTGATATCACTTTGTATATATCGAGAGACAAGAGTTCAAATGTAGTATACATATTTCATTTTTTATTTTTTCTTCTTTGTAAAAATGACACAGTTTTTTTTTAAATCTGTACCCACTCACCCCACCCCACCCCACCCCACTCACGCAACAAAGAACATCTTTTTCTATTTTTATATTTCTCACTCCATCTGCACTCCACCCACTTTACTCTCTCTGTTTTCCATCGTTTTCCTCTCCCTGTTTTCTCTCCATCCAATTCCAATCCATTCAGCCAAATTTTTTAAGCCATCTGAGGACAGCAAACAATCAACGAGCACAGCAGCAGTGGCGCGACTCCATTAATCAAACAAGCAGCACTTTTTTCAAGTTCCAATTTCTAGAATTAGTAGCGGCAACACAACACTAAAGGTAATTAACCCTAATTTTTTATTTTAAAAGTCAAAATAAATTCTTTTATAATATTAATGTGGAAAGTTGATAAATTAACAAGACATTTGGCTCTGCATTTCAGTAATCTTATTATATTTTGAAAAATAGTTAATTTCACTGCCATTAGCAAACTCATTTATTATTTTTCAAAACTTGTTATTTTTTTCAAAACTATGTTCTTTCTCTGTACAGTTAGTAACATATACTTAAGGTTAGTTAATTCGTTTGGTTAGTGCGCTTTTATAAATTTAATGTTTTTATAGGATGTTGTTATATTATTAATTACAAACTAAGTTAATTAACCCTAATTTATTATTTTAGAAATCAAAACAATTTATTTTTAAAATACTAATGGAAAATTGATAATTAACAAGGCACTCGGCAGTCCGCACATTAGTAATTTTATTATATTTTGAAAAATAATTAATTTCATTAACGTTAGTAAACTCTTTTTTTTCAACACTCTTTTTTTTCAATCTCATTCTTTCTCTATACAATTAATAGGAACATACTTAAGGTTAGTTAATTCATTTGGTTAGAACGCTTTTGTAAGTTTAAGGTTTTTCTAAAGGATGTTGTTATTAATTGTAAATCAAGTACTAAATAATTTTATTCTAATTAAATATGTATTGGATAGATTTGTATTGTTGCATTAACTTATTAATTTTAAATTTAGTGTAGACTTATAAGATAAATTATGTGTTTTTTACATAATTGTCAAACTTGCTTTCAGATTAATAATGAAGACACCATCAAGGAAGCTTGCGACGCTTCAATCTTTGCTTGAAAAAAAAAAGAAAATCTCAAGAAGCTTCTTCATCTGCTACTAAATTTTCAGCTCGAGAGGAAACAAATGAAATTCAAGAAATACATAATGAGTCTCTTCCTGAAAGGCGAGCAAGTGAAGATAAAATGGAGCTGAATGATGATTCAATTGCACATGCTAACTCGGTGCAAGGTGATGAAATCATGTATGATGTTACTTTGCTTCCACTTGATCTAGGTCTAAGAAGAGCAATCACGACATACCATGTGAATGAGCAAAATGCAGTAAGACGAGCATACATACTTAGAGGTCCATGCCAACCACGATTGATCAACTTCCCAACAACAAAGTGTGGTACTAAATTGCGCAAGTTCAATCCCATGTGGTATGGTATGTATTTTTGGCTCGAGTATAGTGTTGAAAAGGATGCTGCATTTTGCTTTGTTTGTTTTCTATTCAAGCATGATGTTGCGGCTAGTGTTGGTACTGGAGAGAATTTGTTTGGCGGAGAAGGATTCAGACATTGGAAAAAACTTGAGAAATTGATGAGGCATGTGGGTGGAATTAGAAGTCCCCATAATCTAGCTGTTGAGAAGTATGAATCTCTTAAGAACCCCAACAGATCAATCATACAAGCACTTGAGAAGCAGTCTGATCAGACTAAGGTAGAATATAAAGCTCGATTGACAGCTTCACTAAACTGTTTGAGGTATCTTTTGCGGCAAGGACTAGCATTTCGTGGTCATGATGAAAGTGAAGATTCAAATAACAGAGGTAACTTTCTTGAACTTCTAAAATGGCTTGCTGATATAGATGCTAGTGTTGGGCAAGTAGTCTTGAAAAATGCTCCGAAAAACCATCAGTTGGTTTCGCCTTCAATTCAAAAAGATATTATCAATGCATGTGCTAAGGAAACTATTAAGGTTATCATGCAAAATCTTGGTGATGAATGTTTTGGGATATTGGCTGATGAATCAAGTGATGTATCTCAGAAGGAACAGATGGCTCTTTGTCTACGCTATGTGGATAGTAAGGGTAAGGTAGTGGAGTGTTTTCTTGGAATTGTGCATGTTAGTGACACCACCGCCTTATCTCTTAAAGCTGCAGTGTGTTCTTTGCTTATGGAGCATTCTTTGAGTTTATCTAAAGTTCGTGGTCAAGGTTATGATGGAGCTAGCAATATGAGTGGTGAATTCAATGGACTTAAGGCTCTAATTTTGAAAGAAAGTCCAAGTGCTTATTACATTCATTGCTTTGCTCATCAACTTCAGTTAACACTAGTTGCCGTTGCCAAGAAGAATATTGAATGTTTGAATTTCTTTGATTCAATGGCTCTTTTGCTGAATGTGGTTGGAGCTTCTTGTAAAAGAAAAGAAATGCTCAGAGAAAGGTATGCTGAAAGAGTTTCCAAGGCTATAGAAGAGGGAACTCTTGAAACTTGGAAAGGTTTGAATCAAGAGCTTGGCTTGAGTAGACCGGGGGATACTCTTTGGGGATCTCATCACAAATCAATTTTAAGTGTTGTTTCTCTCTATCCCGATATAATTGAAGTTCTTTGCAAAATGGGAAGAATTCCATCAGAAGATCAAGCAAAAGCTCAAGGTTGCTTGTATAAAGTTGAATCTTTTGACTTTGTCTTCATGGCTCACTTGATGCTAGCCATATTTGGGTACACACGTGAGCTGAGTCTTGCTTTGCAAAGAAGGTATCTCTATATTGTAAATGCAATGTCACTTGTCCAAATGACCAAGATTCAGATTCAGAATATGAGAGATGATGGGTGGGAAAAACATATCTCCAAAGTTTTTGACTTTTGCTCTGAATATAAGATTGAAGTTCCGGATATGAATGCTACTTATATTCCCCAAGGAAGATCTAAGCGATTTGCTCAACAGTGCACATATCTTCATCACTATCAGATTGATGTGTTTCTTGCAGTCATTGATCTTCAGCTTCAAGAATTTAACAATCGGTTTGATGAGACAAATATGGAGTTGCTTACTTGCATGGCTTGCTTGAGCCCAGTCAATTCATTTTCCTCTTTTGACAAGCAAAAGGTGCTACAATTGTCAAAATTATATCCAAATGACTTTACGAGCATTGAGTTACTCAACTTTGAGTATCAACTTGAGAATTTCATTGTTGATTTGCGAGAAGATATTAGGTTTTCAAACCTAAAAGATCTTGGTCAGCTTTCAATGAAGTTGGTGGAGACTTCTAAACACCTCATATATTCGGAAGTATATAAGCTATTGAAGTTAGTGTTGGTTCTTCCTGTAGCAACGGCAAGCGTTGAAAGAGGATTTTCTGCAATGACTTTTGTGAAGAGTAAGCTACGTAACAGCATTGGAGATCAATTTTTGAATGATTGTTTAGTCACGTTTATTGAAAAAGATGTATTTTTACAAGTTTCTGATGATGTTATCATTGACCATTTTCAGCACATGAAAACTCGAAGGGGACAACTGTAGTTTTTTGGATACAACACTTAAATACATTAATATGTATTAAACTTTATCTTTCATGTATTGAAACTATGTTTGTCGCCCCCCCCGACAATCAAATCCTAGATCCGCCACTGAGAGTACTTGTGATTAATAGGTTTACTGATCAGCGGATTGACTGGTGTTGTTCTAACAATGCTTTATCCATCAAAATGTGCTATAGGAGCTGATTGATCGCGAGCCTAAACAGAGCCCCCTTGGTGCACCGTCTTCCTGCTCATAGAGCTTTTCCACCTACTCAGTGCCGGCTTAGAGGGTGTGCAGGTGGTGCCACCGCACAGGGCCCCCACTTATCGGGGGCCCCATTTATTAAGGGTCTGGTTACTTTTTAGCTATAGTTAATTAGTTAATAGTTTATATAAAAAATTATAAGTAAGAAAATATAAATAAAAGATAGGATATTTATTAATGAACTTTATTTATAAAACAATAAACTAATTAATAGTAAAAATTTGAACATAAATATTACTATATGTACATAAAATTAAATATTAAATTTTATATTATATTTTATATAAAATGAAATATTACCATTAGAATATGGTATTGGTAAATAAATCTTAAAAACTACTAATCAAAAATGTTTTGTCTTAAAAACATGTATAAAAATAAATAAATAATTATATTAAAAAAATTTATCACATAATTAAATATTTATATTTCTAGATATAATGTTTTAAAATTATTATATCTTAAAAAAACTTATTACTAAATAATTATTAATTAATAAGCAATGAAATTTTTTAAATTAATATGTAATTATATTTTTTTATAATTTCTTTTATATATAATCTAGTATTTTTATGTATTATGACTGTGTATTTGAGTCCGCACAGGGCCCCTAATTGATTGAGACGGCCCAGCACCTACTCCTACTATTGATCTTTAGTAAACTTCTTTAGGTTTAGCCCGTACGTAGCGCAACACCTTGATCTAGTTAAGTTGTGATGGTTTATGTTTCGGTAGTGGTTTGTTTAGCAGGTTGAGTTTCTCTGACCAAAAGGTACAAATTACCTTTACTTTTTCCATTAAAAATTAAAACCTAAAATTTTAAGGGAAAAGATAAGAAAAAGAGTTGGAAAATAAAAATAAAAAAAATCTTGGTATCATTTGTCATCAAAAACTTAAATAATATTTTATGCAATCAATTAATATATGAATAACATAAGGATAAATGATTTTAGAGACCCTCACCATTGAAGGTATTACCATCCCTACCCACCACTCTAGAGAGAGTGATAAATCCTAAATTAATGTAATGTTGGCTGCCTCTATGATTATACTATAAATATCTCATTCACGTCCTCCTCCTGCTTAGAGCGTTTGCTATCGTTAACTCCAATATGGGAATATAATGTTTAAAAAAACGAAAAGCAAAAAAAAAGTACAACAAATGCTAAGTTATTAATGTCGTCCAAGTCCTAGAGCCATGTTTCTTACATGCATTAAGTTTGGCAAGATGCATATATAAATATATATATATATATAACTGGATATGCTTCATCTGACTGAATCATGTATGTATTAATGTCTAAATACAGTAATGAAAGGGCAAGACAGTGAAGATTCAGATCTATTATCTCCGTCCTACTTTTACTATAAGATTCGGATTTAACTTAATTATATGAAATGCAACAAGTTTATTTTCTCAATATAACATTGAAAATATGTTTGTTATTATGTCATTTAGAATGTAACATAAAATTGTTTGGTTAATTTATATTATGATGACTAATAAATCGCCTGTTTTTATGTTTTTACTTGTAAGATAAAGTTTCTTATATGTGAAGATTATCCATACAATACATCTCTCTTCTTTGGTTAGGTCGACGATGCCGGCAAAAATAACCCCAGCGAAATCTAGAAAAAAAGTAGTCAGTACAAGTCCAGGATTATAAAAGCTTGGCGGATGAGACAAGGTCGGGGTGTCAATTTTGGTTTGGATTGGGTTGAGCACTGGCCCGAAAATATTACATCATTTTTACATCCAGCAACTTTAATGGGAAAATTATATCGCCCACCCATGACGTTTAGTGAAATTACACAGCCCACCCACGAGGTTTCAAAAATTATTTTGCCCACCCATGTGGTTTCCACAATTTTACATCCAGCAACTTTTCTAATATTTGATCAACTTAAAAGATGGTTAAATGATATCCAAATTTGATAAAACTTTACATGGACGATATTTAAGTGTTATATTTTGGTAAAACGTGAAATCCAACGTTTTTTAAGCTCATATATGATCTGTGGGACCCGATGAACGTGTCTCATGTTTCATTGGGTCCCACAAGTGATATATGACATTAAAAAACTTTGGAATTGGCATTGAACAAAAATATAACACCTTAGCATCGTTCATGTAAAGTTTCATCAAATTTGGATATCATTTAACCATCTTTTAAGTTGATCAAATATTAAAAAGGTTGCTGGATGTAAAATTGTGGAAACCACATGGGTGTGCTGTGTAATTTTTGAAACCTCGTGGGTGGGCTGTGTAATTTCACCAAACGTCATGGGTGGGCGATGTAATTTTCCCTAATTTAATCAAACCTAATACGAATCCGGAGAGAGTCATATATTCTAGAATTTGAAATGGTCTGAAATGATGCGACCCGGATACAAGTTTCAACCCGAAAATTAACAACCTGTAAATGATTTGAAAATCAACTTGAAATAAATAACCCATAAATTGACATGAAATGAACTTCACGCAACATTAATTTATTGCCAATTGACATAGGAGAATTCTCACCCAGATTAATATAGTTGTAAAATGACACTTGTCATTATTGTATTTGTTCTTTTTTCTTTTTTCTGTAGTTGAACCCCACACCTGGACTCACTGTGAGCTAATTCTCAAACGCAGCATTTGTCACTTTTCCCATTAATCTTTGATTCATCTCAAAATGGAACGCAGCCATATAAAGCTCACGAAACAACAAATTTAGGCTGTCCACTTCAGCTACAAATAGAAGAGAATTTTATGAATGATGAAATTTATAATGTATAATGGAAACTTAAAATGATAAAAATGATTTAAAACAAAAAGAGATTAAAATACATAGGCTGGAAATCTAATCAAAAGAATAATCCCGGTTTCTGGTTGATTTTGGGTTTTGGGTTCAACCTAAACCCAACTTAAATTTTCTCTATCTTAATCCAAACTCGTCCCAAAATATTTTTAGGTCAAAATTTTCAACTCTAATTCAATATCTTACAGGCGGATTTCAAGTTGGGTGATTAAACTTGACACCTAAATGCTATGGTGAACTGGAAGACACCCACAATTGAGATACAAAATGATGAAGAGAGCAAATGAAATGTTCCCTTTTATAATTCACACGATCAATAGGTATTCCTCCCCTATTCCTCCCCTATGCATACATCAGTACATATCATTCAAGATACATAATTGTTTATATTTTTATTAGTTTCTCTATAAAACAAAAATGTCCATTTATCAGTTTTAATAAGAGCCTTTGGCTATATGATCTCTACTGTCTCTTCTAATTGTGGTTTCTCTGGTATTTTCTTTCTTTTTCTCTTTTTTTCTAATAAGGTATCGTTCGATACCTGTGGCCCAAATACGGTCAGCATTAATGTCGACCTTAATGTACCATCCAAAAGCCCACATTAATCACTACAATGCTGATAGGTCATTCGTTGAGCAGCGGTAGAATTTTTTAAACCCAAATGGCCATTAATTGTACAAATTTACCCTTGATATGACGCTTTCCCGTTTTCCCGTGCATGAGCTCTGAATTCATCTTCTTCCTTCTTCAGCCAGCTTCGTTTCTTCATTTTCTTTCCCTTCGCACCTACAATCTCCGGTAAGTCGTTGTTCTCCCGTTTTGCTGTTATCTCTCTTCTGTTGTCTGACCAGTGGGTTATTTTTTTCGCGCACAGACGCGAGTTCGTCACATTGGTAATCAAGTTTGTGTCTTTGCCATCTCAATTTGCAGTAGGTATGTATTCGTTTTTTCCATTTACAACTTTTTTGTGGCTTGAAATAACGTGGTTTTGCTGCTTCTAGCGCAGGGGAACAACAAGTATCATCAGTGGATAAGGTGTACTCCCGTCGAAGTGAAAATACTCTTCCATTATTGTCTTGCTACCCACGTTTTCTTGTGGTGTAATTTACACAATTTTGGTGCTGAAAAATTGTGGCTTCATTCATATTACTTACCACAACTCGCTTGAAAGCATTAAAATTTACACAAGTAGGTGATCGGATGTTCCGATGTTCATATTCAGTGTTTTATAAAATCAGTATGATATTGTGAATGGACGAGTATTATTTGTCCATTGACTTTCCACATAGGGACCAAATCATTCAATCTGTGGTATTTTGTTCTATTTACTTTTGTTTGGTCATCTGTTAAAACAAATACCCAATATCATTCAACTATGCACTGGTTACTACACTTATCAATGTCGTATTCAGTTCTCTGTACAACTGGTCTGTTGTTTGCTATGACAACTAAGAAAGTTGTTGTTTTGTTCTGACTTTTGTTATGCCACTAAGGAGATTATGCAATCTGTGGCTGGTTCCTTGCTGATTGCTATAAGCTACCCTTATGTGGTTGTTCTTATGTATAGTAGATTTTTTTAAGTTGACATAGATGACTATTGTTAAAGGATCACATTACAAAAGGTTACAGTTGCTCTTTGATGTTGTTATCCCATATCAATTACTTATTCCTTGTTGTAATGGTTTCTCTAACATCTGCAGTCCACTTCAACTGGAAGAAGTATCAACTAGTTGAACACTACATGTATCAACTGTGACTGTCAATTGACTTCTAAGTTATTGATTTCTTACACTACTGATAACTTTGGTTGCCTGTTTTTAAAATGTAACACCTGCGACTTCTTTAAGTGGTGGGATTCGGTAAACACGCCAACCAGTGGAGGAACGTACTGGAGGAACACCATCACATCTGACGTTGTGGTAGACATCAATAGACCGAGTAATCTCCTTGAAAAGAACAATGAAACCACTGCATCTGCCAAGGCAACGGTTACTGATATGGCTGTAAAGATTGATAGGATTGAGAAGGCTATGTTGTCTTTTGAGAAAAGTCAGGCTGATGTTAACGTGAAGATGATGAACATGCTGTTTTTCTTGTTTGGTCTGGCTTTTTTAGTATCTAGGTGGGTCGTGTTAGGTTAGTATATTGTTTATATTTTGGCAGCACCAATGACACTGTAGTTGTAATCCCTAAAGCATTTATGGAAATGTTGTAATGCATTTGTCTTACCTAAATTGTTGGTCATTTTCCTTTGTGAAACACAATGTAATGTGGTGTTGTCGTTGTATTAACCCAAATTTTCTTGTTGATGTGGTCACAACCACAACATAATTTGTGTAACTTTTATCAAATCTTGTTATATTTGAAGTTGTCTACTTATGTCTTAATGTTTGTGCCTGTGAGCGAAATTTGCTGTGAAATTTTTAACTACTTTCCTTTTCTACATTCCTGATTAAGTGACAATCATACATCCACTAGGGCCAAATTATTCCTCAATATGACCCAATCGTTAAGTTTGATTTACAATCTCAAACAACTGCTTTGTCAACTACTGTGGATGTGTATGTGCCCTGTACATTGTCATCCATTATGGAGTTTGTTGTGCATGCACCATTGTCGGGTACCATGTACAAAATCCAGGTATAGATCATTGTTTATGAACAACCCATTTTTATTTTAACTTTAATCTGGTGGTGATCTAACTATTTGTTAATTGGTCAGTTTGATGGACATGGATTGTGCACCAGGTGCCATGGACATGGGGCTTGAACTCAATGTCTTGCAAACTGAACAAACTAACCAAGAAAACTTTAAAGATGGTGGGATATTTCATGCGAATAGAAAGGACAGTACTAGATCTAAAAGACAAATTGTTGTTGCTTTGCAAGCTGGTAACAACAAACGACACAAGGGGAAGGAGAATGTAAATCAGTTCATTGAGCTTGGTTGTACAAGCAAGCCAGTGACAACAACTTTGGAGGTCAAAACACCTACAGTTAAACCAGAACCAGTTGTAGTTCTGGCAACCTTTCAGACTGCATGATATAGAGTATTCTAAAGATGAATACACTACTGGAAGCTCTGATGGCACTCCAGATTTCATAGAGATTCTGATTGATGAACTATAGAACTTCTAATGTGTTTTGTTGTAGTCCATCTTTCTGTAATGTTTCTCATGTGTTTGGTGCTGTTATTTTGTGGGTGTATGTTACTGTTTTTAGTGAATTGCATAATGTCATTATGTAATTCACAATATGGTAGTGAAACAGACACATCTCTATACTTTTTACATTAATGGCATGATGTTATGGTTGTTTTATGTTGCAAATTGATAACAACTTAACATGTGTCATTTACTTTATTGTAAGGCAACATATCATAAAAACTGCATAGAAAGTACACACAAAGTCTGTCAACTTCAAGGAAATCAAAGAAGAAGACACACTGTACTTTGATTTGGAATTGAAATAAAAGTTACTGAGTTTTTTAATCTAGCCACCAACACATCCATAAGACACACACACGCTCATAATTAGGACACAATATCTTCACTGAGTTTAATGGTATACACACACTTTGATAGTTAATGAGATTTTGTTCCAAATCTCTACAAACACACCCAATAATCTTCGTCAACATTTGGCGGTTTAGTCCCCCAGAATCGATTTCCATCAATGTTGGTTTCTTCTATGTCAGCAAAATTGTCCCCTGTTGATTCAGTCTTGACCTCCACTTTAACCTCCACATTGTTGTTTTCCTGCTTAACTTTCAACACCATTTGTTCACCTTTGACCTCTTTCTTGACGATTGAGGACAGTTGATGCTGCTACACATCACCAGACACTGGACATTCTGTTTTCACTTTTGTTTTCAAGCTTCTCTGTGTCATCATCCTAGATTTCATAACAACAAGTGGAACAACTGAATGAATTGATTAATCAACATACTTGAAACATAAATGACAACCGTTGTTATGCAAAGAAGATGCAGAACGAGATTCAAGTAGAATAAAATGGAGACAAGTACGTTGAAATACACCAATGGACGTGTACTTGTGAAGCTATCCAAAGACGATACAAAAATGGTGGAATGGGGATAAGACTTGAGATATTTGGTTCTAGGGCTTGCTTATTATATTTATATACAACATTGAAGTTGGTGAAATTTTCGAATTCGCTAACATTTCCTCAAAATGTACATAAAAAAAAACCAACCATAGCAGCACACCTACTGACTAACGTGAGATTCATGGTGCCATATAGGTGACAAGGATATGTGTGTGTAAAGTTATTCAGAATATCCAACCACACTCTTCCAATTTAAGGAACAACGTCTTCTAAAGTTTTGTCGATGTAGGATTCGAGTGGCACAGTGAGAATATAATTCGAATACAATGGGGATCAATTTTAAAAAAAAATTCTCGTCATTCATCGGCTGCATCATGCTTCATAACAGCTGTCGTTAGACATATGGGTGGTTTGAGATTCATTTAATTCATGTTGTTGTACATGTGTTGCGTCATTTATGTTGTACAGTTCACATAGATTATGGCAATGTGGGAGGTAGGTTACGTATACAATCTAGTGCAACTAAATACATGCTTACTACTCAAGACAACTACAGTGTTACAATCTATCATACATAGATACATGACCAATTATATTTGGAACAACATGCAGTATCAAAATCAGGTTTGCAATGTAACCACAACTAACATAATATGTCCTCTTAACAAACAACAGATGCATATATGCATCATTTTCTTCCATGACATGCAACTGAAACCAAACATATATAATTTAAAATGCACAACTGCTTTCAACGACAACTAATCAACTACATTCATTCCTACACCATAATAGTTGAATGCAACCCTATTGTAATATTTAGTACCAAATATCACAGTCGTTAGAATGTCTTTCATGCTCTAATGGCTCTTCTCCTTGTTGCTACCATTTATTGTGTTGTTCTTTAAACTGACCATTTCAGTTGCACCATTTTGGGTCGCTCCAGTGCACGTATCGGTATTGTCTTCATCATCTTGCTCAGGCACAAAATGTGGCACATCATCAATCATTTGAAAGCATGGATCACCGAAGTTGCTCATTCTAATGAAATTATGGAGTGCGAAACTAGCATTGGTTATTTGCATCTATTTTAGTAGTGGATAACTAGGTACTTTAAGATGTATTTGCCATCTTGCTTTTAGGACACCAAAAGACCTTTCAATTGTAGTGCGCAAAGAAGAATGACATTTGTTGAATAGTTCTTTCCCATCTCTAGGATTTTCAGCCCTAAATTCCGATTGATGATATCTCACTCTTATGTGTGGTGTCATGAGCCCTACTCTGTCTGGATTCCCCTTATCTTCTAGATAGTACTTACCTGCATGGACAATTGACATATAGTTAACATCATCAAGACAAGACACCTATATTATGGCTTGATTGTTGTCATCCTTGTGGATGTATTGTACCTGGTGGCGGCTTAGGGAAGTTCTTAGCTGCTTCATTGACACAACTGAAGTAGACTCGTGTGTCATGAGCTGAGCCTTCCTAATCGGCATAAACAAAGATGAAGAGTAGATCAAAATCACACACATATAGAACGTTCATGCTTGTAACCCCTTTCATGTTGATGAATTTAAGTCTCTCCTTTTCAGATACCGTTAGTTCCACTTGACAACCATCGAGTGCATTGATACAATTCTAGAAACAATCAAGGGAATTATTAAAGCATGTTTCTGATGTTGAGAAGATCACAAATAGATGTTGTCAATAGTTGCAAATTTGTTTAATAACCTCAAAATATGGATGATATTTGGGGTTGTCCAATATTTGAGCTGGTGTAATGCTAAAGAGTGGATCTCTTGGTCTGACCAGATCCTTTCCTAGTCTACCAACAGGTTGTAGTATGTCCCCAAAGTGCTCAGAAACAGATGATCCATAGTAGGGATGGCAATGGGTGACGGGTGCCCGTTTCACCCGATCACCCGACTCGTAAAAATGGGTGAAAACCCCAAAAAACGGGTGAAAAACGGGTGACGGGTGAAACAGGTCGGGTCGGGTGAACTTTTTTCACCCGGTCACCCGACCCGTCACCCACATCTTATATTAAATAAAAAAATTAATTTTCATATGTCAATTTTCTAATAAACCTAAATACGGTGCTGCTTTAGCCTTTAGTTTACACGATAGCAATTAGCAAGCAGCAACCCTAACTCCCTAAGCGATTCTTCAATCTTCGATTCTTCAATTCATCCGCTTTCGTTTCACCCTCCCCCGACTGACACGGCGCTTTGCTTCTTCCTTTTCTTCATTATCGTTCTCTTCAGTCTTCACCACTGATTCATCGCCAATCTCGCTCACCACTCCTCACTCATCACCAGTCACCAACTCAAAATTACCCACTTTCCTTCACCGGCAAACAAGCTGCACTGCATCTCGCATCCCTGAGTCAGACTAATTGAGTTTCTGTCGCTCTACAATTGTAAACAGACAGGTAATATACTCGAACTCACTTTTCTGGTGATTGATGGGTTAATTTTGCTGAGACAAATTTTCCTCTTTTCTGGCGATTGATCTGTACGTGATGGGTCAATTTCTGACAACGCTACAAGATGAACTTTATCTGGTTGATCAATTATAAAATTAAGTCGATTATTGCAAAGAATAATAAGTTTAACATTATATACACATGTATTTTCATAAACTGGAAGTTTGTGGATTTCCACGAGCATTTACGAAGCTGCAGGTTTCCCCATGAATATAAGGATGAAATACAAATGGGTTTTCATAAAATTAAGTCGATTATTACTATGACTCTCTATGTTCATGTAAAATGTGGAGATACTCAGCCATTGTTTGTTTTGTTTTGAATATATATTGAACGATGGTCTTCAAATTAAGTTTTATGTACATTTCTGTTGGAACCCTTCTTGAAACCATAATAGGCGAAAGAGACACTTTATACTTATCTGAATTGTTTGCTTTAACTCTCATCTTGCTTTCAATGTTTTGTTTCTTGGTGTTTCCATTAACTGGTATTTAAATATCAATAAAATATTATGTTTCAATCAGAAAGCAGTTAGGCAGACAGACAGACTCAATTAATTTCCTACGTTTTCTTTCTTATATCTGTGTTGTTCTGTTCATAGAGACATGGTGTTTACTGGTGCTAGTACAGCTAGTGTTCTAAAGTTGTTACCGGAAGCTTTTTTGTTCTGCTAAGAAGCGGTTTTGTATTGTTGCTTCTTACCAGGTACAAAAATGGATGGCTATGGAGTCTGCTAGGGCCTAGAGGTAGGACCACGACAGAAAACCCATTTGCCTTGCCAGAGGCTTATCTGTCAATACAAAAAAGAAATGTAATAGTATAGTTTGGTTCTGCTTGTGATATCTTTGTTCTTTGTAGTTTTGTGTACCTTGTTATATAATTTCATATATTTTTTTCTTTTGTGTTGGATATCTAGTTAAAGCTAGGGATGACTGATTGATGATAAAATTATTCTAGCATATGATACACTAGTTTTATTGGACAACAAGTAGGAAAAGTGAATAATTACTTCTTTTAAATGCACACAGATATAAATTTGTGCAACTGCTGTCTGGTTTCTTACATTTGCTCACCATAAAACGGGGTTGAAGAGTGGAGACGGTCATTCTGTAATCGGTAATGTATTTTGCTCAAAACTCTTATGTTTATTGTTAAATTTATTTAGTAGTTTTCATGCTTTGATTGAAATGAATGCATGAATTTTATTTGCACGTGATTCAATTTGTTTGCACGGATCATCTTGTGGGTTCAATAGGTGTAGTTAATTATGGAAGGTCCCACCAAATCTGTATCTACTCGGGTAACACCAACACCAGCACTCTCTGCTTCTCTTGGTCCTTCTGAACCTAGTCAATCAATTGAAAATGCCCCACAAGTACAACCACAAACTACTCAATCAACAACTACTGGACAGCCAAGAAAGCTTAAATCTGTGGTATGACAATCATTTGAGAGGAATGTAGTCAATGGTAATGTCACTGCAAAGTGTTTACATTGCAATAAAATGTTCTCAGCTGGAAGCAGAAATGGAACTTCTCATCTTAGGGATCATTTAAAGTTAAGATGTAGTGGAACAAATAAGAAAGTTGATATTCGACAGAGCTTCCTACATGCGAGTAAAAAAGCTGATGGAACAACAAGTTTGGGAAATTATAACTTCAATCAAGAAGCTTCTAGGAAGGAGCTGGCAACCATGGTCATTTTGCATGAGTATCCACTATCTATAGTAGATCACATTGGTTTTAGAAGATTTGTGGCCAGCTTAAATCCAAACTTCAAGATTAAATCTCGCAACACTCTAAGATCTGACATTATGAAGATGTTCTTAAGTGAGAAAGCAAATTTGAAGAAGATCTTTGACAACAACAAGTCTAAGATTGCTATTACTACAGATATGTGGACTGCTTCAAACCAGAAGAGAGGTTATATGGTTGTGACTGCGCATTATATAGACCAATTTTGGGTCTTACACAACAAAACATTGAGGTAACCACTACTAAATTATCTAATATATCTTTCCTTGTGTTAAATTTGTTTTATATTTACTATGTTAAAATTGTTTTCTTAAAATGTATGTGAAAATTGTTTTCTTAAAATGTATGTTAAACTTGTTTCTTAAAATATAGGTTTGCGTATGTCCCATGTCCACATACAAAGGATACCCTTGCACAAGTTTTATTAGACACTTTGAATGGATACCACATTGAGGAAAAAATCTCTTGTTTGGTTGTTGACAACTGTAGTACGAATGAAGCCATGGTGAATGTTTTGAAACCTAGGCTGGGTAAGGATTCTCTTATATTGAAGGGTAGATTCTTACATATGCGATGTACTGCTCATATATTGAATTTGATAGTGCAAGATGGATTAAACGTTATTGGTGAAGGGATTGAGAGAGTCAGAGATTGTGTTTCTTATTGGGTAGGAACCCCAAAAAGAATTGAGATATTTGAGAACAAAGTGAAGTCGGTGAAAGGTGATGCTAGAAAGCTATCCCTTGATTGCAAAACAAGATGGAATTCTTCTTTTCTAATGCTCCAAAGTGTCTTACCTTACAAGGATGTCTTTGCTAGTATCCAACGTCAAAACCCTAGGTTGAAGTTCACCTTTCCTACCCAAACTGATTGGGATTTGGCTGCTTTGGTTTGTGAGAAGTTGAGCATTTTTCATGACTTGACAGAGTTGATATCTGGTAGGAGATATCCTACTTCAAATCCTTTTTTTTTCGTGAAGTTTGTGAAATTAAGCTTGCTTTGACTTCTTGGTTAGAAAGTGACAACCAAGTCATTAAAGATATGGCAACGAAGATGAATGTGAAATATGAGAAGTATTGGATGACTATCAATCAGGTATTAGCTGTAGCAGCCATTTTAGATCCGAGGAATAAATTGGAGTGTGTTGAATGTTACTATGAGGATATTTATGGTGAAAATGCTGAAATTGAGATTTTGATGGTGAAGAACACTTTGTATGAGCTCTTACATGAGTATGAAGATAACCTTGAGGGATGCCATTCCACTACATCTTGAAACTAGTGAGTTAAGCATTCAAGGAGGTGATTGTCATAAGAGAGTTGATAAGTGGAGTAGAGTGAAGAAACTAAGAAGAGGAAGCTTAATGCGAAGTCTGAGTTGGATTACTATTTGGAGGAGGGTGCCTTGCCAGAAGATGATAATTTCAACATTTTACAATATTGGAAGGTTGAACTCAAGTATCCAACATTGAAAAGGATTGCTATGGATATCCTAGCAATTCCAGCTTCTACTGTGGCATCAGAGAGTGCTTTTAGCATGGGTGGGAGGGTTGTTAGTGAACACCGTTCGAGACTTGTTCCAAATACAGTTGAGGAATAGATGTGTATGCAAAACTGGATTCTAGGGGAGTTTTCTTCAGGTATTAATATTCCAATTTTTCTTTCGCTCATACTTGTTTTCAATGATTATTTATTAACATTTTTCTCTTCATGCAATGTAAATTAGATACTTCTCTTGATACAATTGAAGCTTGTGCTACAATTTGGGAAGATCATGACACGGTGAATGAGAACAGTGTTGAGAAAGAAATTGAATCCGAAGTTCATGATTTGGATTCGGTAATAATTATTCATACATATATATAGCTTTAACAATGTCTTTATTTTTCTTAATTAATACACAATCCTATACTAATACTGTTTCTTTCCTTGATAGGATCATTATTCAGATGAAGATTTTGTGGATTTCATTTGAGGTAATTGTCTATCTCTTATAGGTATTACAATATATATGAATTACTATCTTCCAATTTTTGTATCAATTATTGCTTGTACTTCCGAGGTGTCCAATCCTGGTTCACAATTACTTCCATTGTAAGATTCACCATTTATGCTATGATCGTTCATACTTCTTAAAAGATCTGCCTAGCTGAACCAGAAAGATTGAAATGATATAGTGTTATGCTTCTTATACTGATGCTTGCTTGTGGGTTTTGTTTGCAGTTTTCTTTTGTTGAGCATTGGAACTACAAAATTATATATGTGTTATGCCTCATTATTCTTCTTAGTTGGAGTTGACAATGAAGAGGTAAGTAGTGACCTTCATGCCTCTTTTTAATCCTAGATTTGAAGGGGTAAAGTATTTTGTATGTAAAAAGGAAAGTGGATCCTATTGTGGCAGCTCTTAAAATAGGGTAGCCTGATGTACATACTTGCTTAGCATTTTTGTATGAAATGAAATCGTAACATTTGAATCTGCTGTTGTCTTGATCTTGAACTACCACGTGCAGTTTATACTTGCAAAACTGAATCTTCTACTATTTTGAATATGCTGCTGTCTTGAATCTATTCCTGTTTTGAACTAGTTGTTGTCTTGAACCAACTGCTGTCTTGAACCAGCTGTTGTATTTAACCACCATGTGCAGTTTAGACTTGCAAAATTGAATCTACTACTGTTTTGAATCTACTGCTGTCTTGAATATGTTGCTGTTTTGAACTAGCTGCTGTCTTGAATCTGTTGCTGTTTTGAACTAGTTGTTGTCTTGAATCTGTTGCTGATTTGAACTAGCTGCTGTCTTGAACCTGTTGATGTCTTGAACCAGCTGCTGTATTGAACCACCACGTGCAGTTTAGACTTACAAAACTGAATCTACTGCTGTCTGGAATACGCTGCTGTCTTGAACCACCATCTAACTTTTCTTCATTTGATTTCTCAGATCTTATTGGCTTGTTGATTGTGAAGATGGGAAGACATGAAGTTGAAGCTGGTGCAAGAGTTAGAGTAGTACTAGTATATTGTGAACATTTCAAAAACTAGAGGCAAAATGTGATGGGCTTTTTTGTTTTGTTGAGATTGTTTGAAATATTTTGATTAATACTTTATGTTGAGTATGTTGTTGACATTGTGGTGTGTGTTATACTGTTATTGAGAAAATATGTGTTTTTATTGAAAAATTGAGCTTTCATAGATGTTAAAGGTTGAAAAAGCTTGCTGAAAAAAAAAACGGGTGACAGGTGACGACTTTGTGGGTGACGGGTCAGGTCGGGTGATGCGGGTGAAAAGCGGGTGACAGGTCGGGTGGAGCGTCACCCGATCCAAACCCGACCCGTTGCCATCCCTAACCCAGAGTGCTGGAATATTTCCATGGTATCCCTGTTGGCCCAACGATGGCTTAGAGTTCGCAAGAACCACACAACCCTCTCTTTAACAGAAATGTGTGCTCTATTGCTGATGTAATACTTGTACTCCAGTAAATGGCACGGATGCAAAAAAGTGTCTTTTTTCATCCTTAGTGCATTAAAACAACGAATGGCATGACCATTGAGTAACTCATTCACCCAATCTTTACCCCTCATCCTTGACGTGTGCATTGGTATCCTAACTGGTGTGTTTAAGTGGCAGTAATAAGTTGTAAGTCAGTGCATGCTTCTCTAATTGTATATATTCATGCAGATGGCTTGGCATAGCTGTCTCAGTTTATCTGGGTTGTCACCAACAACTTGCAGTATCCTATTAAGTTGAGCAGTTGACAATGTGACCATATCTGAAAAATATTTGTACCAATGAATGATAAATTCATAGATGCAAATCAAACATATGAAATGACAGCAAAATACATAATTGTAAGTGTTACTGCAAGTTCGTTTATTATTAAAATTGCACTGATATTTCAAACTGATGAAATGAATAAAAAATCAGTTATACATTGGCATGTTTTACATACACAGTGGAGCTACATTATATCTCTAATACATACCCAGTCCAAATCTGCATCCTTACAACATCTACTCATAATTTTGTATCATAATGGATGCAGCTCTAAATTCTTCATCACTAAATTGTTCTATGCTACGCAACCTTGTCACTGCCATATTTTTAGTCATTTTTCCTTCCTTCGCCAGCATCTGTTCATAGTCAGGCTTCTTGCTACCAACCAAAATATCCTCAATATGATTTGCCGAGCATAAATTGTAAGACATCTTCAGCTCTCTAAACATTAAAAAGATTTTGTCTATGAAGCCATCTTTTCTACAAACGTGGCACTGGTGTCTCTTCCTTTTCTTGGAATCCGAAAGTTGCTCATAAAACTGCAAATGCTCTATCTTTTGTTTAGCTAGTGTATTGATGAACTGTGTCTGGTATAGATCCACAACTTGTAGGACCAGAAACTTAATGTAATCCCTTTTATTCTCCCTTATCCTCTTGCGTAGTGTTTGTGACAATTGTGTATGGTTCCCATACTTTGCCATCCTAAGGAAACAGTAAGAATGTAATCAGAACAAAATCATCACACTGAACATGTTGTTGTTGGCTCCATAACTAAAGCAACTAAGGAATATACTATAATCTACCTTGTGACAACAGGTGACAACAAACTACTAGGTAACTAAAAGCAAACAACCGCATACAACATTCACTACATTACACAGTCACAAAACATAATAACACCACTAGAGAAGCATGTATCCACAAAAAGATCCGATGTAATGATGATAGTAGCAATCCTAGGTGCTTAACTAAGTATTGGAACTAAACATAACTTCTAACAAAATGACCTGCTATTCATATGACAAATATTATATGTCATTTAAGTATGCAAAATTTTCAAAAAGTTTGTTGCTGGTCACACCATCTGTCAATCGAAGCTCGGTTTGTCATTGACTTGTACAGTAGCCTAGCCCACTTTGCTATTTCTTCCTCATTAATCGAACTCATAAGAACATCCTTATGGATTCTTGATGCTATCATCATTATAGAATTGCTAACTTCATCCATAGTTAGCCCAGTAACACCACGTATTATACTGGATGCTTCTTGCACTGAAATAATGGTAGAGTTAGGGCCACAATCAGTTGAATCCAACCCATAGAACAATGCATTACACTTAGCCAAAGTCTCTTTGATCCCAGTTTGCAAGGCCCTGAGCTCTTCAACTTGCTCACTACCTTTGGATTTCTTCTTAGATGGTTTTATGCTATGGTTGCACTGCTTCATTTTCCCTCCATGCTTAACAGCACCTGTTGTTGTCTTCAATGTGTCATCCCATTGGGGAGGTTTATGTTCTTTCCCTTGAGGAGCTAAGTTATTGATGTTGGGAGAATATGCATGGGTTGTATAATCTCTTTGTGACTGAGAACCTTCAACATTATCATTCTACCGGTCGAATGGCATAAAACCAGTAGAACTGCCAGCAACCATCCCTACAAAGTGCAAGCCCTGAAATGCAGAGGCTGCCAAACTGGCACCGTATTCAGCAACACTTGTTATATCAAAGTAGGGTGCATTACTTTCACCAGTACCATCCTGAAATGGTGCACTTACTCCGTTCTTATTTGAATGCACAAATCCATAACTGTTACCACTTGATATGTCTATAGACGCAGTCTTGGTTGCCGCACCTGACAACTTTATAGTGGCACTTCCATTATCTTGCTCAACAGCCAAGTCGAGAGCTCCACTACCATCAGAATTAGCATTTCATACTCAATAGGAGCTACACCACCAGGAGTCAATCTCAGTTCCCTTGTTGCGTATGATTGCCCCCATAAAAGTTCCATATCATCAACCAAATGTGATGGCCATTTTGAGTTAATCAGTTTGTAGATTGCCATATTATCCTGTTAATGATATGCAGAAGAAGCCATTACTTATTGAAATTAAATGTAACATAGTTACAACAAAATAAAACATATAAAATCGCATATGACCTTACCTGAGCTTTTCTAGCAACCCATTGTGGAGGGTAAGTGCAGCAGTTCCCTTCCTCGTTCCTACCCAGACCCCTCTGCTTATGTGTGAGGTCTTTCCACTTCCTCCCGCCTCCCTTTAATGTGTCTCCCTTGTTCTTTATCTGAGCTCTTTCAAAAGGCTCTAGCCCTTCCCTTAATTCAATAAACTTCTGTGTAATATTCCCCATCTATGCTGAAATCCAACTAAACTACCACCTCTTCCTATTTGAAGTTGAGCTTCATCGACTAGCAATTTGATTAGGAGCTCAACGTCCTTTGTAGTCCAATCATGCTTTGCCCTCCTTGGTTTTACTTCCTCATCTTCGGGTTTCTTTCCCTTGCCCTTATCATTACCATTACCCTTGACCATACCTAATCTACTGATTGTATTATATAAAACAGATAATCAACCAAATACGTACACGCATAAAAGCAAGAAGGACGACATTTGACACAGATAAATGCAACCGAACTAAACCATTTTTAATAATTCAGCTTCACAGCCACGACAAGTGAAATTTGTAAAGTACATATGCAGTACCTGTTAACTAAAGTAGGCAATTGCTAAGTGCACAAACTATTGAAATCCCGTGCTTACATGAACCTAACAACAATAAAAGGAAAATAATTAGCAATGTACATCCACGAAATGGAAAAAATTTGGGAAGAACAAAGAAACAACCAGAGTTGGATAGATATCACCTTACCTTGTACGTGCAGTAGAGAACATTTGTTGAACAAAGTTAATCGTTTTAAAGACGAATTCCAGAGGCAGTTGATTTGATTCTGTTAGCTGGAATTGAATGAACCCAAAATTGCATCTGGTTGTGACGCTTTCTGATGACGTCTATCGCATGACGTAGCTTGAAGATATGCACCCAAACCCTGTTTGAATGGCAATGTGATATACAGTGAGGCACTGGCAGCTCGTAGCTTCTTCAATGCAGGTATGGTGAAAAGCAACGCATGCCAGCTCGTAGGTGTACGATGCAAAAAATGAAAAAAGAAGAGGGTAGCATAGTAAAACAGCATACCCGTAAATGAGCTTTATGTTTCAAACGTAGCATTTTGAAGCTTTAAGATAGATGTGGTAGAGCAGCAAAACACGGTGATTTGTTATGGCAATTCGTCAAAACTTCCATTCAGAGATCTATGTTTAAGGCGCGTTAATGTGTGAAAATTGCATTAATATGGTTATCGAACGGGCCCTAAGAGTGCGGCTACAATTTATCACATAAATTGTAACACCCCAACTACAACAACATACTTAAATAATACTTTGCAGCGGAAATCATAACTCACAACATAACTTAACTCCTTGGTGTTACACGCCGTTAGCCACCCACGTGGCTAACAAGGCTAACATACATACATCGTACCGGTCTGATGGACTGAACTCCCGAGCAACTATACATTAATCTCGTACCATGTCCAACATTCATCGTATACTTACATTACAACTGTACCGAGTATCTTCCAGCTAACGCCGATACATTTTCGGTCTTACTACACCTACAATACATATCCGTTTCTCATGACTATCACACACGAACAACTACCCCGTCCTACTCTCGAACGGCTTTCAGTTCCTTGTACCTGAAACACGAAAAGAAGAAAGGGTGGCCCCCCAAGGGGCTCAGCACCTTTGCTGGTATGGTAATCCCGCAGCCCGCATGCTACCGGGCCACGCACAACTATTTGTCGTCTTAGCATGCGGTTGATTATATTTAAATCATGCATGAACATTGTAAACACACAACATATAACATTCCACAATAATGGGCTCGACAAACAGCCAACACATTTATACTTAACAATCATTCCTTGAGTTCTTCGACCCTAGAATATTTCTCCTCTAATGGAGCTATTTCCTTAATAGACGACAATTACCCACTAGTCGGGTTTCCATAAACGCCTCTTTTACAAACTAGGATTCATATCCATGATCCACATAATTCACTTCTAGGCAACACATAACATCACATCGTAAAAACTTTGCAATACATCGATACACATAACATAACGGGTACGGATCTCTTAGGAACCGCCCCAAACATAGTTAGTTAACTTGGAGCCTAGAGGATGGATACACCCTCATGATAAGCTCTTTACATCACTCATTACCGTCCTGTTAGTCGGACGAGTAACTTAACATAAAGAAGGATCGGATTTGGTGATCCGAACTCAACATACATAATCCCCAAAAGACGTGAGTCAAGAGCCTTGGTTAAGCTCAGGGGTGATTGAAGACCAATGAAGGAAGACAACCAACAGAATGAAAGTTGAAGAAACTGTATACAACAACTCCCAAACACCGCGCGACTGGAACGACCGGATTCCTCACTCCCCCCATAATATATATATAAATATTCACAGATAAAGATTCCGCTGTGGAGCCTATCACATCAACCACTATGTAGCAATACCACTGAGTTAAACACATAAAAGGGGTTCATACATTCACAACAACATCACACACAACTTCAAACAATTAACTCACACATAGCCGTGGTTAGAACGTTCCCTTGGGTTGGGACGTTGAATCCGAATACCGATCTCTTATGTGGTCCTAGACACAGCTAACTAAGGTTTAACACTTCGAGGTTAAACGGTATCGGAACTAAGTGCGCCACATATAGGAATTACTATAAACTCATTACATGTATTATCTTACAAGGTGGCAAACACACAGAAAAACACATTGGCATACAAGCCGGTGTAATCCGGTAGGACACAGGTTGCAAGAAAACCATACCTGTCACCGTGGGGAATTACTTTACCGGTGTTCTCATGTTCCTCGGTTCACACTTGTTCCTCATGTCATACTCTTGAACCACTATTTAACATGTCAAATGGTTCAATTAATGTTAAGGTGTTACGGTAGGTACATAATTGCTACCCCCGTACTTACCCCGTTATCCCGTTATTTCGGTTTAACTTTGTGTACTTAAACTCACAACTTTCTCAATCATTTCCAACACTTGTTTATACTTCCAGCGGCCTTTAAAACTCACCAAACAAGGACTAATCAACATCTAAAACCATTACCATTCACTTCCCCATCATAACAACACTTTAAAACACATTCTGGTAAGTTTTTAGCATGGTCCGGGTTTGTGTCCAGGGTTACAAACCCGGACCAACCACGGATTTTACTTTCTGGACAATTTTTCATGTGGTCCTGGTTTGTGTCCTGGTTTCAAACCCGGACCACCCCCTGGGATGGCTTTCTGGTGCATTTTTGATGTGGTCCGGGTTTGTGTACTTGTTTACAACCCGGACCATGTCTGTAGGTGTTTAAATTGACAGTTTTTGACCTCTTTTCCACCCCTAACTCACCTCCAATCTCTTCCTAATCATCCCACATGTATTCCAACATGTTTACACACACTAAAACACTCCTCAAATGCTCCTAAAACGTTGGTCCAATCCACCACCCAATTATTGTTCAAATTCACAAAACTTTATTTTCCCTCTGTTGCATTATGCATATCAGTGCATCTTAAACCTCTTCAGACATTTCACAACCTTCCACCAACCTTTCCAATCCATCAATGACCATTTCAAAACCTCCTAGATAATGCACTTCTCATACCAAGATTCATGCCTCAATCTTGAAACCTTAAATCCTCATTGTTTTCTAAAACTCCCAAGGCATTTAAACAACTCCTTTTGCTACAGATTTTTGTACTACTCCTCTTAGTTCACCAAATACCATTTCAAGGTTATTAAACCACTCCACTCAACACTACAAACACCTTGATCCTCCAACTTACCAAGTCACCTTAAAACACTTATTTTCTATTGAAATTTCGCCATAACCTCCCCATAAATTTAACATCTCCAAAACCATCAATTCACATCAATGTACGTCCCTAATCTAGCCACACCCACAAGGGTCCTATCAGCACACAATATCAATCCACAAATCCACCAAACAACATTTATAGCTCTAAAATCTCAATAACCACATTATCCATCACTTTGGGTTCATTACTTTGTTTACCCATCCCGAACACTTAAACAATTATAAACAAGGTTCAAGGTAGTTTTTCTTACCTTAATTTCACAAGCCTCCTTAATTCATCTCTTGCTCCTCATCTTCTCCAAAATTGGTTAAGAGGGTATGGAGTTTCCAAACTCCATCCCAACATCCAAGAACACATAAACATACCCAATTAATTATCTAAACCCTTGGAATATCTTAATTCAATCAAAGGCTAGAACACAAAGTTAGGGTTTACCTTTTTGAAGCTTTTAAGAGGGATTCTCACCCTTGAATCAAGAGGGAAATTACTCCACCATTGAAGGGTCAATTTGGAGCTCAAGAACAAGAAGAAAAACAAGGTATGAGGATGGGCAAAATCGGCCAACAAAGAAAGATGGAGAAAATGAGTTTTTCTTGGAACCTTTTTACCTTGTTTGAAAGAGGAGACTCTAAGCTTCCTTTTGATGTCAATTTCTCTTCAAATGGGAAAAACCCATGTGGATGAAGTTCATCCTTTTTGAATTTTGAAAAGAGAGATTGATAGAGAACGATGAGGAGATGAAGAATATGTAATTATTTTTGTGATTGGAGCTTGTATGAAGCTTGGGCATGGCATTGAAGTTGGAGTAGCCATTGGAGAGGAAGGAGAGAAATCGACAGCTTGGGGGAGAAGATGGAGTCGGCTGGGAAGAAAGAGAGGGAGGAAAGAGAAAGAAAGAAAAAAAGAGAAATGAGAGGAAAGAGGGTGGGGGCTCCTTTTACTTTTCTTTCTTTCTTTTCCTTTATTTTTTCTAGCTTATTAGGTGTGTGAGAGGTAGGGGTGGCAATTTTTACCCAACCCGATAACCCGACCCATGCCCAACCCGAAAATAGCGGGTTTGGGTCACGATTATTGACTCATTTAATTATTGGGTCGGGTATGGGTTACCTATTAAATTCTTGGGTTGGGTATGGGTTCAAAGTCTTAACCCGTAGTCAACCCGACCCGTTTATTTTATTTTATTAATAATAATAATAAATAAATAAATAGATAAAAATATAAATATATTACTAAGTAAGTGCTAACCTACTATTAGTATAATACAGATTATGTAGTATCTTTTTGATGAGAGGTTGTTTATTTGATAATACTACTTTGTTGTATTTCTTTATAAAGCAGAAACGAGAGTATTCGTTATGTGGATTGTCAAAAGACAGTGTGCTGCTCTCTCCTTCACAGCTCCCACTGTGGTCCTATATCTTCTGTACTCTGAAGATTTTTGTCTATGTTTTGATTCTATATTCTGAAGGAGAAAATACAGTTATATTTGGCCCAGGCGCGTACACATCACCTTCTTCTGTTAAGTGATACTGAGCATGACATGTATGTGGAAAAAGAAAAAAGACGGAGGATAATGAAAACTTTGAAATATCTACCATATTGAATGTATGATTTCATTCATTTGTAACTCTGTTTGAGCAATCATATAAAAAATTTAATTTCAGGTCTTTTAAATTTTGCATAGCCTAACTATGTTGGGTTAAAAGGGTCGGGTATGGGTTTAATCATTTTATATGGGTCGGGTATGGGTTGATAATTTGTAACCCGATTATTATTGGGCCGGGTATGGGTCAATACAATTTTAATAGGGTCGGGTATGGGTGAGCTTCAACCCGACCCAGTAACCCGAATTGCCACCCCTAGTGAGAGGGCTGTCTCATAATTAAAAACCGGCCCACTTAATTATTACAAGCTGGAGCGTTTTTCGTTTTTTTTACAGAAACGCTCGTTATTTTACCCGGTTTAGCACTATTCACTAACCGGGCCCGTTTTCTGGAATTTTCTTGTTCATTTAATTTTAATGGTCATTATACTCCCATTAATGTTTATTTATAGTTATATGATAAACTATAATTTTTACGGGGTCATTTGACTGTTTAAAGTCACGTTTTCGGGTTTTCTCGAAAAACGCGCTTTAGACTCCGTTAGCGTTTTAACGCATTATTTGTATCCGTTTTCTTCCGGAATTTTTTCCCACATGTTATTAGTGTGTAATTAGGGTATAAAAATATATTTATAACCCCAGTGAAAGTTTTATAGCTCCTAAAACAATTAAATACGCGTTTTCACGTTTTGTGACTTTTACGCATTTTCTTTTTCTTTTTGGTTTTTATTTCTTCACCAATAATCTTAAGGACTTAATTAGCCTTAGAAAATTATAATTACATAGTTAATTAACATATTAAGGTTTGGGGTATTTCATAAATTTTTGTTTATTTTCCTTCAAAATCTCCAAGTAACTTTTACATGTAAGCTTCTTCCAATAAAGTTCCATTTTCTATCATGCATCATATTACAGTGTCATATAACCCATAACCAAGCCATAATGGATCCAACAGGCAACCCGATAACCAAAGACAAGCACATCAAAATCCCAACAACCTCCGCTTGTTGAACATGCACAACCTTAGGAGCCAAAACCATCACCAAGCTGGTAAAGTACCCATTCGTTAGATCTAACAAGCATGTCAGTATTGATACGGGAACCTCACCTCTGAAATTGTCCGAGCCATGGAAACATTCAAGGAATAGGGGTAAAATACAACCCTTGCAACACAACATCCAACAGCAACCCTAGTGTCCTCCACCATATAGACTGATGTCAATGACTTACCAACGAGATCAAATAAAATGTGTAGGTTGTGATGAGGAGCACATGGTACCAATCCTTGAACCTTTTAGAATGATATCTTCACTAATGAAGCTTGGGAATATGGATAAGGTAACAACATGGATAATAGTTGTCCCAAAAAGAAACCACTTGATTGTTTTCACTACCGACCACAAAGAAAACAATGTCATATTAAATTGTTTAGGTTGTCCTTGTGGGTTCCTGTTGTTTTTTATGGTTTATAGTTTCATGTCTTTGTAGTATCTAATGATAGGGAGTTTGTGCATCTTGTTATGCATGATGATGCAAGTGATCATGAAGAGTAATGCAACTGTGAAGTAGAAGATTGCACTTCTTCTTAAACCAGTTGGATTTTGAGGAAATACAACTTTTGTAAGTATTCTTAAAATTGAAGTAAGAACACCTACAAAATCAAACAATCAATAAGATATCATCACTCAAACTAAATCAAAATCATGTGTATGAAACTTTTTTCTAGTAAATAAAATTGTTGTAAATTTTACCTGAAGCACCTCCGGCAGCAAAATAAGCCGGTCTGTATCGACCTGGTAACTCACCAGCTGAACCAATAACACCGTGAGACAAGCCATTGGCTAAGCCACAAATTGCCAGTGCACCAATAGTCAAACACAAACCAACATAGACCCCTTCATCCTTTCCTGTCGCGTGGTAGACCAGGTCAATACTAGGTACAACCATGATCCCCACAATAAACATGGCAAGTCCTAGATTGACCCTAAAGTTAGGAGTCAATCTTCTAGCTAGGAAGAAAACAACAAGGAGGAGAGCAATGAGATTAGTGAAGGTTTCAACCATGGGAAATATTCTGTTTATGCTTGTACATGTGATGGAAGTAATCAATGGTTGTGGTGAAGGTGTTCCAAGGAAGCAGGGATCCTACTCCTAGTATAAAGTGGGTTATGTATACTAAGTTGTATGAGTCTGAAGGGATTAATTCGTTGGGTTGAAATGAGATGACAATATCAGATTTTTCGGCGACAGTTGTAGGAGAATTCATGTCCATCTCTTTGCTCTATGTTGGGGTTATGTTGGTTGTGATTTAGTGTGTAAAGTGTGGATCTTTGGGATGGATAGTAGTGACTTCCTGATTAAGATATATATAAGATAGACACCACTTCAGAGTTAGGAGGTGAGGTCATAAATGACTTAAATGTTAATAGCTCTAGCTTTCAACTTTATGGAGGATTGTGTTTCATATATTTGTATACGATGTGATTAAATATGTATTAATGTGTCAATTACTATGTCACAGAAATTGGAGTCCTTTTGCAAACGTTTCATTTTTGCTAAAAATATCAATGAAGATTTATGTCATGTTTGAAGGGGTTTGATTTTAAATAAGAAATGAAACTTTATATAAACAAATATGTTCCTTTGTAGGCGTGTGAAATAATAGTTAAAGAGAGATTTTCATACATAAAATCTTATTTATCATTTTATTTGCTATATACCCTAAACAAACATATACTAGCTCTTATAGGTTGAGCTACCTAAGTTTCATGTGATATAGGGAAGAAGAGCTGATAGTAGTAGGTCGAGGTGACCATATGTGTACCCAAATCAGCCTAAAAGTAAACAAGTATGGTCCATCATCCATGCAAACCCTAATTCGGTTAACTAGATCAGAGGGCATGCAGTCTACGAGGTCGAGGACGTGTACTTCTTATTCAAACCTGAAGATATTTAACTCATCTTCTTAGATCAGATTATCTGGGTGTTTTATAAATGTTGACCGCTAGCTAAATCGTAACCTTTTATTTATAATTTATTATTGTGATTGTTATTTGAGAATAAAAGAAAGTAACATAAATATGCTGAAAATATTATTTGGATAGGTAACCGATGACATGATCGGAAACATTTAAGGACGACTAAACGGTAAATAATCTGAACATTTCCTGATTGAGGTTTTGAGTTTTTATATCCATTGTTGTAGGTTTAATCCAATTATTGTATCCGTTACTATATATTTGGGTTTTGAGTCTTGACTCCTATGTATGTTTGTACTTTGATTGAAAATGGTTTACATTTCGATTTCCAGGTTTCTACTTATTCAAAAACAAAGGTGGCATAAGACAACAAAATCATGCATCCCGCAAATAAAACTAGCTCAAAAATTTTGGAGTGGAGGGAAAAACAGGCCCTCATGAAAGAGAACACTCTCAAAGGGAAGGATACCTTTTTCCTCCTTCCTTTTATTTTTTTTTCTCAGCTTCTTTGTTGGAGATCAAGTGTGAGTCTCATATTGAAAAATTATATAGTTAGTAAGTAGTTCATATAGCCTATAGGCTACTCCATCTAATGTCAATTGATTTTAGGATGAACTCTCATGGGTTATTGGACCTTACTTGTCTATATAGGTATTTTATATATAATTTCATCTGTTGGACCTATTTCTCTCTCCACAATATTTCTAACATTCTTTCTTCAACTTCATCCGCTAAATCTTTCTTGAATCCTCCTCAAATAATTTGGGTTTCGCTACTAACGCGTAGATCTCGCCAAGTGCTTCAATATGATCACAATTTCTTGTGCTTTCACCGTCATCGCCGCATCCTTGCCATCATCGGTGTTTTTCTCATCTTGCATGTTTTTCTTTTCTCTATAAATAAATCAGCGGAGGACCAACTTCTTTTCTTCCTTCATGGTGGTCAAGCAGGAGCTGGATCTGCAGCAAGTGGAGTTTGTCTCCTCCTCGGATGTTAGAATAATTTTTAGGTTTTCTTAGCCGTCTCTGTTGAAGAAAATCAACACCAACTTCACCAACCCAAGTTAGGCACCATCCCACTGTCCAGTTCACCATTGTTGAAATTGTAGTAAACGTGTTGTAGTAGTTAGCCATTTTATTGGACTACGGTAGTTTTGTGTTGCATTTGTTTTGCTATAAATAGGCTTGTAATCTGATGAATGAAATCATCCCTTTCTCAAATCCAAAACACTTACCTTCATTTGAGAGCTTTTTAGTTACCTATATTCAACAATCTGGTATCAGAGCCATCTCCATTGTATCTTCCACTTGATACTCTAAAATCAGTTTGAGTCTATCTCTGTGTGAATCAGTCGCACCAAAAAAAAATTCTGTCATCTTTCCGTGAGCTTCAGTAGCAAACGTGGATTATTCCTCTGGTCTTCCCGCATTCAAGACCGATTGGGTTTTAAACCATAAAAAAAGTCAGAAGAAACCAACGGGGCTGGGTGCTGAAGAAGAAGAGCGTACTGCTTTGTTGAAGAAGGAAAACAAAACAGAGAGGGAGCACTGCGAAAGAAATTAGGAAAGTTGTTGATTGAATGAAAAGGATAGATATCGTGCTCACCCTCAGCTCACTTATTCATTCTTAATTGCACCCATCCGTGAGTAAATCAAAAAAGCGTAGCTACATATTATTATTTTTTTAAAAAAAAGGCAAAGCTGTTGCTACTCACGTGAAACTAAAAAGGCGTGAATAGTTGTTTTCTTTTGTGAAAACAAGGAGTGTGCAGGAACGTATAGAAAAGAAAAGTGTCGTGAAGAATTAAAAAAAAGTGCTTATTTTTTATTTATTTTTTTTAAAGGTGCTGGGATTATACTAAAGGCCAATAGAAAGAAAAAAAGAGTGGGGAATATTTTAGCGAGGATTAAGTTATGACTGATTTTCAAGTTGCCGGTGGAGTTAGAAAGCTTAACAATAACAATTATAACTCTTGGTCTACTTGCATAATGTCATATATGCAAGGACAAGATTTATGGGAGGTTGTTAGTGGCTCCGAAGTAAAACCGCCAACAGGAGAAGACGCACTGCGGAAATGGAAGATTAAAGCGGGCAAGGCCATTTTACCCTCAAGACGACCGTCGAAGAAGAAATTCTCGAGCACATTCGAGACGCGCAGACTTCCAAAGACGCTTGGGATACGCTCGTGAAGTTATTCTCGAAAAAGAACGACACAAAGTTGCAACTCTTGGAGAGTGAGCTATTGTCGATTGCACAACGTGACATGACGGTTGTGCAATACTTTCATAAAGTAAAGTCGTTGTGCCGAGAAATTTCAGAGTTGGATTCGGAAGCTCGAATCGGTGATACCAGGATGAAACGAATCATCATCCATGGGTTGAAACCGGAATTCAGGAGCTTTATTGCTGCTATACAAGGATGGCAAAATCAACCATCGCTTATGGAGTTCGAGAATTTGCTAGTCGGTCAAGAAGTTTTGGCCAAGCAAATGGGAGGAGCCTCAGTGAAGAAAGAAGAAGAGGCACTCTACGCCAAGAAAGGAAAGTGGAATTCCAAGCAGCATGATGGTGGTGGATCCAAGAGGAATGGTGACAAAGGAAAGAGTCCTCAAGGCGCAGGGAGCGGTCGTTGGAAGAAGCGTGGGAATAACCAAAAGTTTGAAGGGAAGTGTTATAACTGTGACAAGGTAGGTCACATGGCGAAAGATTGCTGGGCCAAGAAGAGAGGTGTGGAAAGCAACACCGCTACTTCGAAAAGTGAAGACGAATGGGATGTGGAGGTCCACTTTGCAGTAGATGAAGCAGAACTAGCGCTCTCAGCAACAACACTCAATCAAGTCGACTATGACAATGATTGGATTGTTGACTCAGGTTGCTCGAATCATATGACGGGTAACAAAGAGAAGTTAAAGAGCTTGACAAACTACAAGGGGAGTCGAGTCGTGGTGACAGCCAACAACTCAAAATTGCCGATAACTCACATCGGTAATACTGTAGTGTCCCCTCAATCTGGTGATGCTGAGATGGTATTTCAAAACGTTTACCACATTCCTGGTATGAAGAAAAATCTCCTTTCGGTATCACAGTTAACATCGGCTGGTCACTTTATCTTGTTCGGACCAGATGATGTGAAGGTATATCGAAACCTTGAGGTCACTGAAAAACCCATCATGAAAGGGCAAAAGGTAGAGTCGATTTATGTGATGTCAGCGGAGGCTGCATACATAGACAAGACAAGAAGAAACGAGACAGCAGATTTGTGGCACATGCGGTTAGGCCATGTCAGCTACTCCAAGTTAGACGTGATGATGAAGAGGTCGATGTTGAAAGGGATTCCTCGGCTCGAGGTAAAGACCGATACGGTATGTGCAGGTTGTCAGTATGGAAAAGCACACCAACTACCGTACAAAGAATTCAGCTACAAAGCAAAGGAGCCACTGGAGTTGGTTCACTCTGACGTGTTTGGTCCGGTCAAGCAAACTTCCATCGGTGGGATGAAGTATATGGTGACCTTCATTGACGATTTCTCGAGGTATGTGTGGATCTACTTCATGAAAGAAAAGTCTCAAGTCTTTGAAAAGTTCAAAGAGTTCAAGAAGACAGTGGAGTCGGAGGTTGATAAACGGATTCGTTGTCTACGAACTGATAACGGAGGAGAGTACACCTCACAGGAGTACTTAAGCTTTCTGAAGGACTGCAAAATACGACACCAGTTTACCTGTCCAAACACTCCACAACAAAACGGTGTAGCAGAAAGAAAGATCAGGCACCTAGCGGAGATATGTCGAAGTATGATCCATGTGAAAAATGTTCCGGGAAGATTTTGGGTTGAGGCGATGAATACTGCAGCCTTTGTGATCAATAGGCTTCCTCAACAAAGGTTAGACTTTTTATCACCATTTGAAAAGTTATGGAAGATAAAACCTGCTATTGGTCATCTTCAAGTGTTCGGATGTGTATGCTATGTATTTGTACCTGATCACTTACGTAGCAAGATGGAAAAGAAGGCCATCCGGTGTATCTTTGTCGGATACGACAGCCAGAGAAAAGGATGGAGGTGCTGTGATCCATCAACTGGGAAGTGCTACACATCTCGAAATGTGGTATTTGATGAGTCTTCGTCATGGTGGTCCTCAAATAGTGAAATGTTTCCTAGGGATGAGTTGCAAGATCCACCAAGGACAGATGAACCTGAAGACGGTGGTACTGAAGAAGGCTTAGATCAAAACCCCTGGCGAAGTGGTTTTCACCAACCACCAGATGAAGAAGGTGATTCTGAAGGAGTGACATCACCAAGAAGATCAAGTAGGATCAAGAAGCCAAATCCCAAGTATGCAAATGCGGCCATTGCTGAAGATGTAGATGTGAAAGAACCGGAGAGGTTCGAAGAAGCATCCAAAGATCTAGAGTGGATTAAAGCAATGGAAGAAGAAGTGGTTACACTAGAGCGCAATCAAACATGGGAGCTGGTACCCAAACCAAGAGAGGTGAAGCCGATCTCATGTAAGTGGGTGTACAAGCTAAAGCGTAACACAGATGGGTCAATCGAAAGGTATAAAGCTCGTCTAGTAGCTCGTGGATTTTCTCAACAGTATGGGTTGGACTATGATGAGACATTTAGTCCAGTTGCAAAGCTTACTACAGTGAGAGTTCTACTAGCACTAGCAGCCAGTAAAAATTGGAACTTGTGGCAAATGGATGTGAAGAACGCCTTCTTGCATGGAGAGTTAGATCGAGCGATCTATATGAATCAACCAACAGGATTTCAGAGTCAAGATCATCCTGAGTATGTGTGCAAACTTAAAAAGGCACTTTATGGCCTAAAGCAAGCACCAAGAGCGTGGTATGGTAAGATTGCTGAATTTCTTACTCATAATGGTTATTCGATGACATCTGCAGATTCTAGCTTGTTTGTTAAAGCAAAAGAAGGGAAACTAGCTATAGTGCTAGTTTATGTGGATGATTTGATCATCACTGGTGACGATGAAAAAGAAGTTTCTCAGACTAGAGAAAATCTGTCAGTTCGGTTTCAGATGAAAGAACTTGGACAGCTGAAGCACTTTCTTGGTCTCGAGATTAATCGCACCAAAAGAGGAATTTGTCTTCATCAACTGAAGTATTCCAAAGATTTGTTGAAAAAGTTTGGAATGCTCAATTGTAAGCCGATCTCAACGCCAATAGAGCCAAATGCTAGAATGTGTGCTCATGAAGGCAAAGATTTGGAGGATGCTACGATGTATCGACAACTAGTGGGTAGTCTAATCTACTTAACCTTAACACGACCTGATATCTCATTTGCGGTCGGTGTGTTAAGTCGCTATATGCAGAATCCAAAGAAACCTCACTTGGAAGCAGCCCGACGAGTTCTAAGATATGTGAAGAGTACACTCGGACATGGTATACTCTATAAGAGTGGTGAAGATTGTGAGCTAGTTGGCTACTGTGATGCTGACTATGCAGGTGATCCAGACACACGACGTTCGACCACTGGCTATGTATTTATGTTTGGATCCGGAGCAGTGTCTTGGTGTAGCAAAAGACAACCAACAGTGTCCTTGTCAACTACTGAAGCAGAGTACCGAGCAGCAGCTATGACAGCTCAAGAAAGCACTTGGTTAATATAGTTATTAAAGAACTTGTATCAACCAACCAAGTACAACACTGTGCTATATTATGACAATCTGTCAGGAATACAGTTAGCGGAGAATCCAGTTTTCCATGCTAGAACCAAGCACGTAGAGGTGCACTATCATTTCCTCAGAGAGAAAGTCTTGCAGGAAGAGATTCAGTTGAAGTACATCAAAACTGAGAACCAAGCTGCAGATCTGTTCACTAAAGGCTTGAGTGGCAACAAGCTCGAAAATTTCTATAATCAGTTAGGAATAATAAAAAGAGATGAAGCTGATGTTGAGAGGGAGTGTTGAAGAAAATCAACACCAACTTCACCAACCCAAGTTAGGCACCGTCCCACTGTCCAGTTCACCATTGTTGAAATTGTAGTAAACATGTTGTAGTAGTTAGCCATTTTATTGGACTACGGTAGTTTTGTGTTGCATTTGTTTTGCTATAAATAGGCTTGTAATCTGATGAATGAAATCATCCCTTTCTCAAATCCAAAACACTTACCTTCATTTGAGAGCTTTTTAGTTACCTATATTAAACAGTCTCCAGATCTAGATATAGATCTAGCAAGGTTGTTGGCTTTCAAGTCTTAAGCACCCGTTATTTTTTTTTTGCTATAAGGTTTTGTCCCACTTTTTTTTAGTCTTCGGTGGTGTCAATTTCAAAGAACATGTCAAACTCTCATCTTATTTAGTCGGTTTGAATTGCATCTATGGTCATAGATGTTCTTTAAGCTCAGATAATTGGTTTAACCAAAGGTACCCTTATTTACTAACTATTTGGGCTTCTTTAACCTCTGTACTCCATTGAATTAATGGGAAGTGGTTGTTCAGTTAAAAAAAAAAAGTTGGAATGTAACATAAACGTTAAATCCTGATATACCCAAACATCACTAATATCAAAATCAACATCATAATGTAGTGGATGAGAATACGTTGAATAACGTGACACCAACAGATTGTATTAGAATTGTATAAAAAAATGTACGACACATTACTATCCAGCAGATTAATTAGGGTAATGCTACAACTAATAACTTTGATTAAAGTTGATAGTTTAGGCTAAGATAACTAGCTAGCGACCACTCACAATTTATAGAAAGTACGAGCTAAGAGATGGGGTTTAGGGGATTAGCTTTAAAGGAAAAATTTATGAAAGAATGAAAATAATCAGGGAAAATTCATAATATACCTCTAAAATGTTATAAAAAAATCGTAATATATCCTGATTTCAACAGTTTCATATACCCTAAAATGTTTAAAATTGCACAATATACCTCTATCATGTGAAATGACCTTGAATAATGACTATTTCACCTATAATATTGCAGGTCATGCTTCAAATTCACAATATGTCCCTTTATTATATAGAGGCATTTTATAAAAAATTTCAAAAATAAATTAAAATACTAAAAAAATATAGATAACTATAATAACTAAAACATATATGAAACTAAAATAAAATTAATAATTCTTAAATATTAAACATATACAAAACTTCAAACACATTAATTTTTTCCTAGCTTTTTTTACTTTCCTTGACTATTTATCAGTTTTAATCTTCATAAAATATTTACAGTTATGATTAGATAATGATTAACCATAAGCAAATATATGTGAATTTATAAACAAAAATATTCCAATATAAAATGTGGTAGTTCTATATAATTTTAATGAAGAAGAAGACTATGGAAGATAAGAAAATGAGAAGAAAAAAAATTAACTTGTTTAAAGTTTTTTGTATGTTTAATATTTAAAAGTTATTAATTTTATTGCAATTTTATATATGTTTCAGTTATTTTCTATAATTTTATTACTTTCCCAAACACTTTTTGTACTTATTTATATTGTTGTAGTATTTTAATTTTTTTATAAAATTTCGTAAAATTCTCTTGAATAAAAAAGTGTCATATTATGATATATGGGGTCATTATACTATATAAGATTTCACAAAATTCTCCAGAATAAAAAAGTGTGACTCAATACTTCTATATTTTACTACTACACCATCAACGACTCTATGATATATGGGTCATTATACTATATACATATAAACTTTAATTAATTCACTGAAATCTTCAAAAAAACAGTGGGGTCTGTTGAAAGTTTTTTAATAAGACATCAAAAATTTATGTAACCCATGTTAACTTAACAAGTTAAAGTTAAAATATATGAAGTCCATTATCTATCCACCTAAGTACAAACCATTTAAAAAAAAAAGAGAAAGTTTCATAATATACCATTAAGGCTGACTTGGTAGGAGGGTATGGGAATGAGAATGAAAATTATTTAAATCCATTACAAAAAAAAAGAACCAATTATTTTCTACAATATTTACTTAATAAAAGTTCACATACTTTTTATAATAATTAAATATAAAATAAATCTATAATTCATTGCTTACATATAAAATAAAATGTTAAACATTATAATCAATTATGTTTATTAAAAATTTTAAAATATAAAATTCATTTTAATAGTATTATTATACATTAAATACAATAGCAAATACAAGTATTATCGTCTAAACAGAACTTACCATTTTTAAAATGTAGAAATAATTATTAGCAATGTGACTATATAGTGCAATCACAATATGTCATTTTTATTATTAACTACAATCTAGAGGTAATCATTTGGGCGGGCGGGCCAGAGTTTCGACCAATATAGAGAGATTTTTTAGGCCCAATTATATTTGTTGGGCTGAGCCGAGTGGGCTAAGCTTGTTTTTTGGCTTTATCTGTGCCCGACGCACTTGACCTGGTTTTTTTGTGTAAATATTATATATAGTTTAATATGTATTATATAAAAATTAATTAAATATATATTATATTATTTAATATATATATATATATATATAATGAAATAACTAGGTTAGGCTCGCACGGGCTCAAAAATGTGTTGCGGCCTGGCCCATATTTGTTGGCCTAATATTTTGTCCAGGCCCACCGTAAACCCTATTAAACCCAAGCCGTCGGGTTTTTACGGTGTCAGGTTGGGTCAGGCTGTCGAGTCGAACATATTATGATCACCTCTACTACTACCATAGTAAAAAAAATTAATATTAGTTAAATATATGAACTCAGATTAAGTTAATTAAATATATCAAATCACACAAATATTTTTTTTCTACATATTTTTATTAACAAGTATAATAACATATTTATTGGATTAAATAATAAGAGAAAATTACATCTCCACCCATGAGGTTTTGAGAAATTACACACCCCACCCACGAGGTTTCAAAAATTACTTTGTCCACCCATGTGGTTTCCTCTATTTTACATCCGACAACTTCTTCTAATATTTGATCAGCTTAAAAGATGCTTAAATGTTGTCCAAAATTGATGAAACTTTACATGAACAATGCTAAGGTGTTATATTTTGGTCTAGCGAGAAATCCAAAGTTTTTTAAGCTCATATGTCATCTGTGGGCCTCAATGAAACATGTGACATGTCAACTTGTTATCATTGGGTCTCATAGGTCATATACGAGATTCAAAAACTTTAGATTTGACGTTGGAAAATATAACACCTTAGCTTCATCCATCTAAAGTTTTATCAATTTTGGACAACATTTAAGCATCTTTTAAGATGATCAAATATTTGAAAAGTGGCTGGATGTGAAGGTGAGGAAACCACATGGGTGGGAACAGTAATTTTTGAAACCTCGTGGGTGGGAGTGTAATTTCACCAAACGTCATGGGTGGGGATGTAATTTTCCCAAATAATAAAAATATCAAAAAGGTATCTAGAAACAAAATCTAACTGGTTAAACTATTTTTCACAAAATAATACTATCTATTATCTAATAACATAATTAAATAAAATTAATGATCTTTTAGTTTAGAAAAATAAATTTTGAAAATTGAATTTTTTGTTTCTTTTTTCAAATTGTCAAGGAAATAACTTACTATTAAATATGCTAAAAATTGGTAAAAAAAGTTTTGTACAATCGGAATGAAAAGTGATAACCACCCCTTTCATGGTTATCAATCAATGAGAATAGGCAAGAATTGATACCCATACCCACTTTGTGTAAATTTCTATTCCTCTTACCAATCATGGTAATAGAGAAAGATTTTTTTTTCATTGCCAAAGACTGATTCTTCCATACCCTCCTACCAAGCAAGCCCTTAAGGTTTACATATTTTACTCTACAATATACCCTTGTGATGTGTAACAAATATTCTTTTCACATTATACTCTTCCATAGTGTATCGGCTACCTTTTCACGATATACTCATGAGCGGTATAACGAACATTTTTTTCACGATATACCTCTACATAGTGTAACCATTACTTTTTTTCACAATACACCCATACACAGTGTAACTACTACTTTTTCATGATATACCCCCGTATATTGTAGTAAATATATTATTCATGATATACCCTACACCCATGACCAGAATCACCTGTGATTGGAGTCTTAGGTGTGGCAATGGATTGAGAAGAAATAGTAGTATTTGACGGAAACACTACATGGCTAGAGTGGCAAAGTCCAAATACTCCAAGTGTAAAGGGAATGTCACTTCAGCTCATAACCGGACTAGTATGATGGCTTTCGGTTTTACTCGATTTACCCACTAAAATTAACAAAAATACGAGCAAGATTGTACCTAACTCACCAGTAGTAGCAATATTCATCTCACATGATAGATTTTTGTAGCTTGAACAAACATGGAAAAAAGAAGACACAAAACAAAGATTAATCTTTTATGTAGCATGAAGGTAGAACAACGAAAGTGACAAATTATCCCTAGAAAATGCTCTGGACAGTGATAAAGGCTTCCCAAAGATAGATGAAGGTACAATTGACCGTCTTACAAATAAGAAGAGACGACCATATTTGCTAAACATAGTTTGTCCAATATGCGCATATCAAGAGACCGTCAAAATGTAACCAACAACTACAAATAGAACCAACAATTTAACATTGACCGAACACCCTCCCCCCTACATAGTTGAAGGCATCGAGAGAAGTTATATGCCCACAAATGCGTTAACTTCTAATATAAAAAAAAAGACCATAATAAGATTAACAAATGCAATTCAATAATATAGAATTACTTAGACACCAATCTGAGAGGCTCAGTTTACACTAAACATCTAGAACAAAGGGTGAAGATGAGTATTTTGTAAAATATAGGTAAACTTATGGGATGTATTATAAAAATTTTGAAAAAAAAAGATAGACAAGCATACTTTTAAATTTGAGGATCTCTAAAGGCCAGCACAATGGATGTAAACCAAAAAAAAATATAAAGCTGATATTAGTTCAGTTTAGCCCACAAATTACATCATTTGTTAATTGACCCGAACCTGAAAGTCCAATCTGAAATTAACCCGTACAATTGGGTTAAGGTTAAGTTTTTTTACGTGAAAATATTTTTGGGTAGGGGGATTGGTTATTAAAACTCGTTTGAGTTTTAAGTTGAACCCGTCAACCTATAACCCAAAAATTTTAAAAAAGTTTAAATATGAAAAATATGTTATAATTAATAAAATGACTTAGTGTTTAGTGATTAATTTATGACTAAACTTAATACTAAATCATTAAATATGATACATAATAATTATTTTTTATATTAAAGTATTATATTTATTTATTAAATGATCCAAACTTTTAGAAATAAAATAAAATTTAAAAAACCGATGAGTTTGGGTCTACCCATTCCTAACTCAGATTGAAGAAATATGAGCACTTCAGATTTAATTTGGATTGATCTAACATATTTTCGGATCATCAACCAACCCAACCAGAGACCCGATTTTGATGTGGTAGGATTGGATAAAGGCATCCTATTTGCCTTTATCATAAAGGCAACAATATATGCCATCGATATAAAATTATATATGCCATGGGTATATATAATATTAGCTATGATTATATATAAATGACAATCATCATATAAAAAACTATCTTCATATATAAATAATTATTAGTAATAAATTTAAGTGAATATTAATGTTTATGAACAAAAACTTTCTTATGGTGGTTTTTAGGATGTGGATTCTTTTTTAACTTGTTTTATATTTTATAATGTCGTCATTGACTCGACACATTTTAAAGGTTTTTGGTAACGACCTTAAACCCTTCACTACATACCCTAAAATAGATTTTCATTGTTTTAGCTTTCCTATGGTGGTATTTAAGATCTATGCTGACTAACATGTTCAAGTATATGTACAACTAATAATATTTTATTTATTAGTTTAAGCTTTTATATACAAAAAATTATTGCCATAGACATTAAGATATGTAAGCCATATATACATAAATATGTATGCCATAGCTAAATAAAATATTGACCACGGTTGTATATCGTTAATATTCCATTGCTTGTATAAAGGGTTTATGGTTTAGGGTCTTACAATGCTTGTATTACAAACTCTAAAAGTGTTTTCGGTATTTTTTTAACTGATCATATAGTAGTTTTTATGGTTTGTGGTATAGGGTAATATTGGTGTAGAGTAATCTTACAAAAATCATTTTTGAGGCTGGCTACTGAGCCTGTAGCTTGTATTATGTCGCCAATAGCCTATGAGTGCATTTAGTAATTTTATAACTGCAAATAACAACTTCTTTAAAATATTATTATTAATTATCTTGTGGCTATCAGTTTTCATATATATGGCTAATATTGTTTTCTCAGTATAACTGACATTAATACCTTTATATAAAGGCAATTTAGTGTCCTTTAGGAAACAACACCCGATTTTGATACCCTCATTATTAGTTAAAATTCATTGCTCAACTGATGCCTTCTATTACCGCGTATAGTCAGCTATATACAACAAGAAAAGAAGAAGAAAACGGGGACAAACATTAGAACGTTATCCTATCCGTTAACCCCGCGGAGGTTTTGTACTCGAGGTGCTCCAGGATCAGTCCTTCCTCTCGTCTTCGATGGCTTCTCTTCTCTCTGTCTCTTCAGCTCCCCTTTCCACAGCAAAGCCATCACTTCTCTCCCTCTCTTCCTCTCTCACGGTACGTCTCCTCTCTATAATGCTGATTTATTTGTCTCTACATTAATTTACGCTCTGTTTGCCGCTCCTTTCTTACAGGGAAATGCGAGCCAATTGAGACCAAGTCTTGGCAAAGTCTCTTCGCTCCAATTGCGGGCAGCGAACGAAAAACGGCCCTTGGTCGTTGTTAATGAAGCCGCTTCGGGAACTGCTGATGTCGCCTCTTCCACCTCCGACTTCCGGTTCCGTCTGAATAATTTGGGTCCGCAGCCAGGGTCGAGGAAGAAGGCGAAGAGAAAGGGGAGGGGTATAGCAGCTGGACAGGGTGGGAGTTGCGGGTTTGGTATGAGGGGACAGAAGTCGAGGTCGGGCCCAGGTGTTCGAAGAGGTTTTGAGGGTGGACAAACACCTCTTTACCGACGAATCCCAAAGTTGCGAGGGATTGCGGGAGGTAACTGACGGGGTGTTAAGCTCTTATGTATCCTAACCGAATTTGCGTGTAATTCTACAGTGATGTTATACGGGGTCTCTGATTTTGATTCGTTCTGAAGAATGTATCAAACTGTTAGGCGCTAAATTGTTGAAGTAATTATCTAGCATTTTGCTCATGGTAAACAACTTGGTTTTGGTTTCTGCTATAACCTCATATGTTGATGTCCGTCACTTCAGAAGTGCAGTTCTAGGATCTTTCTGATTCAGAACTCAGTATTACTGGCGTGTTGAATAGTGGCAGTTATGTTTGGTGAAGCACTGAAGTTTCCGATTCAGAACTTAATATTGTGTATTGTTGGCTGCACCGGCAATCGTCATCTGCATTAATAATTGCAGCAGATGATAATATAAAACGCGGACAAATACTCACTGATATTCTGAATGTTTCTTTCTTAAGTCATGTTTGGCAGTTGATTTCAGTAGCCACCACCCAATTAGCTAGAGTACAAATGCTGCAATTTGAGATCATTTTGGGACAATGAGCCACACAGTTACAACTTCATGAAAATAAAGTTTCCCTGGAGTGGGCATCTCATTGCTTGGGTTACATATCCTCTGCCAAATAGCATACGTGTCTGTCCTTGAGTTTTCTGTATTCTCTTACATGTCTGTATGTTTCTCTTTCTGTGATGGGATTATGAAGAGGCATTGGTGGTTTTTTCTGCTTTACACTACAGGTTTATTATCTTTAACAAGGATCCATCTTGTAGCTGCATGTTGTTCTGTTATGAAGTGTAACACTCAGCTTCTGTTATATTTATTTCATCGATATTTTTCCTCCATTAGGTATGCATGCTGGACGACCCAAGTATTTGCCTGTGAACTTGAAGGACATTGAAGCTGCTGGATTTGAAGAAGGTGAAGAGGTATCACTGGAGAGCCTCAAAGAAAAGGGTTTGATCAATCCATCTGGGAGAGAAAGAAGGCTGCCTCTCAAGGTACCTTAATATTTATCTCTTATACCCTTGAGTTTCAGTGTCTAAAATTTTCCATATTGTTTGAATTTATGTAATAGACTCAATTCTTTTGTATGTCTTCAAAATATTTCTCTAGTTTATTTGATTCTAATATTGTGCATCAATGTTAGATTGGTTAAGTAAAGCAATCTTGTGCGTTATTATTAGCATATCTCTTCTTCCAGTGTCTATACTCTATACACCTAGTCGAATTTTACGATCCTTCAACTCAGCACCCTTATGACATAATAGAACTCCACAAATGTTTTGAGGCTCTCCAGCAAACTCTCAAGAAAAATAGATAATTTGCTTCCTTTTCAAGCATTTACAATGGAAACATACATTCATTCCTGTACCTTCAACCTTAGCTTTAAAGGCAAGTTCTTTAGCCAAGATATACGATGGCACTTTGAGACGCATTTTCGCTCCTTAGTGATCTTGCTCTGTAGTTTGTTAAACTTCCTCATTTTGATCAAATAACATCCCATAGCATGTGCCTGAAGAGGATCTATCATTCTGTATTGGCCATTTAAGTTCACCATCTCCATCAAATATCTTCACATATTTGCCAGGTATATATTCTCAGTAAATAGTAGTTGGCTCCCGTAGTCAAGAATTGTGAATGCATTCTGATACCAAGTAACTGATGCTGTGGCTGAATTCCTCCAATCATTTCCCCTTTTTTTTTCGAAACAACAATCATTTCCCATTCTATTCACTTGTCATCGGATGAATGCGCTCCTTTTATTTATTGAAAATTCTATCTCAGTGTGCATTAAAATGACTTTTAAGATAAATATTCTTCACTTAATCTTGGAAAAAAGTTTATCAAAAATCCTATTAATGTTACTTGTAGATTTGCTGTTAGCAGTCAATAAACAAATTGCGATTGGATTGTATTGATTCAGTTAATTGTGCTGCACCTCTAAATGATAGATATATAAGTTCTGAATGAATATAAACTAAAATTGCAAAAAGGATAAGAATGCCTCTTCCTCTTAAAGTTGTTCCTTAGGCACGTCTCTTAATGCTCTTGAACTAAAGAGAATGAGCTTTGCTGCAGTGCTCCAAAGATGCTTGTTTTGCACAGGCTTATTTCAAGTCCTTTTTTTCAGTCTTCCTTGTAATTAATAGGCTTGGAAATCATCCCAATCATCATTTGTTGTCTTTTCCATTCAACTTTCTGATGCCGATTTGAAAGAGAAAATGTGATGACTCAGCATGCTTTACCCTTGTATAATGAGAGAAAATTTTCGAAGTTGAATTGTTGAATGGAACTCAGTTGGCCAGCCACAAATCTTGGTAGTAACTTTGTTGTCAAATTTTTTAAGTGCAAGCGCAGTATGGAATATGTGATGGAAACTTCAGTAGTTAACATTTTTGATCTGCTATGTCGCCACTTTTAAATGGGCATTGCATGCTTGCATAGAAACAGTTCTTGAATGAATACAGATTGGTCTAAAAAATTAACTATTGTAAATAAACCCCCTGAAGAGGGTGCTCTCATGGAGAAGAAATACCATGAATGTGTTTTTTCCTACTGATTTGTTGCATTGTTTCTCTCATCCTTGTGGCTGACAAAGGAGCCTTTTTTTAGCAACATCTTGAGGCTGAGAATGATGGATTAGTTTAAGATTATATCTTCTGTTGACATGAGCAAATACATGATGGGTATGTACACATATCCATCTATTAGATTGGTCTACTCATCTCGTTTTGTTTTTACTTTTTTCTGGAAACAAGTCCTGTGTCTTTGCCCTGTTTGGACTTTTTTATACTTGTATATATCTAAAATAAAAGTTTAGCTGGGGAAAAAGCATTCCTAATGTTAAGTTTCATTTATATGTCTAATCTGGTGCTAGTGATCCTCTTTTGATTGTACCATATTTCTCATGCACTATTGAAGTTCACGGTGCAATATGATTTCCTTTGTGAACAATCCAAGGCAATATTGATTTGACTGGTGTATGTAGGTCAATATTGATTTGACTTGTGGTCTCCCTACCTAACAAAATGCGAACCTAAGATATTGTATATTATTCTTCAATTCGATGGTGGGATAATGTGTGTGTGTGTGTGTCTGTCTGCTAGAACAGTTGCCTGTAGTTTTTTCAAAGTTAATATTATGTGTTCTTGAGTATAATTGCAAAATCTTTACGGGAGAGCTGGATTTTGTGCTGTTATTGTTGGATTCCTTGATTATAGAGTAGATCCAGTGAAAGCAGCCTACGCAATCATAATATTACAATTTTGTTATTTCATCAAATGATAATCTGAACCAGCTGCTTAAATTGCATTGGTTACGGGCAATAGGGTTTCAGTCAAATTTTCTTTTCAAGCCTCTAGGAATCTAATTCCAGTGATTCTGTAGTTTTGATTGATGCACAATCTGTTTGCCTTTGATATTGATCATTAAGCATGACTTATTTGCCTCTATGTCTACACTGAAAACTTGCCGCTTTGATTCATGCCGAAAATTCCCAATCCATTGTGCAGATTCTTGGTACTGGAGATATCAACCTGAAGCTGAACATAAAAGCTAGAGCATTCTCAACCGCGGCGAAGGAGAAGCTGGAAGCAGCCGGTTGCTCAATGACGGTGTTACCAGGAAGAAAGAAGTGGGTAAAAGCCTCGGTTACCAAGAACCTGGCTCGTGCTGATGAGTACTTTGCAAAGAAAAGAGCTGCTGCTGCTGCTGCTGAATCCAACGGTGAACAACCATCTGCCTAACCTAGAATATGAAAATGGCAAGTCAATGTGCTTCCATCAAGTTTTTTTTTTTTTTTTGTTCAGAAAGGTAGAAAAGAACACAGATGTGTAGATTTCATGTTGATGATTTTGTTCCTTGGGGGAAAAGAAGCTGTTGGCGTACATATTATCCCACATGCTGATCAGGGATGAGGTCTCATCTTTCTCCTGATTGATTATAATTGTTATTTTTCAATTAGTAAATGAGTAGTTGTTTGTACCATTCTGCAAGCACAACGAAGAACTTGTTATTTTATTTTTTTTCTTTATAACGATATATGGTACTCGGCTTTCTTTTTACCGGAAGAAGAAAAATGATGTTTATTTTTTGGGAAATTTCACGATATACCCTCGAGGGTTGAGTGAATTTTACAACATGTCCCCGAGGTTTCATTTTTATTACAAGATACCTTTGAGGTTTCATTTTTTTTATGATATACCCCTGAGGTTTCATTTTTATTATGATATACCCCTGAAGTTTCAATTTTATTACGAGATACCCCTTAATTAGATTTCTCATTTTACCCTCGCACCATATGCCCCATAATAACCTCAGGATATATGGTTAAAGTTTTGTTTGAATTTGAAACTTAAATAAAATGCTAAAAAAATTAAAGTTCATATAAAATTTGACATCAATATCAAAAAATGAATATAATTAAATAAACAAAAAACAAATAATTTAAAAAATGGAAATAAATTAAAATTAAATTATTTTGAAAAATAAACATAATTTGTTAGGAAGAAAAAATGTATAATAATAATATGAGAATATTAAAAGCAACAGTTTCATATAATGCATAGAAAAAATCATCATTTTAAATTAGAAAATAAAGTATAAAAACCATAAAATATGATCATTTCTCTTGTGATTATTGATATCAAATAATATATTTGTTAATAAACCATACTATAATTAAAAAATTATTTAATAATTTCTTGTATGTAATATAATTGTTACAAAATTTTATGATTTTGGCTGCGTTCGGCATTGGTATAAATGTGGTTGTTTTGGGGTGGTCCCCGCGTGGGTCCCACGTGGGTCCTATATTCTACTCCAATAATATACTGCCACATATAAAACAATCACAAAACAGTCAGACCAAAACAACCCTACCGAACGCAGCCTTTAAGTCACCGCTATAATATTTTTTAAATAATGTAACATTATAAGTTTTCTAAATAGATTTTTTTTGTTTAGTCATTTTTATTTATTTTAAACTTTTTATGATTCTAAATTTTTATACGTTTATTTATGTTTTTGAATTTGAATTAAAATTTTAATTGATATTTAATTTTTATGTGCATTTTGTTCATATTTTAAATTTTAAAAAAATTTGACCATAAACCCGTGAGGTTATTATGGGACATATGGTGCGAGGGTAAAATTAGGATATGAAAAATATAAGGGAAATTTCATGAAATGCCACTATATTTTTGGCCAATTCATGAAATGCCACTGAAAAAAAAGAAAGTCATGAAATGCCACTGTATTTTCTGAAAAGTTCATGAATTGCCATTATAGATGGGAAAAGACCAAAATACCCCTACTAGTTAACAAAGTACTTTTAAAGTTCACACTATGCCCCTTAGTGTTATAAATTAACAAAAACATATAAAAAATCTAAAAAATTTATAAAAATCTAAAAAATTTATAAAAATTTACTAAAATTAAAAAAATTTATAAAAAATTAAAAAATTTATATAAAGACTAAAAAATATAAAAAATTTATATAAAATTTAAAAATATAAAAAATTAAAATATTGAAAATATCATTAAATATTAAAAAAATTCATTTTTAAAATTTATTCAATAACATAAAACGAATATTGAGTTCAAACAAATAATTTATACCAATTTTTCTACCAATTTAGTACCATAATTTATACCAAATAAGTACCATTATTTTATCATACATTTTTTAATTATTATTTTCTATCAATTTAGATTATATATTTTTTCAAAGTTAATATTATTTTTTATATTGCCAATAAATTTTAAAAACTAAAGATTTTTAAATTTAATAATTTTTTTGAGAGAGCGATTGAATATATATCATTACTTGCTCATAATAAGTTGCATATATTATTCTGAGAACGTTTTATTCTACATTTCAAACAAGTTTTACTATTTAAAATTATGTATATATATTATAATATATTATATATATATATATATAATATATATATTCTCAGTCGCTCTATTTCTAATAAATTATTATTTTGAAATTTTAGTTTTTAAAATTTATCAGCAATATAAAAAAACTGTTTATTATGAAGAAATAAATAATCTAAATTGATAGAAAATAATAATTAAAATATGTATGATAAAAATTATGATACTAAATTGGTAGATTAATTGGTATAAATTATTTTTTTTGAACTCAATATTCCTCTTATGGTATTGAATAAATTTAAAAAAATGAAATATTTTTTATTTTATTTTTATGATCATTTCAAAATTTTTAAATTTTCATTTTTTTTAAATTTTAATTTTTATAAATTTAAATAATTTCTTCATTTTATGAATTTTTATAATTTTTTAAAATTTTGATAGTTTTTAAATTTTTTATAATTTTTATAAATTTATTTAATTTTTTAAAAATTTTCATAATTTTTATAATTTTTATATTTTTTTATGTTTTTGTTAATTTATAAACACTGAGGGGCATTTTGTGAACTTTAAAAGTACTTTGTTAACTAGTAGGGGTATTTTGGTCTTTTTTCCATTTTAATGGCAATTCATGAATTTTTCAAAAAAATAATGGCATTTCATGACTTTCTTTTTTTAGTGGCATTTCATGAATTAGCCAAAATATAGTGGCATTTCATGAAATTTCCAAAATATAATATATCAGAATCTGAACAGAAAGACATCTCATAAAAAAATTGAAACCTCAGAGGTATATCGTAATTAAAATGATACCTCAGGGGTATATTATAAAAAAAATAAAACCTCGGGTATCTCATAGTGAAAATAAAACCTTAAGGGTATCTCGTAAAATTCGTTCAAACCTCGGGAATATCTCATAAAATTTCCCATTTTTTTGAAGTGATGTGACTAAAATTTCTAGACACAGAAGAGTAATGGTTGGTTAATCAAATCTTCATGCTGCGGGGTTAGTAAAGCAATTGTTATTTAATCTAGTATATTCTGGTTTCTGTCTCTTTAAAAAATCGTGTTGGAAGTGCGGCTAATCACATGACGAATGTTTAATCGAATAAAGATTCTTTCTAACACTGTCGTTTCATGACTGGTAACGGCTCAGGTTGTGTGTGACTACTGCTCTCGCCGGCAAATTCTATTCTACAACCAGTTGTACGGTGAGCATCGTATAACCGTTCATTTTAAATTTAAATGTTATTCAACTTTTTGTATTGATTGTTCATATTGATGTAAAAGTTTCATGTATTATTGTGAAAGTTGTTCAACTTTATGATGATTGTTCAAATTAATTGTGAAAAATATTCAGGGATGTACATAAACATTGTACAACCGATTGTATAATAGTCGGATCGGTATCACCCACCCAGTGAACTATTCTTTTCCGGAACGGAGAAGGTGGAGCTAGAGTCATATTAGAAGGTGGAGAGTGACACGTGTCAACAAGATATTTGAGAAACAACACACGCGCAAGGGGGGGGTGAAATAGTTAGGAGAGAGAATTTATAATTTTTTTCAAAATGTTATAATTTATAAAATATAAGTGCAAAAATAAAAAAAAATTATACCATTGTTCATCATTTTTCGTGCTCTTCGAAACAAGAGGCATCGTGGATATGTTTTTGGTCAACTTAAAATTTTATGTTTTAGAATGAGTATATATCAGGTAGTTTTTAAGTGAATCTTACTCATTAGTAAAATGAATCTTTTTAATAATAAATGAATCATATTCATTAGCAAATAAATCTTACCACAAACCCCCAAAACCACCATAGGATAGCTAAAAACGTCGAGGCATTTTAGGGTTTGGAGTCTAACGACCTAAACCCTAAACATAAACCCTAAAAAACTGTCGAGTTAGTGACGACAATATAAAGCGTAGAACTAATGCCAAAAAGATTACCCTACCCCCCCCCCCCCCCAAACACCCAAAAAACCACCCTAGGGTAGCTAAAAACGTCGAAGGCATTTTAGGGTTTGTAGTACAGGGTTTAGGGTCTAATGACCCTAAACCCTAAACCACAAACCCTAAAAAACTGTCGAGTCAGTGACGACAATATAAAGCGTATAACTAATGCCAAAAAGATTACCTACCCCCCAAACACCCAAAAAACCACCATAGGATAGCTAAAAACGCGAAGGCATTTTAGGGTTTGTAGTACAGGGTTTAGGGTCTAACGACCCTAAACCCTAAAAAACTGTCGAGTCAGTGACGACAATATAAATTGTAGAACTAATGCCAAAAAGATTACCCTACCCCCAAACACCCAAAAAACCACCCTAGGATAGCTAAAACGTCGAAGGCATTTTAATAGTATTTTAATGACCTTTGATTCACTTTTAACAACCTTTGGTTCACCTTTTAACAACCTTTGATTCACTTTTCCTACACTTAAGATTCACAATGAATCTTAAATATATTTTGTACATATAAAAATAAAAAAAATTAAATTTATCAAACATATTCATGTTTGATCTTTTTTAAAGAGCTCGAATTATGATGAATAATGATATAAATTTATGTTATTTGGACTTATACAATAAGAGACAACATTTTAAAATTTTTATAAAATGATAAAGTAAAAAAAAAATTAAAACAGTCGCCATCTTAGAAGGTGGCGTAGGCGTCATCTTCGAACTTGCCTTCTTTTCTTGCCACGGAAATAGAATCTACCGAAAAGTGAGTGGGGGTTGAATTGCTTCACCTTTTCTTCTGCAGCAACTAGCTGTTACGTGCGTGTGTGGTGTGCCACCCATCATCAATTTCAAAGCTAATTTTGTCCTCCTTTGGCAACTTGATGAAATGTCATTTTCCTTTGCTATATACAAAAACGTGTTAGTTACACTCACCTGTTACCCGTGAAAATTTGAAATAGTCGTGTCTTTCATTGTTCTTCTCTTGTCATTTTATGTCCTTTTCCTAGAGAGGAGAGTTATGGTAAGGTAGGGTAATGGTCATTATCTTTACCCTAAAATAGCGACAGATGATAGTCCTCCTTTCATTGTGGTGGGGGTGGGTTCATGAGCTATCTGTTCTTGTTACCAAGAAAACAATTCCCGGAGAAGTAGCAAAAAATGTTACAATTGAGTGTTGTACTATTGTTTCACCGCTTGACAGTATTGGTTTAAACGGCCTACTGTACAAAAAAGCGGAAACCGCTTGACAGTATTGGTTTAAACGGCCTACTGTACAAAAAAGCGGAAAGACAGAGATAATCTGGATTATGATAGTAGACCAAATATGATTGGGCCCCTTCTACCCATAGCAGACTACAATCTTCATTGCACAAAATGAGAATTTTGATCTTGTGTGTTTACCTAAACCGCACTCTAAGAGTAGTAGCTGAGAGTTCCATGTGCGGGAATCCAGCCCGTGAAATGATACGTTTCTAATGAGCAGTCATGTTATACAATATTTACTCTCATATAAAGACAGATAATTAATCAGACCAACATATAATTATACCTGGCAATTTGGGTTGATGGATCGGGTTGATATCAATCTTAATCCAACTCATTTAAAATATCATTAACCAAATAACACAACCCAAAAATAAAGGGTAAAAAAAATCATGACCCTAACCCAACCATTTTAAATTCTTAATCCCTAACCCAACCCACCCAACTTATTTTTTAAGCAAACAATACCCCATATTACTTAACACATTCATAAATGTCACATTACAAAGATTAAATTGTACTCCCTCCTATTCAAAATATCTGTCGTTTTACAAATTTGTCCATATTCATTTCTAAAACGGATATTTTGAATAGGGAGGAGTATACATTTAGTACAATAGACCACTTTTTAAAGTACAAAAACTACTTTTCATAGCCTCTGGATAGTATTACATAATATATTTAATTAAAATATCAAAATACAGTAGTTAATTCTAGAACTTACTAGACATAAAGTACTATACTTATCTTGCTATAATATCATTCATAAAAAAAATATCTCCTACTTTTGTTCACCCTTCTACATCATCTAAACATCCTAGTTGTGATGTGTCATTTAGAAAAGGCCAAAAAGAGATATAATTCACAAATCAACATTCTGGAGTAGTTATCTTCGCATCACAACTATAGAATTGGTTGAGTCAAACTGAAAAAATAAGATGTGAAATCAAAACTCTTAAAATAATTGTGCAGAGCTAGTTAGGCCATTTGTTTGATTAACATAATTAAGTGGCGATATTTTTAATGTTGGATAGTCCAACTGGACTAGGGATGGCTGGTAAAATATTTTTTGTTTAAGGCTAAGACATAGTGTGGTTTGAAGTACTTGTAACTAATAAAATATTTTGGATCTCAAATTTATTCAAGTCTTTAGTACTACCTTTGATAACAAAATACTTGTAACTAATAAAATATAGGGAAATTTCATGAAATGCCACAATATTTTTGGCTAATTCATGAAATGCCACTAAAAAAAAGAAAGTCACGAAATGCCACTATATTTTCTGAAGAGTACATGAAATACCACTATAGATAGAAAAAAAGACAAAAATACCCTACTAGTTAACAAAGTACTTTTAAAGTTCATAAATGCCCCTAAGTTGAAAATTAATAAAAATTAATATCAAAATACAATAAAAATAAATAATTAATATTATAAAAAATTATAAAAATTATAAAAAATAAAAAACTATAAAAATTATAAAAATTATAAAAATATAAAAAAATAATAAAATAATAAAAAAATTTAAAAAATATAAAAAAAACTATAAAAAAATTGAAAAATTGAAAATTAAAAAATTTAAAAAAATTGAAAAAAATAAAAAACTAAAAAATTGAAAAAATTGAAAAATAAAAAAAATTAAATATCATTAAATATTAAATGTATATAGCGTATAGCTCTGTAATGGACTAATTAACCATCATGGTAGCCTGTATATTCTATTGTAGTAGTAGTATATCATTCATCTGCAATCACAGCAGCAATATACCTCCACGTTCACGTTTTTAAAAGCCAAATTTCGTTGTTTTCTGTCAAGATAATTTATCTTCTTCTTTTTAGTATTTTGATAAGCTGGATGATATAATACACAATTTTACAACTGATGCTTCACATTCTAATGTCTAAAATGAGCTTTACCGAAAGATAAAAAAATGTCTAAAAGGAGGATACATTGCAATAACAAATCTATATACCCAAACTGGTCGCCTGATTAATTATATAGGATGATCATATGTCCATTTTTAATATACATATACATACGTAATTTTTAATTTTTAATTTTTTTAATTTTTTTTTTATGTTTTCATTTTTTTCAATTTTTTTAATTTTTTTTCAATTTTTTCAATTTTTTTATAATTTTTTATATTTTTTTTAATTTTTATATTTTTTTATATTTTTTATTTTTTGTAATTTTTATAAGTTTTTATAATTTTTTTATAATTTTTTATAATTTTTATATTTTTTATATTTTTTTATATTTTTATAAGTTTTTATAATTTTTTTTTATTTTATTATTTTTTATTTTTTATAATTTGTTATATTTTTATAAGTTTTATATTTTTATAATTTTTTATATTTTTCTTGTATTTGATATTAATTTTATTAATTTTCGACACTTAGGGGCATTTTATGAACTTTAAAAGTACTTTGTTAACTAGTAGGGGTATTTTGTCTTTTTTCTATCTATAGTGGCATTTCATGTACTTGTCAGAAAATATAGTGGCATTTCGTGACTTTCTTTTTTTTTAGTGGCATTTCATGAATTAGCCAAAAATATAGTGGCATTTCATGAAATTTCCCTAAAATATATGATAACGATTTTAAGTTGTTATAAAAACCTTTGTAACAGAAAAATAGGTTTTTACTAGTAGTTGATAGTTTATATCAGCTGCCAGCTGAAGTTAGAAAAAATAAATAAAAAACTTTGAGTTGTGGTCTAATTTGTTTGCCTTGTTTGATAAACCGCCTTAATATATAGTTAAAGGTCGATTTCTTTAAGGTTGTGGTATGACCATATTCTTTTGTGAGATTGTGAAAATGAGTTTATTTTAATAGCTAACTTTTACTCTTGTCATATTAACTTTTTGCATTTTCTTTTACCTACTTTTTTCTTCATTTTTTCTATCTTCAGCTGACAATTACATCAACTACAAAATCATCTACGCAAAATCAGCTACAACTCACATATTTGCATGCTTTACTGTTCAGTTCCAGTGATGTCTTAATTAATCAAGATTTATATAAAAAGAGCACGCGATGGGTACAACACTATTTAACTAAGTCACACATGTCATACCATTAGTAGTACACCCCCACCCCATTTATATTCGCCATATTATTTTACAAAGTTGTAGTCATCTCAGTTGTCAATTAAAATTAGAAAAATTAGAAAGAAAAATAGATTAGAGAAAAAGTAAAAAATTGATACAATAATTATGTATATGACATATATAAATAAAAAATAAGTTCATAATCCTGCAAAAGAACGATGTCATATATTCAACTTTTTGGAAAATCATCAATCTTTTCCGCATTTGGGTTAAGTGTCATAATTTAAACAAAAATAAAGAGATAGAAGATATGAGTGAGAAAAATTGGGTTGGTTTGATGTTAGTTGTATCCATTAATTGCGAGTTATCATAAATAAATAAAATAAAGGATAATTGATGGGCTCGAAATAAATTGATGTCAATGTTAGGTTAAGAGGATAAATAAAAAAATAAGTTAAAAAAATTGATATGATCATTATATATATATATATATATATATATATATATATTATCATAACTGATTAATTCAATTGTAAAACGAGTTTATTGATTAACTTAATTGTGGTATTATCAAAACGAGTTTTTCAGCTCATTTTTCTTTCTATGACATATATATCAATGATCATACTTCCTCAGTCCCATTGAGAGTGTCATCCATCTTTTTTTATTTTATCCCAAAATAATGTCTCTTTTCCTTCACAACTGTCTCATCTCATAAAAGAGAGGTACTTTGTGAGAAATGATTTTCTTAATTTACATGCAAACACCAAACCAGACATTAAAAATAGGATATCAATTTTTTCTATATTTTTATTTATTTTTAATCTCTACTTTTTCTAACTTCAATAAAAACTGACACAAACTCTCATATAAACTTTACAAAAGAATTGGGTTGGTCTTTTTCATCCTTAAAAAATGAAAAATAAATACTCGGATAAAATTTGACAGTACACAGTGGAATCTTGTATCGCTGGACGGACCTTAAATGTCGCCGGTGCAAATTGTACGATCTCGTCTGTCGTAGGCTAGGAATTAAGATTGTTATTGGCAACTAGCAAAGCAAATGGGAGTTGCCGTCTGGCTGTGAACTAAAGAGTACGTACCATA